>CM042167.1:63087198-63102198 GCA_023376005.1 Doryteuthis pealeii | reverse complement strand
CCAGTATATATATGCTAGAATTATAAGTAAACTTTATTTGAAAGAAATAAATAAAAAGAAAGAAAAATCAAAGATGTGTGGGCGAGCAAAAGAAGTAAGATTCAACCGGTCTAGTAGTTTTTACGAAGGAATGTTAACATTCCTACTACTACCTATATACATAGAAGACAATTGTACTCTTCTCACCCCACACACACCTTAGGTGATGGGGAAAGTATGCATGTGGATTTCAATTGTGACCCCTTAACCCTAAGAGTACACCTTACCCCAGGATTGTTGCTATGACAACGACTGAGACGGCTTTTAACGCGAAGAAATCGCGCAAGGCAAGACACAGTTGAAAGAATCATCCGACGGTCAGCACCTGAAAACTACTTGCTCTGTGAAAATTCGATAATTGGATCGAAAGACGGTAGGACGGAAGAATTAAAGACATTTTACTACGAATTAAAGCTAATTAATTTTGGATGGAAAGAACGAATCACCGTTAATAAAAAAAAAGAGTAACAAGGAAATGAACAATTTTATAAAAGGAATTTCTTTCGAGTTGCAACGTCACAGTGAGTTAAAGAAACATATATTTTGTATTCTGTGAATTCCTATTGTCTGTCATATATTTAATGTAATGTTGATATGGTTGATATAAGTATGTATTCAATTGCTCGCCCACTCATTAAACATACGCCGCCCTGTCGGCTGGGGCGTTAGAATGCACAGACTGCACCTCTGCAGAGGGGTAAGACTCCCCCAATGGGGCCACCTGTTGGCCGTGGGTGGCGACCCGTGATGCTTAAGGATAGAGCCCAGGTGGATGAGCAGTTCATGACATGCAATACTCCACTTTGGCCCTATCTTGGGCTAGACGGGCGGTCGGAGAGGCCTCCTCCGATCAATCGACTGGTCACGTCAAGCCCTAGCACCTATATGATTTTCCCAACCCTATTGCCCTTATGGCAAGCCCCAACCCCTTTTTTTATCATATGGGTGCTAGAAGACGGTGGCTGCGGGTCTACATGTCCTGGGAATGACGTTAAACTCTATCTGATCGTGAGGTTCCAGTTCTGGAGGTTTGTGGAATGTGGAGCACCCCTTCATCACCGTTGTTCCCTGGTCCACTCTGACCCGGAGTGGTAGTACCTGTTAGGGTCCCATCTATGGGTTAAATAGAAAAATGTCTTTATAAAAAATGGTATTATCCATTAAGAATTGATTTATTTCAAAACTTTATCGGCATTAAATGACCCACTGAGGTTGATATGCCGTAAAACAAAACAAACCAAACCAAATCATTTAACATACGTTCATTTTACTCCCCTGATCCCGTGTAGATTTGTATATATGCATTTACCACCCCTTTTTATATAAACAAATTGTAACTAAATGTTAATAAACGTTCGTATGTTTATCAGAAATCCTGTTTGTTCTTCGTCATTCAGTGTTGTTGCCATTCATTGGTCTTCTACCCTTTCACGGGAGCAAAGAGAAAAGTCTTGAATCTCATCCCTTTTGTATTATTTTATTTTTTATATCTGGGACCTTTTGCATTTTTTTTCTCGTTATTTTATGTTGCGGGGGTACACTGGTTGTCCCTAACGAGTGTGCGTGCGTAACAACGAATATCATAAAACGTGATTTCTAATATTTTTTATCGTTCGAATTAATTTCTCTTGCTTCTATCTTCCCTCCCCACCCTTTCTCTTGCCTCCTGGTGTTCCTAATATCCTTTTATTCAGGTCATTGACCGAGTGCTTCTGCTAGTATACACACACACACACATATATATATATATATATATATATATATATATATATATATATATATATATTATACATATATATTTATATACATATATATACATATATATATATACATATATATATATATATATATATATACATATATATATATATATATACATATATATATATATATATATATATATATATATATATACATATATATATATATATATATATATATATATATATATATATATATATATGGTAGAATCTATTTACACAGAAATTATCTGTAAATTAACTTATGTTTTTACTTCAGCAAAGAAAAAAAATAATACAAGTAATAACATATAGATACATAATAGAAAGTGTATTTTATTTAATAAGATACTGAAAAAAACATGAAAAACGAAAGCTCAAACGAAATTGTCTTATCAAGAAAATCAGAAATATTTCCTTTTATTTTTTTTCGGCAAATTACAAATTTCTTTTTCTCATTCGTTCACTTCGACTTTGAATAAAGAAAGAATGATAAAAAAAATGTTATCTAAAAATATATATATGTATATATGATTTTTTTGGTTTGTTTTGTTTTACGGCATATCAACCTCAGTGGGTCATTTAATGCCGATAAAGTTTGAAATAAATTAATTCTTAATGGATAATACAATTTTTTATATATGTATATATGAAGTGGTCAAATGTGTTTGAAATGACGAAGGCCGACAATTTTTAGGGAGATTATGTGCTTAATTAACGTCATACCGAATTTGTTAATTAATTAAGTATAATTAAATGAATTAGGCGTGCATATCGGTTTAAATGTAAAGCGTAAACAAATCGAGAAAAAGTCGATCTCTGTATGTACATTTCAGCCAATTAGGCCTCATCTGCCCTGTCTATAGCTCTGCTGATGAGGCCTAATGGGCTGAAATGTACATACAGAGATCGACTTTTTCTCGATTTGTTTACGCTTTACATTTAAACCGATATGCACGCCTAATTCATTTAATTATAATTAATTAATTAACAAATTAGGTATGACGTTAATTAAGCACATAATCTCCCTAAAATATGTATATATATAAATAACTACACAAAATTCTATTCATTAATAATCGTGTTCCTTAAAAGTACAACCGTTATCATCTTACCACTCCCTCAGGTTAAAAATAAAACCGTCCAAATTGTCCAAGATGAAACGTCTAACGTCTGCATATGTTAACCCTTATCTCTGGGCTGTTGAGTAGCTGGCTTCTCATATAGGTGATAGGGTTCAACGTAACCATCCGATTAATCGAGGGTGGTCTCTCCGACTACCCGTCTAGCCTAATAAGTGCCAAAGTGGAGTGTTGCAGGACCTATATTGACCAACTATGTGAGGATGCTGGATGCTGGATGCTGCGCAGATGAGCTCCCGGGGGCAATGAATGATAGGGAAGGTTGGTGTAAGATTGTCATGGATATCCGTGCTACTTGCGCGACATGATGATGATTGATCTCTAATATTATTGTTCTATTCTCCAACGTTTTAAAAATAAGTCCTATGAATGATTTTATATAGAAACCAATTAAAACAAATGTAAACTTTTTATATGCGTTCTTATTCAATTTGTTGGTCAATATAGGTCCTGGCTGGGCGGCCCACACTAGCACACCATGTTTTGGCTTCCACAGGAGTATGTCGCTTATGAGCTCGTCCTTGCTTCTCCAGCAGTGTCCCGCATGCCCAGTCCGTCTTACTCGTATGGTTTTGGGAGATGGAGGGCAAGTGGCCATACAGCTGCCTCCTTGTGGGGTGCTGTTTCCACGACTTGTTTAAGACTGCTTGCAGCATTCTTGTGCAGGTCCCATCTAGCTTATTTTCAAGGCGCTTCGTTAGCGTCCAGGTGGTGCATCCATACAGCAATAATGATATAACCACAGCCTGGAAGAATTGTCACTTTAGCTGGTCAGCGAGATCTTTCTAATTTGATATATTTCATTACCTTAAAATTTAAAATACTCAGGTCCGGAGGGTGCATATTCTTGCTGGTTTAGATAAGAATACAGATCGTCACTATTTTTCCTGTGGCATTTTCCTGTGGCATTTCCCCGCTACAAGATTTAGCGTAAAACCTTCTGTTTCTTTGGTGTTGAAATAATCACACATTTCCGATCGGTTCAGCCCACCACATTGTAAAAGAATAAAAGATTAGGCTATGGGATTATCTTAACTTTAATCCCCTCCGAACACCGTTCAGGGTTTTAACAAGATCAGTTACTGCAGAAATACTTATTCTATCTGGGTGACGTACATACGCTGAAGTATATTTTTTACTAAGTCTCTGTTCACTAGAAATGGATCTGCGAGACAGGCTTGCTAACCATTATGCCACGAGTGGACGGTCTTTTCATTTACCCAACCCATGTTACATAATTCGTGGGGAGCCTACGAATTATGTCTGTAAGCGTAGTTAAATTTTGAATTAAAATTCGTTGAAATTCAAAATCGGAGGGGTTTATATTTTTGATAGGTAATGACCTTTAGTTGACTCCCTGGCTTTCGCAAATGGGAAGACATGAGAGTGAAAGTTCAGTTCGTGGGGAGCCTACGAATTATGTCTGTGAGTGTAGTTACATTTTGAATTAAAATTCGTTGAAATTCAAAATCGGAGCGGGTTATATTTTTGATAGGTAATAACCTTTAGTTGAATCCCTGGCTTTCGCAAATGGGAAGACATGAGAGTGAAAGTTCAGTTAGTCAGACTTTGAACGTTAGTCAACGGACTAGACGTTACGTTCATCTGTCCTAAGATGCCAGTTTCTCACCGCACGGTTGAAAACACTTTTGGGTTCCGGGTTTTTAATAAAGAATATACGTTTGAAAAAACGACAAAGTCTTGTTCATTATTTCAATAAAAAAATAGCACTGACTACCCAGCGCAATAGCGCGAATCTTCGGGGTATATAAGATTCGCACTATTGCAAGAAACTTGAGTCGGTATATTTTAAACAATCCGTATTTTAAAACGTTCGATTTTAATATATATATATATATATATATATATATATATATATATATATATATATATATATATATCATAAAGAAGATGACTTACCGGGGAATAAAATATCGAGTTAATCGCAATATCGACGGTCGATACAAATATTAACCGAATAAGTCAGTTATATAACTTCCCAACCCTATTGCCCTCATGGCAAGCCCCAACCCCTTTTTGTCATATGGGTGCTAGAAGGCGGTGGCTACGGGCCTACATGTCCTGGGAATTACGTTAAACTCTATCTGATGGTGAGGCTCCAGTTCTGGAGGTTTGGGGAATGTGGAGCACCTCTTCATCACCATTGCTCCCTGGTCCACTCTGACCCGGAGTGGTAGTACCTGTTAGGGTCCCATCTATGGGTTAAATAGAAAAATGTATTTATAAAAAAAATGTATTATCCATTAAGAATTGATTTATTTCAAAACTTTATCGGAATTAAATGACCCACTGAGGTTGATAAGCCGTAAAACAAACAACAAACAAACAGATATATAACGATTATAAAGTGCTTAATACATTAGTAGAGCGGATATAGTATTAAGGTGTATATAGAAATAACCTACTCAAGGTTCACCATAAATTGCATTATTCACTTCAGTAATTGCCTGTAATTAATCAATATCTTGATTAGTTCATTACAATTAACCCTGAAGATCCTTTATGGTGAAACTTGAGTAGGGTATTTCTATATACACCTTAATACTATATTTACAAAACCAGATTCAACATACATTAAAACACCCACCGTATATATCGTTTGCTATTTTTTCTATATGTACCTTATATATCTATATCTATATCTATCTCTCTCTCTCTCTCTCTCTCTATATATATATATATATATATATATATATATATATATATATGAAGATAAATCTAATGAGTCAGACGAACCTACTAAAATTTTCGCCTAATGCTCTTCAGGGCTGAGATCTGACTCTGAGTCAGATCTCAGCCCTGAAGAGCTTTAAGCGAAACTTTTTGTAGGTTCGTCTGACTCATTAGATTTATCTTTATTATTTGCTCTACTTAGGTATTGAGCACTTTCTACTTATTAGCTTTAGTCTCCTAGCGGTTTTATATGAATATATATATATTATATATATATATATATATATATATATATATATATATATGCATATAAATTGTTTTTTCTTATCGCCAAAATATTGTACCAATAGATTATTTTTTGTTGGTACGATTATCTTGGTCTTTTCTTTTTTCCAAAAAATCTTTTTCTCCCCGGTTGATGTTTGGTAGTATATTTTTACAATTAAACTATTTGCTGGTTTTTTTCTCACCGCTAGGATTTACGAATAAGTATGGTATATTATATATATATATACACTAGTGATTTTCAAAGGAAGACACTACATTGATTTTCAGTCACCTGTCGAAGAGAGAGAGAGAGAGAGAGAGAGAGAGAGAGAGAGAGAGAGAGAGAGAGAGAGAGAGAGAGAGAGAGAGAGAGAGGCAGACAGAGATAATTACAATGATTATAAAGATATGCTCTCAATAAGTTTCTAACTAATATCTCTATTTAGTTCCGAGGAAGCCACATTAAGCACACCAGCTGCTCTATCAAACGTATTAACTCATCCCTTATCTTCTGTTTCTTGATGTATCTTAGTACCATATTTATTTTGTGTGATTTTTATTTTACACGCGTCGTATAAATACTGAATATTCTTCCATTTTCCAGTTTCTACAACATTAAAACACCAATCATATTTTTTCATGGAGATAAAGAAAAATTAAATACAAAAAAGACCAAAAAATTGTTCATTTTAAAAATATTATTGGGAGACGTGAGATTTTATTAAATATGAACTAAATTAGATTCGTAATCTCGTGTATTCTGTAACCGTATATCATAATCAACGGGAAGCCATGATGCTGCAAGTCATAATATTTTTTTAAAATAAATAAATAATATTTCAATCATGAAAATGATTAGTGAATCGTATTTCTAAGATAATTATGCTCATTTTCCGAATCGTTACTAATTATTTAAAGACGCAAAATAATGAAATAGAATTATTGTTTAATAATAAGTAAAAATCGGTTAAAATATATTAAACCAGTAATCCTCTTAAAAGATACTCGAATTAAAATAATTCTATTCACCTCATCATGAAATATTTCCGTGACGCCATTTAACAAATATGTGGCTGCCTGAAGGTTCACAATAATGAGAAATTTGGTTTCGATAAAGGAAGCGGTCTGATGAAACTCATAGGTATACACAGATACCTGTGGGTAGAAATAGATCGATAACCGCAAAATGACCCATTTTTAAAACTTTTTCTTTACCAATTATATTGCTCTGTTCAATAATATTGAACATCGATCTCGCAACTTGGACTTGAACAAATCAAACATTCGGTTGTTCGAAGAAAGGTCCAACTTAGAATCACCCTAATACCGACTTATCTGGTAATCTATCAACAAAGCCGATGGTAACTGTAAGAAGTTTGAGGTAAGGTAACTCGAGCTCGCCATCCTGAAGCGACACATGACGGACGCCATGGGAACATTTCCTACATTGAAGTCTGACCTGTGTGGCAGGGCCTGTATGTCGAGGGTTTCATATGTGTGACAGGGTACATAAAAACAAGCTGGATCCGTGGGCCACCTGCGTGCTCACAACTGAACTACTTGTAGAAATGGCCTTATTCTATCAAGAAGCGGCAATCACCATATATATATATATATATATATATATATATTATTTGTGTGTGTGTGTGTGTGTGTGCGTGTGTGTGTGCATTCTTCAAATGCTGCTACAACTTTTTCACTATAGTAGCATTAGTACTTTATATATATGTATATATATAAACTCTAAATACACACACACAACGTTAGATACACACACACACACACACACACACACACAACTCTAAATACACACACATACACAACTCTAAATACACACACACATACACATAACTCTAAATACACACACACACATACACACAACTCTAAATACACACATACACACATAACTCACAACTCTAAATACACACACACTACACACACTCTAATACTCACATTACACACTCTAAATACTCACATATACACACACAACTCTAATACACACATATACACACACAACTCTAAATACACCCATCCACACACACACGACTCTAAACACACACAGACAACTCTAAATACACAACTCTAAACACACACACAACTCTAAATGCACACACACATAACTCTAAATAAACACATGCACACACATAACTCTAAATACACACATAACTCTAAATACACACATAACTATATATATATATATATATATATAGGTCGTTTATTTGTTGTATTGTGATATTCGTATGAAGACTCTGAAGCATATCGTGGAATTTTCGAGGTCCTAAATAGCAGTATCCCTTTTGGAGTAAATTACCTAATATACTTTGGTATTTCAGCTTGAACATTCGGTAAAGGCCAGATAAGATTTCCGTTGGTTTCTTTCTTTAATGACATATTAACCTTCTTTCGTTATTTAAGCACAAAGTCATTATTGTTCATATATATATAGTAACAGTAGTGGGTACTAGTTAACCACATAGCTGGGGAATAGACATGACTGACAGACCCGCATATATATATATATATATATATATATATATATATATATATATATATCATCATCATCATGTCGCGCAATTTGCACGGATATCCATGACGATCTCTCGCCAACCTTCCCTATCATTCATCGACTTGGGAGCTTTTCCGCGCAGCAGTCAGCATCCATACATAGTTGGTCAATGTAGCTCCTGGCTGGGCGGCCCACATTAGCGTGCCCATGTGCTGGCTTCCACAATAGTACGTCGCTTACGATCTCGTCCTTGCTTCTCCAGCGGTGTCCTGCATGTCTAGCCCGTCTTACTCGTGTGGTTTGTGAGATGGGGGTGGGTGGGTGCAGGTGACCGTACAGTTGCTTTTTTGTGGGGTGCTGCTTCCACGACTTATTCAGGACCGCTCACAGCATTCTTGTGCAGCTCCCATCTAGCTTATTTTCAAGACGCTTCGTTAGGGTCTAGGTGGTACAGCCATATAGCAGTACCGACACAATCACAGCCTGGAAGAATCGTCTCTTTTTTTTAATGGCCAGAAAGGATCGAACAAAAACTCGTCCGACAAGAATCGTCAGTACAGTTTAACGAAGGGCCGAGTTAGCTCAGTCGGTAGAGCGTTCGGCTAGAAACCACAAGGTTCCTAGTTCGATACCGGTCCTCGCCAACTCAGCGTATGAGTAGCACATGGATCTGTGCGGTAAAGTAAGAAGCTGATGGTAGGTATGGCGCTCCACCTCAGATGCTAAAACAATCTCCTTGGTCTAGCGCTTTTGAAAAGGGGATAGACTCCCTCGCTGACTGGCAGATACCGACTTTAGGCCGCCCCGTCGACTTTACTTTATATATATATACATATATATATGTGTTTTTTGGGAGATTGTGGGCTTAATTAGTCATCCCTAATTTGAGAATTGATTAGTTATAATTAATGAATTAGGCGTGCAAATCGGTTTAAATGTAAGGTGTAAACAAAAGTCAATCTGTGTATGTTTATTTCAGCCTATTAGGCCTCATCAGCAGAGTTATAGACAGGACAGTGCTTTGTGCGTGATTCGAACCCTAACTGCCAGGCTGGCAGGCGGAGACTCTAACCATTACACTAACTTGCTTTCTCAGATTTTCTCGTTTATTTTAAACTGATATATATATCGCACTTTTTTGTGTCGGCTATCGCCATCTCAAACACTTCATATATATATATATATATATATATATATATATATATATATATATATATATATATATATATATGTGTGTGTGTGTGTGTGTGTGTGTGTGTGTGTGGTGTGTGTCAGTGTCAAACTTTATATCCTATTTAATTCTGCGCACATCCGAAATATTTTTTACACTAATATTAAAATATCAAAATCTTAATATTAGAATATTAAGTCGCTTGGTTTAAGATTAGAAAAAAACAAAATGATTCTTACGACTAAACCGGAAGTGAATACGTTTACATTTATTTTTAATGGAAAAATACGGTTTAACTTTATTTGCTATTATTATCAAAATAGCTTTTTAATTTTAATTTACAATAATTTTGATTTTGATCTCCATCAAATGAAGTTATTTAATTAAGTTAATGTTTACTTTAATAAATATGAAATTTATTGAATCTCTAAGAAAATGAATTTAGAGCGTAAGAACCTATTGTTCACATTTTTAATGCAAAAATCATATACAGTAGTAATGTCCAATTTGCTGTGTCAAATTTACCCACCCTATATTTAACACAATGAAACTTGCATAAAAATCAATAATATCTTCAAAATCTTTAGAGCATTTAAAAGTAGGAAGATTAAAATTACTCCTGGTGATTTTTTAAAAATATTGAGTTTACGGAAATAATGAAAATCACGAAAAAAACAATGTTTACATTTTCGTACCATTAAATCAATTGAAATTTAACGTAGCCAAAAACAAGTTATGTCTGCCGGCTTTTATCTTCAAAATTTTTGGACCATTCAAAAGAAGAAATATTAAAAATACTCCTGATGATTCATTTTATATTTTGCAGCTTACGGAAATAATGTAAATTATGAACGAAAACAATGTTTACATTTTTGTACCATTATATCAATTGTAATTTAACGTAGCCAAAAACAAGTTATGACAACAGGCTTATTTAACAATTCTAAGAAAAATCAATTCAAAGTCAAATTTTCTCGAACATATCGGTTGATGAACATTACCTGTTGATGAAATTATGTTTCAAATAGTTTTTATTTTTACTAAAATATAAAAGTGGGAATATTTCTACGAAGTCTCTCCGCTATTTATTTTATGAAATCTGAAGAAAATGAAACGATAAAAACGATTTTTAAATTTTTTTTTCCTATAAAAATAAGAATGATTAATTATATCAGAAGATTTCTATAGAAAAAAAATTTTTTGACATATTTAATTTAAAAAAAGCAAATTAAAGTTTGCAAAAGAATATTATGATATTTTTAGCAGAATTCAGAATTCATGGATTTTTAAAAAACTAAAAATCCCGTCTAGAAACTTATAAAAATGCTTTCTTTTACTATTTCTCTAAATGTTTGAGATGAGGCTTGATGATTAGTTTTATCTGCGTTATTCGGACTATTGTCCTCATCTTTGTTATCGGCCAAAAATAAAGGTAGATATTCTAGCCAAAAAACAAGACATTAGGTTTATAAGTTCCCAAAATTCATACTGGATTGTCCATTTGGACACATGGCATAGTGGATAAAATAGTTAGGTTAAGACAGTTCTAAGTGACAGTTATCTAAAATAAAAAATAAAATAAAGACGGCCGGAGGGCATATCGGCTGAAACGTTGTACAGATAACAATAAAAATGAGGACATAGTCCGAATAACGCAGATAATGCTTACTTTTAATTTTAATAAATATGAAAATTCTTAAATCTCCAAGCCCCTGTCGGCTGGGGGAGTTAGAATGCACCAACTGCACCTCTGCAGAGGGGTAAAACTCCTCCAAATTGGGCCACATGTTGGCTGTGGGCGGCGACCCGTGACGCTTAAGGATGGAGTCTTGGTGGATGAGCAGTCCATGACCTGCAACACTCACTTAGACCCTTACTTAGGCTAGACGGACGGTCGGAGAGGCCCCCTCCGATCAATCGGCTGGCCAGGTCAAGCCCTAGCACCTATATGATTGCTCCTAATTATATTGCCCTTATGGCAAGCCACAATCCTTTTTTTATCATATGGGTGCTAGAAGGTGGTGGCGGAATGTCTACATGTCCTGGGAAAGATCTTAAACTATCTGATGGTGAGGTTCCAGTTTTGGAGGCCTGGGGAATATGGAGCACTCCATCACCATTGTTCTCAGGTCCACTCTGTCTTGGAGTGGCCAGAGTGGACCCTGTTAGGCTCCCAGCTATGGGTTAAATAGAAAAATGTATTTATAAAAACAAATTGTGTATCCATTAAGAATGAATTTATTTCAAAACTTTATCGGCACTGAGGTTGATATGCCGTAAAAAAAACATTAAAAAAAAAAAATCTAAAAAAAAAGGAATTAAGAGCGTAACAACTAAAAAATTTTTAAAATAAATTTTTATAAATCATCGAAAAGAATTTTTAAAGAATTCATTTTTTGACAGAATTGAACTGAATAAAATTTAATTTCCCATCCACTATTTTTCAAAAATTCATTTTTACATCGCCCGGTAGGCGTTTTTTTTTTTATTTTTTTTTTTATCTTGCTAGTATAAATAACGGAACGAAGAATAGAAATAGTATTTAAATGTTATCGCTCTGCCAGTTTCCATATGAGGCCAGGCAGTAATCAAAGCCGAGATGACAACTATTTAACGGTGGCGGCGTCTTCGGGGTGGGTGGCGGCGTCGTCGGGTTGGGTGGCGTCGGTTGCACCCCAAAGAGACCACCCAACTTGCAAAAGAAAATAGTTTTACTGTTATCATCCACAATCAACTGCTATTTTTGTTGTTGTTGTTCCTTGGTGGAGGGGAAAACACGATACGCATGTTTATGGAGACACTTTCTTTTTGTTCGCCCTTTGAGCGTTAGCGAGAAGAATGCAATAATAAACATTATGCCTTTCAGATTTGACACTATCTAGTATAAGCATTTTTTTGTTCCGGTTCCCCCTACGCCGCAAAAAAACCAACACAACCATAAAAAAAACACAAAAAAAAACAGGTTAATTTCATCACCTACATTGAAGTGATGGTTGATGGGTTAATTTCCAGTGCACCTCCGCCCCCATTAAATAATAAACAGGAGTGTCCTTTCTTTTTCTGCTGCGCATTCCACACTAAGCGAAGCTGACCTATCATCAGTATATATATATATATATATATATATATATATATATAGATATATATATAGATAGATAGAGAGAGAGAGAGAGAGAGAGAGAAGAGAGAGAGAGAGAGAATGGATATATATGTACTAGCTTAATTACCCGGTCCATGACCGGACTAAAAAAATAGGAACACCAAAGAGTATTTTCAGATATATTTACATCCAAGGGTAATAGTTATTGAAATTTTCATGAAAGTCGACCATTAATTGATTTTTCATAGAATTTAAAAAAAATTATTGTCGTAACTTGTAATATATATATATATATATATATATATATATATATATATATATATAAGTAATTGGTAATTTGCTTGAAGCATTGTTAAGTATGTTATAACATATTAATGATTTGAAGCAATGACAATGCATATAAAAATATTTTAATGCATATAAAAATATTTCAAATCAAATCATTATATATATATATATATATATATATATATATATATATATATGTATTTCCTTCACTCAGTATATTTTTATTGATTATTGTTTAGTAATACTTATTTCTCTGTCTCATTCTCTATTTCTCTCCGTATCTCTCTCTCTATCTCCATATTTCCTTCTCTCTTTTCTCACTGTTTCTCTCTATGTATACTTTTTATTGGTTATTGGTAAGTTACACTTATTATCTCTGTCTGTCTCATTGTCTTTCTCTATCCCACTCTTCTCTCTCTCTCTCTCTCTCTCTTTTCTCTTGCATGTCTCTCTCTCTCTCTCTCTCTCTCTTTGCCCTCTCTTTCTTGGCATGTCTCTCTCTCTCTCTCTCTCTCTCTCTCTCTCTCTCTTCTCTCTCCTTCTCTCAGTATCCCTTATTTCCCTGTCTGTATATCTGTCTGCCGCTTTATCACTTTTTTATTGTCTCTCTATATTCTCTGTCTCTCTCATTCAATGTAATTGCTCACTCAGTATACTTTCTTTTTAATTGTTATAGTTACACTTATTTCTCTCTCTCTCTCTCTCTCTCTCTCTCTCTCTATATATATATATATATATATATATATATATATATATATAAGTGTTTCCCTGTCTGTCTGTCTCTATGTAATTCTCTCTCTCTCATAATAGATTTAATGGTAATTGTTGTCATATCATTCTCTTTCTATCTGTTGACACGCACACACACACACATACATACACACACAACACACACATATATATTATATATATATATATATATATATATATAATTATGTTAAGTAAAGTAAGTAAAGTCGATCGGGCGGCCTAGTCGGTATCAGCCATTCAGCGAGGCTATCCCTTTCATAAGCGCTAGACCAGGAGATTGTATTTAGCATCTGAGGTGGAGCGCCACCACCTACCATCAGCTCCTTACTTACCGCACAGATCCGTGTGCTACTCATACCGCTGAGTTGCGGGGACCGGTTATCGAACTGGACCTTGTGGTTTCTAGCCAACCGCCTCTATATATATCAACTTAGTGCCTGCTGTCTCTAGGAAATCCCTACTCACTTATATACTTTATTGGTATTATTTATAGTCACAACATTTCTGTTTCTCTCATGTGTGTGAGTATATTATATATTATATATTATAATTATATATATCACGATCTCTGTTCACTCTCTCTCTCGCTGTTATAACTCTCTCTCTCTTCTCTCTCTCTCTTCTCTCTCTCTCATCTCTCTCTCTCTCTCTCTCTGTAATTCCCCTCCTCAATAAAATGATATCAGAATACTTTTTATTTATTGTTAAATCACACATTTTTTTGCTCATGTCTATCATCTTTCCCCCCCCATCACTGTCTCTCTTTTTCACTTTCTGTGTTTGTCTCTCTCATATAATTCTCGTTTAGTTGTACTTTTTATTGCTTATTGTCAGGGCCCTATATCACTCTCTATCTGTCTCTCTCCGTTATATCCTCTCTATCTGTCTCTCTCCGTATATGACTGTCTCTCTCCTTATATCACTCTTATCTGCCCTCCGTATATGACTCTATCTATCTCTCTCCGTAATATCATCTCTATCTATCTATCTATCTCCGTATATCACTATCTGTCTCTCTCCGTATATACTTATCTTCCGTATATGACTCTTATCAGTCTCTCTCCGTATATGACTATGTGCTCTCTCCGTATTATCAATCTCTATCTGTTCTCTCTCCGTATATCACTCTTTATCTGTCTCTCTCCATATATGACTTCGTCTCTCTTCGTATATCACTCTTTATCTGTCTCTCTCCGTATATCACTCTCTATCTATCTCCGTATAGGTCTCTCTCTGCATTATGTTCTGTTTTCTCTCGTATTATGTTCTCTCGTTCTCTCGTATATGTCTCTCTTCTCTCTCTT
>CM042167.1:63071790-63087098 GCA_023376005.1 Doryteuthis pealeii | reverse complement strand
AAAAGAGAGAGGATATAGGAAAGGAAAAAACTAAGAGAGAGGGGAAGGCCTAGGGAAGAAAGAAGAGAGAGCAAAGGAAAGAAAGAAAAGAGGAAAGAAGAAGACCGGGAAAGCTCAAGAAACATGGAGCTATGAGAAAAGATAGAAAAAGAAAGAAAGGGAAAAAAGAAGAAAGGGAGAATAGAAACACGAAATGAAGAAGAAACCCTAAGAAAAGGAGTGGCTAGGGGAAAAAGAAAGAAAGAGAGAACAAAAGAAAGAAAGAAAAAGGAAAGAAGAAAGATGGAAAGCTAAGAAGCTTGAAAGCTAGGGAAAAGATAGAAAAAAAAGAAGACAAAAAGGAAAAGAAAGAAAGAAAATCTAATGAATATGAAGGCTACGGGAAATAATAAAATAAAGAAAGAAAGAAAAGAAAAGACAAAAAAAGAATGAAGCAAAGAGAAAGAAGCAAAGAAAACTACGAAACTAAAAGCTAGGAGAAATAAAGAAAGAAAGAAAGAAAGAAAGAAAAAACTAAGATATGTAGTCCACTGGAAAGAAAGAAAGAGAGAAAGGGAGAAGAAAGGGAAAGAGAGAGAGAGAGAGAGAGCGAGAGAAAAGGAAAGAAAGAGAGAAACAGAAAGAAAGAAATGAAGAAAGAAGAAGAGAAAAGGGAAAGAGAAGAGAGAAAGAGGAGGAAAAGGAAGAAAGAGAGAACAGGAAAGAAAGAGAGAGGGAAAGAAAGAGAGAAAAAGGAAAGGAGAAAGAAGGGAAAGAAGAAAGAAAGGGAAGAAAGAGAAAAAGAAGAAAAAAAAGAAAGAAAGAAAGAGAAGGGGGAAGAAAGAAAGAGGGGAAAAGAGAGAAGGAAAGAAAGAGAAAAAAGGAAAAGAAGAAATAGAAGGGGAAATAAAGAAAATAGAAATGGAAAGAGAGAGAGAAAGGAAAGAGAGAGAGAAAGGGAAAGAAAGAGAGAAAAAGGAAAGAAGGAAAAGGAAAGAGAGAGAGAAAAAGGAAAGAAAGAGAGAAAAAGGGAAAGAAAGAAAGAGAAGGGGAAAGAAAGAAAGAGAGGGAAAAGAAAGAGAAATCTAAAATAAACCCCATTAAGAAAAATAAATATATAAACAACAAAAACAGGAGGAGGGGCGGGGAGAAAAAAATACAAAAAAGAATGAAAGGAGAAAAAAAAAAAAATACAAGGAAAGAAAAGAAAAAGATTATCTATTTTTTGAATGAAAATTCGGGCGGACAATTTTAGTCTGGCTTCGCCTAAACTATCACTCTTCCATATTTGTGGGGTGCTGTACAAGTGATGGGTATGGTACAATCTAAACTAAGGTGGGTAATTACTATTGCAATATGCATCTAAATGTCTGTACATTTGTGTGTGTGCGCATGTGTGTGTGTCTGTGTATGTGTGTGTGTATGTATGTGTATGGATGTATGTGTGTGTGTGCTGATGTGTGTTAGCGCGCGTAGTAACTGATAAGAGAGAGTGAAGAGAGTTTATATACATAAGAGAAAGAAGGGGTGGAAAGTGAGAAAAAGGAATACATTTTTGCTTATCAAGTCAATATCACAATAACGACGATTATCTTTAGCGCAACGAAGTCCATATCATTTTGTCGGCCTCTGCAAGGTATGCATGCATGGATCTAACTATCTGAGATAATCAACATATCTATCAAATGTTTATATTATATATATATAAATATATATATATATATATATATATTGGTTTGTTGGTTGGTTTTGAAGGCTGTCACAATGCGAGTGTAAAGAAAAAAGAAGGTAACTATGATGTTTTTTGTTAACCTGTCATTTTATTCCTTAATATTTCGGGATGAAAATTCCCATCATCAGAAGAATACTGGAATACTGGAACTGAAGTTGTCTTAGCGGCTTCTAAATTCGTTCTGTCTTGGGTCTTCCAAATTCTGTGTGTGTATGTGTATGGTTGGGGTGCTTGCTTATGTGTGTGTTTGTGTGTGTAAGTGTGTGTGTAAATGTAAGCGTATGTGTGTGTGCGTGGTGCTTATGTCTGTGTGTCTGATCATTTCTTTTTATTTTATTTTAATTATTATTCCGATTTGATTCGCCTCATAGTTACCATCTTTTTTCTTTACACTCACATTGTGACAGCCTTCAAAACCAACCAACAAACCAATATATACACAATGCTTCAAGCAAATTACAAAACTCTTTATATATATATATATATATATATATATAGATATATATGGTTTTCTTCTAATTCAACCGACGGACCCCATACAAAATTAAAAATCCCTACGCACCAACCCCACCCCACTCCCATTACCCTTTTCACTATAAAAGCGAATTTAAAAGTACTTATGTTCAATAAAGCACTGAAGAAGCTTCATCCAATAATGAGGCGAAATATCAATTGAATTAATGTTTTTGTTTGTTATATCTACACTTTCCTCTATTCTCAACCACACACATGTATCTATATATATATGTATGCCCGCCCCTCATCTTCTGCCGGCCCCTCATCTTCTGCCCGCCCCAAAAATTACCTTTTCAGCATGTAAACCCATCTTGTTTTCAGAATAAATTCGAAAAAGCTTCGCAAAGGACTGAGGTGAAATATAATTTGAATTTAGTTGTATTGTTTTATCCACATTTTCCTTCTATTTTCAACCACATTTTGTCGTTTTACCCAAAGATTTACTCATTATATATATATATATACATATATATGTACACACACACACACACACACACACCACACACACACACACACACACACACATATATATATATATATATATACATATATATATATATATATATATATATATATATATATAATATATATAATTTGAATTTAGTTGTATTGTTTTATCCACATTTTCTTTCTATTTTCAACCACATTTTGTCGGTTTTACCCAAAGCTTTACTCATTATATATATATGCACATATATATTATATACACACACACACACACACACACACACACACAACACACATATATATATATATATTATATATATACATATATATATATATATATTATATATATATATATTATATTATATATATATATATATATATTATATATATTATATTTATATATATATATTATATATATCTTATATATATATATTATATATATATATCTTATATATATATATATTACATATATATTATATATATATATATATGTTACATTATATTATATATATATATATATATATATATATATATGACGTTATTAATACATACTTGTGTCTCAACTACTCCGTCTTTTTCTCTCTACCTGTCTGTCATATGTATCTCTGTCTCTGTCTGTCTGTCTGTTTGTCTGTCTCTCTGTCTCTCTCTCTCTCTCTCTCTCTCTCTCTCTCTCTTATATATATATATATATATATATATATTATATATAAACTGACATTGAATAGAAGATAGTCAAGGGAGTTAAAGTACTTGTAAAGAAAATGGAAAAAAAATCAAATGTTAGCAAAGATGAAACGAAAACAAAAAACATAAAAAAATAACCACAAAACAATACAAAAACAGCACACATATAAAACGAAAGAAAAAATGATTGAAAAATAAAGATGGAAGCAAAAAGAAAATATAAAAACTATTAGAAATATAAAATTAAAGTGAAAGAAATTTTCTTGGTGTTATTTAAATTAAGAAAAAATTAAGCGAAACAAAAGGAATTGAAAATAATCGGGAAAATAATAAAAATTAAAAGAATTGAAAAATTAACAAAATAAAGAAAAAAAAAGCAAAGGAAATGAAAAAGAAAGACTCAACTCAACAAATGTTCGGAAAACACAAGGAAGATGGTGAAAGATTTGAGATAAGAAAATTGTTGAAATTAGGAATAAACTATTGAGATGATGAAATATTTTTCCATTTTTTTTTAAATAAAAAGATAAAAAAGAAAATAATAAAATCAAAAATAAAAGCAAATCTCTCAGAAAAAAAAAACAAAACCAAAAAATTAAAAAAAATAAACAAATAAAAAAAACAATACAAAAAAAAACACACACAAAAAAAAACACCTTAGAAGAACAAAAGATCTTTCAACTAGATAAACAATTCATTTCGCTTACAACGCAACGCTAGAATCTTTATTTTACCTCGTATAAACATGAAATATTTATTGCCTCTTTCTCTCCATTTTGTTTTGTATATTTTTATATTTTTTTATATTCTCGTAGTTTCGTATTTTTATTTATGTTTTTAATTTTATTTCTTGTTTCTTTTCGTTAAAAAACTTTCCTACAATATTTTTCTCGCTTATCACCTTATCTTTTCTATTCTGTTCACCTATTTTTTTCCCTCATCTTTTCTTTCTTCAAATACGAATTCGCATATCAAACGAAAGCATCACTGGTTAACAAAGCCGCTGAGATCTCGTTAAAAACGGGATTCCGTGAGACATGCCACAAGGGAAACCATCTTGTTTTTTTTATCATTCTTTTTACATCCATTACATCTTGCTGGCTTCGTATTCACTTTAAAAATTAAAGAAAGTCATATTTCTACAAAGATCGGGTCGCAATCCCTCTGCAACTCGGAGAGTGGTGGCTGTATCTTGCTTTTATGATAAATACAGCTATAATTGCTGGGTTAAAAGGCTTCTATGCAGGTGTGTGAGAAATAATACCTTTTAGAAAAGGTATAAAGAAAAATCATGTGAATGTATAGACTTCTTTTTGTAGGAGATATCTAAAAAAAAAAAATTCACTACGTCTTAGATTTTTAAGCTACTGTTTAGTAACGCTATCATCATCATCATCATCATGTCGCGCTTTCAGCGCAGATATCCATGACAATCTCTCTCCATCCGTCCCTATCGCTCATCATTCTCGGGAGGTCCTCTATGCAGCATCCTGCATCCGCACAGAGCTGATCAACGTACGTTTTTGCTGGTCGGCCCACACTGGCTTGTCCATGTGCTGGCTTCCACAGGAGGACGTCGCTTATGAGTTCGTCCTTGCTTCTCCAGCAGTGTCCCGCGTGTCTTGTCCGTCTTACTCGGATGGTTTGGGTGATATGTGGCAGGTGTTTTCTCGTAGGGTGCTGTTTCCATGTCTTGTTCAGGATCACCCGCAGCATTCTTGTGCAGCTCCCATCTAGTTTATTCTCTAGTCGCTTAGTTAGGGTCCAGGTGGTGCAGCCATACAGCAGTACTGACACGACAACGGCCTGGAAGAACTGTCTCTTTATCTTGTCTGTGAGATTGGACCTCTATATGATAGATAATCTATTTATAGCGGCCCATGCCTTTCCTATGCGTGCATTAACGTCGTTTTCTGTGGAGGAGATGTTACTGCCTAAGTATCTAAATTGTTCTACAGTGTAACGCTATAGGAACCACACTATTCTGGGTTCGATCTTACTCCTCGCCAACCCAGCGCATGAATAGCACAACTTAGATTCCCGCAGTAAAGTGGGTAGCTGATGCTAAGTGCGGCGCTCCACCTCAGTCGAAAAAACAATATCTCTGGTAAAAAGAGGTCAAGACAATAGGCTACTCCGCCGTGCCGACTTTACTATTAAAAGTAGGTGTGGCGCTCCACCTTCGACGCAGAAACAATTTCCGTATTTTGGTCTTGGTAAAAAGGTTATAGACTCTACCATAAAAAGTATAGAAAAGAGAACCGTTTAGCTCTGTCGATAGAGCAACAACAGACGAGACATAAGATTTCGGGTTCGATACCGGCTCTCGGTAACTCAGTGCACAGAGTAACCCAGCTTGGATTTGTGCAGTAAAGTTGGGAGCTGGTGGTAGGTGTAGCGCTCCACCCCAGACGCAAAAAACAATTCCCGTATTCTGGTCTTGGTAAAAAGGTTATAGACTCCTTTGCCATCCGGCTAATACCAACTGTGCAGTAAAGTGAAGAGCTGATGGTAGGTGTAGCATAAACGTGTTTATCTCGTTTAGCACCAGTAAGAAGTGTATAGACTCCCTCGCTGTCCGGCTAATATCGACAATTAGCCACTCAGCTAATTTTACTACAAGAAGTATAGAAAAGAGGCCGGTTTAGCTCAGTTGTCAGAGCATAGACCGAGGAGACACAAGGTTCCGGGTTCGATATTAATATCTAAGTATATTCATATCTATCTATTGTAATACATTACTAGGTACGACTGCGTGCAAGCCCTGTCGGCTGGAGCTTTAGAATACGCCGACTGCACTTATGCAGATGGGTGAGAACCCTCCAATGAGGCCTCTTGTTGGCCGTGGGTGGTTACCCATGATGCTTAAGGATAGAATCCTGGTGACTGAGCAATCCATGACATGCAATACTTCCTTTTGGTCCTTACTTCGGCTAGACGGGCGGTTTGGAGAGGTTTAGAAGACGAAGAAGTAGAAGATATAAAGAAACAATGCACAATAAGAAAAAAAATAAGATGAAGTGGAAGAGGGAGGAGAGCAACAACAAGAGGTGTAGAAGAATTTAATTGGGAAGAGAGAAGAAGAAGAAGAAGAAGAAGAAGAAGAAGAAGAAGAAGAAGAACAATGAGAGGGGAAGAGAAGAAGAAGGGGGAAAGAAGAAGAAGAAGAAGGGAAGAAGAAGAAGAAGAAGAAGAAGAAGAAGAAGAAGAAGAAGAAGAAGAAGAAGAAGAAGAAGAAGAAGGGAATAAAGAAGAAGAAAGAAGAAGAAGAAGAAGAAGAAGAAGGGGAAGACGAAGAAGAAAAAGAAGAAGAAGAAGAAGAAGGGGAAAAAGAGGAAGAAGGAGAAGAAGAGAAAGGGAAGAAGAAGGAGAAGAAGAAGAAGGGGAAGAGGAAGAGGAAAAAGGGAAAAGAAGAGAAGAGAAGAAGAGGAGAAGAAGGGAAGAAGAAGGGGAAGAATGGGAAAACGAAGAAGAAGGGGAAGAAGGGGAAAAGAATTAGAAAAAGGGGGAAAAGAAGAAGAAGAAGTAGAAGAAGGGGAAGAAGAAGAAGAAGAAGAAAAAGGGGAAAAAGAAGAAGGGTGAAAAAGAAGGAGAAGAAGTAGAAGAAGAAGAAGAAGAAGGGGAAGAACAAGAACAAGAAGAAGAAGGGGAAGAGCCACAACAACAACAACAACAAAGAGAATAAGAAGAATAAGAATCAGAAGAAAATTGTACGAAATGGGATGGGAATTAAAACAGAATTTACGAAATAAAACACAAAGTTGAAGTTGAAAAAAAATAAAGTTTATCTAAATAAAATGGCTGACAAACTGATAATAAGAGAAAGTCAGACGACAGTGTTGTTTAGTTCGCTTGGAATAATCAAAATTTTTACTCGGAAAATATCGAACAAGTAAAAGACAATTTGCAGTTGCGAATGAAAGAAATAAAAAAGAAGAAGAAAAAAATGAGAGAAAATAAAATAATCTCTGAGGAGTGTTAGAAACGTTTAGCTTGGAGCGGCGCCCGCAAGTGAATTTACGCGGGAAATTAATTGACAATGAAACAAAATCTAAATAAATAAATAAGTGAAAATATCAGAATGGAATTCAACTGATTCCTTCATGAATGTAGACGAAAGGAGCAACTTGTAAAATTAATATATATATATATATATATATATATATATATATATATATATATATATATGTGTGTGTGTGTGTGTGTGTGTGTGTGTATACATGTATATATTTATATATATATATATATGTGTGTGTGTGTGTGTATATATATATATATATATATATATATATATATATATATATATATATATATATATATACTAAATATAATTTAATTTAAACAAAATTACGTTGATAGAAGTAGATATTAAGTAGTTCACTAAAAATATGTTAATAAATGTATATATATATCTGTTTGTCTCTCTCACTCTCCTTATATATATATATATATATATATATATATATATATATATATATATATATATATATATATAATTGAATATATCAAGCGTGTTGGTAAATCCTTGAGCTGAGAAAAAAACCAGCAAATAGTTTGATTGTAAAAATATACTACCAAACATCAACGGGGGAGAAAAAAAAATTTTGAAAAAAAGATAAGACCAAGATATTCGTACCAACAAAAAATAATCTATTGGTACAGTATTTGGCCAAAAGAAAAAAACAATTTATATGTATATATATGTATATAAGATATATATATATTCATATAACCGCTAGGAGAAAGCTAATAAGTAAAAAGTGCTCGATACCTAAGTAGAGCCAATAATAAAGATAATCTAATGAGTCAGAAGAACCTACTATTAGTTTCGCATAAAGCTCTTCAGGGCTAAAATCTGACTCTAGTAGGTTCGTCTGACTCATTAGATTATATATATATATATATATATATATATATATATATATATATATATATATACATATATGTATGTCAATAAAGTAAGTAAAAGTGGCCTATTTTCTTATAAGAAAGACCTTCTTCAGACTGCAACCTTTTTTTAAAATTAATTGTAATGGTTGCTGTCTGGAGAATTCCTCATGTGGCAGGAACTATGACTGCGAATATGAATGATAAGGATGCGCGTGGTGTAATGTTTAAAGTCATGGGAAATGGACTCGTCGCCCCGAGTTCAATTCCTGGACGTGGTAACTGCATTTCACTTAGCGCTAATACCCTTGGGAAAGGTATGAATCCTACTCTCCCTCCAGCTATGAGTAAATAGTAGGGCAGACTGGGCTCTTTAAGCTTGGTTAGGCAACCGGCCTAGGAGAAGGAAAACTCTGAATTCAATCCTGTTGAACTCCGCTTAAGAAATTGACCTTGTGTCACATCCTGCTATTAAAGAAATCAAGTATTAACCGAGGATTAACTGATCCATGATTCTTGTGTTTACAAGAAAAGTTAGAGATAATTAGATTCCTAAATAAGAATTAATTAGTGAATAAAATGGATGAATTCATAAGGAAATGCATGTACAAGTTATGTAACGCATTAATGTATCACGAATATTAATATAGAAATAATATTATACATGCACCAAGTATATATAAAAAATAAATAAAATCTGGCTCAATAGACTCATCAGAGTTCTAGAATTTCTAAAGTTCAAATAAGTGAGAAGTAAAGAAAGTAGGGATAATAAAAATATAGGATAGGGGGAGGGCACTACTAGAGAGAATCATTAATCACCCCTGCCTGTCAACATAGGTTTGACTTAGCACTGACTTCAAAGGAACATACTTTGGAGACTAAAGTTAATTGAATTGGAATAAAAATAAGCTTAAACCAGGTGAATATATATTTCATTAGCCGCATAGATTTACTTAGTTTCCCTGAAGACATTGTACAAAGAACATCGAAACCGCGGTAGGGAAACAACCTTTCTACAACTACATATATATATATATATATATATATATATATATATATATAAGTATCCAAAAAAAATTGGGGATTATTCTATTTGGGATCTTCTATATCATTCGTATATCCCCAATGCATTCATATGCCGATGCACATATCTAGATTTATACAAGAATTATTTCAAAACCCTACGAGAGCTCAGTGTAATTCTAGTATATTTTCTTGTTTATTTTGTAACGGCTATTTAACGAACTTTGGATCTTTATTATAGTTACCGACCGAAATAAATTTATAATAACCAAATGACGGTTTGTTGAGTTTTTATTTCTCATTGAATTTATTATATATATATATTATATATATATATATATATATATATATATATATATATAATATGAATTTAACATTTTGAAAAACAATTAGTAATTATTATCTGCTGACAGAATTCTGTTTCGACGCCTTAGTAGAAGGGTCATCATCAACGAGCAAAAAAAATATGAAAGAGAGAAGGGATAAAACCGTTGGAAGAGAATAGGGGGGTACAAACACACGCTGGAATGCTTGAATTTTTTAAATGCGCATACTGTTTCAAATAAAATAAATTTTATTTTTAAAAAATCAGAAGCATTTTTAATCCAAAAATAAACTCAAAAGAGAGTTTGGTGTAAATATATAAAATGTAAGAGATTATCAAAAATGTTCAAATATGATCCAGCATTAAGTTGTTTACATATCCACAGCACAATTGAAAGAAGATGTTAAGTTTCAAAAGGTTTTTTTTTTTGTAGTGTTCGTAGAATAACTTCGGAGGTGTAAAATCCGTATATTTTGTTTTTTGAGACAAATGTGTAAATAA
Organism: Doryteuthis pealeii; assembly: GCA_023376005.1. Classification (NCBI taxonomy): domain Eukaryota; kingdom Metazoa; phylum Mollusca; class Cephalopoda; order Myopsida; family Loliginidae; genus Doryteuthis; species Doryteuthis pealeii. The sequence continues at coordinate 63,076,998 of CM042167.1, read as the reverse complement.
ATGGAAATTAATCCGACAGAATGAATTTAACATTTTGAAAAAACAATTAGTAATTATTATCTGCTGACAGAATTCTGTTTCGACGCCTTAGTAGAAGGGTCATCATCAACGAGCAAAAAAATATATATGAAAGAGAGAAGGGATAAAACCTCCGAAGATTATTCTACGAACACTACAAAAAAAAAGTTACCTACACCACAAACTTTTTGAAACTTAACATCTTCTTTCAATTGTGCTGTGGATATGTAAACAACTTAATGCTGGATCATATTTTGAACATTTTTGATAATCTCTTACATTTTTTTTATATTTACACCAAACTCTTTTTGAGTTTATTTTTGGATTAAAAATGCTTCTGATTTTTTAAAAATAAAATTTATTTTATTTTTGAAACAGTATGCGCATTTTAAAAATTCAAGCATTCCAGCGTGTGTTTGTACCCACTATTCTCTTCCAACGGTTTTATCCCTTCTCTCTTTCATATATTTTTTTTGCTCGTTGATGATGACCCTTCTACTAAGGCGTCGAAACAGAATTCTGTCAGCAGATAATAATTACTAATTGTTTTTTCAAAATGTTAAATTCATTCTGTCGGATTAATTTCTTTTATTTACATATATATATATATAATATATATATATATATATATATATATATATATATATATATATATAGTCGAGTGTGTTAGTAGTAGCATGTCCATTTGTTCCGTGAAGAACCACTATGAGGTGGGTTATTTTTTTAATGGTCTTATATATGTGAGGGAAGGTTTTTTCAAAAGATCTATAAACAATTTCTTCAAATAAGAAATGTTCTCCTGACGATGACCTAAGGTCGAAACAAGTTGAGAATAAACAACATATAAGAAATATTCCTGCTTGTCTTATTACTTTTTGTTCATACTATATATATATATATATATATATATATATATATATATTCAATAAGGGGTTACTACCATGTAAACATTGTAGTAGCATAAGTAGTTAATCCAAAAGGGCGCAATATATCTTGTAAAATATAGAGCATTAATTGTTGTAGAAAAGTTATTTCCCTACCTCGGTTTCGGTGTTCTTTAAGCTTGGGAGACTAAAATTATGGGAGAAATGGAATAAAAATAAACTTAAACCAGTTGAATATATATTTCATTAGCCACATAGATTTACTTAGTTACCCGAAGATGGTGTATTAAGAACACCGAAACCGTGGTAGGGAAATAACTTTTCTACAACTATATATATATATATATATATATATATATATGTGTGTGGGGGGTGCTGTAAAGAAAATAATGAAGTTCGATGAAAAGAGATGTTTCTTTAAAAAGGTTAAAGTTGAAAAGTATTTATTGACAGCAATTCGTTGATTGGCTTAGCGATATAACCAATCAGCGAAAAGGTGTAATTGTTTCAATTAGATTTTATTTAAGTGTGAAGGGAATGTGAAAAAATAGGGTCTCTTTTTTTTGTTGTGGAATGAGTGTATTTTTATTTACCCTTTTCTAGTCGGTGGCGATCAGATAACAAAAAGAGGTGATAGAAGGTGATTGTTTTCTCATCTCTGGTGAAATAGATAAAGATTAATTGTAAAGAACAACACTACAAAGGTCAGAGGAAATGTTGAAAACACACAAAACATAGGACGAAAAGAATAAAGTGCCAAAAATGGGGGTCTAAAAGGGACACGAAAATGTAAAAAAACTAGTACCTACTATTCTTGTGCGTCACAATTTTAGGGTCCGGGTTAGCTCAGTCGGTAGAGTGTTCGGCTAGAAACCACAAGGTTCTTAGTTCGATACCTGCCTTCGCTAACTCATCGTATGAGTAGCACAGGGATCTGTGCGGTAAAGTAAGGAGCTGACGGTAGGTGTGGCGCTCCACCTCAGACGCTAAAATAATCTCCTTGGTCTAGCGCTAGTGAAAAGGGGATAGACTTTCTCGCTGCATGGCTGATACCGACATTAGGCCGCCCCGATGACTTTACTTTACTTTTTTTATACATATATAAAGGGCAGTTGTGTGCATGTGTATGTCCGGAGGAATTAATGACAAAGTAAATATATATACACATTAAATATCACCAGGGCTTGGTTTTTGAGCAAAAGTAATAAAGATTTGATTTGTATTTGTGAAAATGGATCCGCGGGACGAACTTTAAAAAAATTCCCTATACCCTGGCGATGCCGGGTGGCCGCTTCTAGTTAACACTTAAATACTTGTACCCTATTTGCTAGTCTTATCATAATGCAGATTGTGTGTTTTTCTGTCTGTAGCCGAAACTATATTATTACTTTGTTACAATTCCTTAGTTATTAACGTCGCATTCTCAATGATTTTATTTTTATTTAAACCTCAATTATTAATTAATTTTTTTTTCATTATTAATACTATTGACCATATCAACATGCAATTGTATTTATATATGCAACAAAATAACGATTTACAGTGTGAACGGGAAGGCTAATTTGCATATTGATTTTTGAAAATTGATTTTAATAAATATGTGCTTAGTATTATTGATTTCTAATTGCTTGGTTTCATCTTAATGAATATGAGCAAAAATCTCAGGGATAAATCTTAAAAGAAATCAATTAATAAGAAATATCTGTAATTTTATTATTTAATTCCTAATTTAACAAAATATTTAAATTGGGAAAATTTAGCAATGAAAGACGAGGATAATGGGAGAATAAGTTCCAGTGGTTCTATTTTCCATCATACCCACCTCTCTCAAATTCTTTATATGTAATTAAAGTAAAGTCGTGAGGGCGGCCTAATGTCGATATCAGCCATGCAGCGAGGGAGTCTATCCCCTTTTCACTAGCGCTAGACCAAGGAGATTATTTTTAGCGTCTGAGGTGGAGCGCCACAACTACCATCAGCTCCTTACTTTACCGCACAGATCCCTGTGCTTCTCATACGCTGAGTTGGCGAGGGCGGGTATCGAACTAGGAACCTTGCGGTTTCTAGCCGAACGCTCTACCGACTGAGCTATTCTTATTTAGTTTCATTGGCCTTTCTAATTTAATATACTATGTTTTATTACTGTTGGATTCAAAGATATAATATCACTTATAATTGTTGGTTGAACAAAACAACTCCGACCAAGAGTGTTACATATACAAAGGACTTTAATACAAGCACATGGAGAAGCATGTAAGAAATGAAATATGCGTATACATGGGAAAAGTTACATAGTAGTTATACACGTACATAAAAAGAGATAAGATACAATAAAAACGTATACAATAGTTATCTAAATGTACATACAAAAGATAGGGATAGTTATGGAGAGTCCATAGGTTAAAGTCACTTACTAGCGTTGTGTTGAGAGCTGAAGCCCCCACACAAGAAGGGTGTAGACATAAATGTCAAACCCATGTGTGTGAGGTCCCGGAGAAAAGAGAGAGAGAGAGGGGGGAGAGAAAGAGAAAGAGAGAGAGAGAGAGAGAAAGAGAGAGAAAGAGAGAGAGAGAGAGAGAGAGAGAGAGAGAGAGAGAGAGAGAGAGAGAGAGAGAGTTTGAAAAAGGCACTTAAATAAAAAAAATCCCCGGTGGCCACAACGGGAACCCAGAGGGAACATAACTCTTCCAAACAAAGGGAAGACAACCCAGCATTACATTAAAATTTACATACTAGTACCCGGACGGTGCATATTTTTGCTAGTATAAAATAAATATACTGGGTCCATTGATCTGTGAAATGGAACCCTTTAACTCTGTGCATACTTTAAACCGCTCACAGCGGCTCTCCCATCGCTGCGACAAACGCATACCATACGCAAGCAAAGTACAAAAGCTGATAGTTCATTATCATTGAACAGAAGGACACAGATTACCATAATTATTTGACTTTATTTGAATATAATGAATTCTGAGGAGAATAGATAGTGAACTTTGAAATATCTCATCATACAGGTAGAAAATACCAAGAAACTTTGGCAACAGCCTGTGGTAAAGAGTTAAACAATTCACAGTGGCTTTGCTACCACTGAGATCCTACCGTAAACAAAGTACCAAAACTGATAGTTAGTTCATGATAATTGAGATGAAGGTCTCCAAAGATGACAAGAACATTTGGATTGGGTTGGGTTGGTTGGACTTAATGGCATGTTAACACTTGGGTTATTTCATGCCGAAGACGTTTTTTTTTTTAATTTATTGATGGGTATTAGATATTTTTTAAAAGTCAATTTTTTCAAACTCATTTTTTAATATTTAACCTAAAAATGGAACCCTAAAAGATACTTTCACTCCGGGTCAAAGGGAACCTTGGAGCAATGGCAATGAAGAGGTACTCTACACTCCACAGAGCCCCAAAATTTGAACTTCACCATTAGATGCAGTTTAACGTCATACCCAGGATACAAGAAAATTTGGTACCACCGTTGTGTGCGTGTGTGTTTGCCATACCCCTTCACACAAGTAGGGTGTGCCACAAGGTCAATTTCTTAAGCTGTAGTTTAACAGGTTTGAATTCAGAGTTTTCCTTATCATAAACTGGTTACCTAGCCAAGATTAAAGAGCCCAGTCTGTCCCACTATATATATATATATATATATATATATATATATATAGTGGGACAGACTGGGCTCTTTAATTTTGCCTAGGTAACCAGTTTATATATATATATATATATATATTATATATATATTATATATATATATTTTTACAAAGTTTTCACAGATCAATGTTCATTATAAACAGCGACCCAGGTTTCATGCCAAGGGGCAATCATCAGGTTGTTGAGCAAGATCCCATGGTGTTTGTTGAAGTTCTTTACTCAATGTCACATTTTGGACCGCAAATAACGTCGGTTAGTTCCGCGGACGCTATTATAGTTCGGATTTACTAAAAATAATTTTTTTCAAAATTTGTATTTTTTTGTAGTAATGCCAACGACATTGACGTTGGCATTACTACAAAACTACGAACTATAATAGCGTCCGCGGAACTAACCGACGTTATTTGCGGTCCAAAATGTGACATTGAGTAAAGAACTTCAACAAACACCATGGAATCTTGCTCAACAGCCTGATGATTGCCCCTTGTCATGAAACCTGGGTCGCTGTTTATAATGAACATTGATCTGTGAAAACTTTGTAAAATAAATAAATATTAGCTCTTACAATTTGTGATTGAGCACTGTATTTTCTTTGTTTCATCACAAAAAAAATTTGTTTTTACATATACCTACACACACACACATA
>CM042167.1:63051790-63069290 GCA_023376005.1 Doryteuthis pealeii | reverse complement strand
CACATAAACAGATTACACTTATTTTAATTGGTTTCTATATAAAATCATCTATATAATTGGTTTTAATACATTGGAGAATAAAATAATAACATTAGAGATCAATAACACCAAGTAATTATTTATTAAACCCGGTTTTGTTAAGACCAGTATGCAAATTAACTACTCCATATATAGGATTGGAAGGAAAGTCTTGTCCGATACAAAATAACATACGTTTTCTCCTTTTCCTCCTCCTTCAACATGAGATGATCTCGCTGGACTGAGATAACACACCGAGTTCAAATTCACCTTCTTTATTTTGTCTTTGATAAACCTATTTTGTGTCTGTCTGTCTGTCTGTCTCACAAACGTGTAAATAAAAGTAAAATAGTCGGGGTGGTCTAAAGTCGGTATCAGCCATGCAGCGAGGGAGTCTATCCCCTTTTCACTAGCGCTAGACCAAGGAGATTGTTTTTGCGTCTGAGGTGTAGCGCCACATATACTATTATCTCCTTACTTTACAGCACAGATCCCTATGCTACTCATTCGCTGAGTTGGCGAGGATCGGTATCAAACTAGGAACCTTGTGGTTTCTAGCCCAACGCTCTACCGACTGAGCTAACACATGCATATTTAAATGTCTTTGCAATTTTTCTGTTAGGTGAAGTGCTGCACATACAGTAAGCTCTCAGATGCTTTACAGCAAAGATCAGATTTCCCAAACTTTGCTAATCAAGCGATGAGTTGGCGAGAATAGGTATCGAACCCAAAACCTTGTGATTCCTAGGCGGATGCTCTACCCTCGGAGCTAAATCAGTCCTACTAATAGTAATAACAGTAAAACTATAGGTGCTAGGGCTTAACGTGACCAGCTGATTGATCAGAGGGGGCCTCTCCAACCGCCCGTTTAGCTCAAATAAGGGCCAAAGTAGAGTATTGGACTGCTCAATCACTAGGATTTCATCTTTAAGCATCATGGGTCGCCACTCATACCCAACAGTTAGCCCCATTTGAGAGGAGTCTTGCCCTTCTGTAGAGGTGCAGTCACAGTATTCTAAAGCCCCAGTCGACAGAGCTGTCGAAATCCGGATTTGTCTTTGTTACTAGGTGATGTTCTACTAATTGAGCTAAATCGATGAGTAATAATAATAAAAGCAATACTACTACTACTATTACTACCAGCAAGGGGACCCGACCTAGTGTTGATTAACAAAAGAAAAAAAAAGAGAACGTGCCAACTGGTGGACTTAGCTGTTCCAGCAGATCACAGGGTGAAGTTGAAAGAAAACGAAAAGATGGATAAATACCTGGACCTTGCCAGAGAATTGAAAGAATCTGTGGAATATAAGAGTGAAAATGATACCAATTGTAGTTGGTGTACTTTGAACGGTCCCCAAAAACATGGAAAAAAGACTAGAGGACCTGGAAATCAGAGGAAGAATTCAGACCATCCAGACTACTGTATTTCTGTAATTGGCTAGAGTACTCAGAAGAGTCCTGGAGACTTGTCACTCAGACTCCAGTGAAATACCATCAGCTAACGCTGATGTGAAAAACCCAAAAGAAATGAAAATAATAATAATAGTTCTGATAGTATTATTAAATAGTTTGAAAATAAAAAAAAACAAAAAAAAAACAAACAAAAAACATTAGAAAAAAATAATCGAAAAAATAAATCTCTGTTTTTTTAAATAGACATGTACTGGTTGGCTGGTTGGATTTTATGTAATGTCAACCTTTGTGGGGTTATTTTATGCCCCAGACGACAGGGCTATAGAAATCCGGAACCTTATTGTTTCTAATTTGATGATCGACCGACTGAGCTAAATCTAACAGTAAAGATAGTAATACCAATATTACTAACGGCAATGATACTAATTCTAATAGTATTAACAAATAGCTTGAAAAAATACACTAGAAAAAATAATAACCGAAAAATTAAATCTCTTTCTTTCTATTTTTAAAAAATGGACATGGACTGGTTGGCTGGTTGGATTTTACGGCATGTCAAGCCTTATTGGATTATTTCATGCTCCAGCTATCGAAATCCAGAACCTTATTGTTTCTAAGTGTATGCTCTACCGACATAGCTAAACCTAACAGTAAGGATAGTAATACTAATAATACTAATGGCAATAATACTAATTCTAATAGTATTAATAAAGTTTGAAAAATACAAAAATAAACAACAACCAAAAAACACACGAGAAAAATAATAATCGAAAAATTAAATCTTTCTTTTTTTTTAATAGACATGGATTGGGTGGCTGGTTGGATTTTACGGCATGTCAAGCCTTATTGGGTTATTTTAATCTCAAGCTATCGAAATCCAGAACCTTATTGTTTCTAAGTGGAAGTTCTACCGACTGGGCTAAACCTAACAGTAAGGATAGTAATACTAATAATACTAATGACAATAATACTAATTCTAATAGTATTAATAAAGTTTGAAAAATACAAAAAAAAAAAAAAACACGAGAAAAATAATAATCGAAAAATGAAATCTCTTTCTTTTTTTTTTAATAGACATGGATTGGGTGGCTGGTTGTATTTTACGGCAAGTCAAGCCTAATTGGGTTATTTTATGCTCAAGCTATCGAAATCCAGAACCTTATTGTTTCTAAGTGGATGTTCTACCGACTGGGCTAAACCTAACAGTAATGATAGTAATACTAATAATACTAATGGCAAAGATACTAAATCTAATAGTATTAATAAAGTTTGAAAAATACAAAAAAAAAACCCCAAAAAAACACGAGAAAAAATAATAATCGAAAAATGAAATCTCTTTCTTTTTTCTAATAGACATGGATTGGGTGGCTGGTTGGATTTTACGGCATGTCAAGCCTTATTGGGTTATTTTATGCTCAAGCTATCGAAATCCGGAACCTTATTATTTCTAAGTGGATGTTCTACCGACTGGGCTAAACCTATCAGTAAGGATAGTAATACCAATAATAAAAAAGTAAAGTTGTTGGGGCGGCCTAAAGTCGGTATCAGCGAGGGAGTCTATCCCCTTTTCAATAGCGCTAGACCAAGGAGATTGTTTTAGCATCTGAGGTGGAGCGCCACACCTACCAGCAGCTCCTTACTTTACCGCACTGATCCCTGTGCTACTCATACGCTGAGTTGGCGGGGACCGGTATCGAACTAGGAACCTTGTGGTTTCTAGCCGAACGCTCTACCGACTGAGCTAATACCAATAATACTAACACCAATAATACTAATGGCAAAGATACTAATTCTAATAGTATTAACAAATAGTTTGAAAAAATACGAAAAAATACACTAGAAAAAATAATAATCGAAGAATTAAATCTCTTTTTTGTTCTTTTTTTTCCTGCTTTATTTTTGTTTTAATAGACATGGAGCATCCTCCATTTTTCCGTCATTCAAACGACTAAGTTCATGAATATGAAAATTAGTTTATCCCATCAACCATGATTTTTATGCACTTCGTTCTCAGAGAAGATTAGCTTACCAGGCTGTCTCATTTGGTTGTTTCTTCTTTTTTTGTAAAACCGTTTCTTTTTTTTTTACTGTTTCTTTGGTGGTTTTCGTTTCTTTCAGATTTTTTTTTACTACTACTTTCTCCGTAATTCGGTGATAGTTTTCTTTTTACTTTTATGCTAAGGAAAAGTCTATCTCTTATTATTCATTATCCTTTATTCGTCGATGTCGAAAGACATTAAGTATTGATCGAACTAGGCCACCTCGACTCTTCGAAATTTAAATGGAAAGTACTCGGTTATAAAAAACAAAAAGACAAAAAACGAATACAATTTCGAGAAGTTCACTTCGCGTACACGCCGGGCGGAAAGACAAGAAAAGTTACGGGAATCTGCGTTTCAAATCTGGTGGAGTATCTTTTCCGTAAAAAGATTTAAAAATAAAAAAAAAATAAAAAGAGGAAGTCATGTCCTTCTGACATTGTTAAGCTGAGCGTGGAATTGCATCTAAATCAATTATATGAACAGTAAGAACTTAATTATAATAATTAGCTCTAGAGCTAACCAGCGGAAGACATCGACACACACACACACACACACACACACACACACACACCACACACACACACACATCTATATATATAAAAGGAAGTTTGGTATGTACGTGTCGATGTAAAAGTCTAAAACGTGAGGTCACTCAGAATCGAAATCTTTCATACAGCTTAATATCCTTCTAACTAAGAAACACACCAAATTTGGTTATTGATTTTTCTGATTAAGGGATATAATTAATTAAGCCAAAATCATATATACAAAAAGTGTTTGAAAAAATATATTTAAAAACACTCAAGTTTAGGGATATATTTAAAAAAAATGATATTTTAAATGAAAACAAAAAGAAAAATATTTCCTAAAATAAACGAACATTGAACTATACAAATTATCAGCGATTTTTAAAATTTGATTAATCATTTTCCTCTTTTTTAAAAAATTTGATAAATCATATTCTCTCTCTTACTCCTATTTTCTCTTTCTCTCTTCCTCTCGGGTGTTACCTCTGTTTTTTTAAAGTCCGGTCATGGACCGAGTACTTTTCTAGTATATATATATATATATATATATATATATGTGTGTGTGTGTGTGTGTGTGTGTGTGTAGTATTAAACCATAGGAACTTCTCCTGTTTAACAATTTTATGGACCATATTACCATTAGGCACCCCTTTTTGATTTCGATTAAGAAAGGACAAGTTTTTCATTTACACCGTCAATATCCGGTTATTTGTTAGGGGTTAGGGGTTAGTTTTATAATTTTAAAAAAATCGTCTGTTAAAACAACCGGATATTGACGGTGTAAATGAAAAACATGTTTTTTCTTAATCAAGATCAAAAAGGGGTGCCTAAAATTTCATATGGTCCAATTTTATTAACAAATCTTTTTGAGCTTTCGGGCCAATTTTTTTCAGTTTCATCTTCTTAATTCTCCTCCTTCCAACCTCCACACCCCTTAATATAATTTCTATGAGTTCTCCTCCTAATTACTCCCACTACTACTAACTTGAAAAAAAAATGGAACACAAACATCACCCCTGATGATGGCACTTCGAAGTGCCGAAAGTACTTAGATAAAAACTTCAGTGGACTAATCGACGGATTCCATCCAAATGTAAAAAATTTGGCCAGAAAGCTCGAAAAGATTGTTAATAAAATTGTTAAACAGGAGACGTGCCTTTCATTTAATTCTACATGTATAAAATGAAAGAATGCTGCCCAAATACACACACACACACACACACACACATATATATATATATATATGCTGTAGATAGAAGGAAAGTGGTCAAACATAACTTAGCTACACATCAACATCTACTCACATAAATTAATATATGCCCACACCAATTGACCGATCAACCACTGTCACCGACCCCGCACTTCAAACAAATATCCCCTCCCCCTCACACAAACTGACCCAGCGACCCCATCCTATCCAAAATTCCCCGCTCCACCTTATCTCACATCACTACACACTCACCCCCTTGACCTCCCCGGTGCCACCGCTGCCAACTGTACTTAAACGTATGCTTTGCTTTAATAAAGTTACAATGACTGAAGACGTCTGTGAACACGGACGAAACTGTTTCACCCTGTGACTTGTTTTGAGTTGTTCATTTCTTGACCACTTTCCTTCTATCTGCAGCATATCGTCGGATCCTAAACCCATCCACCCTTCCTTCACACATATATATATATATATATGGTGTTCGGGATCAATTTGACATATTTGTATTTGCTTATTTTCTCCGTAGATTGGAGGTATTGACACACATTACGCATCATTTAAAAGCTTGGACCCTTCATTCATATACGTGATGACAGAATAGATAACTGGAACCCACGTGAGTCCTGCAAGAGAATAACTTGTATAATGAGGATCGGCGCCGGCCATCAAAGTAAGGAGATTATGGTTGCTGCCCAATGCTCCCTGAACACTGTAAAACCAATCAGGCAGGAACTGAAGTATTGCAATGGAGACTACGAGGCTGTGCCTAGAAGAAAGCAACATAATAGACGATATGATTGCGTTCGTACAGTAGAATTCATCGCATTTTTCATAGAGGGTATCAGGTTGAATTCAGATGACTACATGGAGTTGCTAAACACTGTAGTCAAGCCTTGGATTAAAAGGGTAGCTAATGGTAGGCCATATATATGGCAGCAGGATTCGGCTCCCTATCATATCTCTGGGAAAAGTCAATAATGGTTTGGCCTCCGAACTTCCCAGATGTTTTAACTCCATGGATTATTATGTATGTGGCGCTGTTGAGAAAGACATCAATCGCCGTGCCAGTACTACAAAAGCCCAGTTAATCGACAGAATTAAGGTAGTTTTAGAGAACCTTCCCGGGGTCTCAAAACCACTATCTTTGAGAATCTGTGTGACGCCTCAAAGATACGTGGTACAAAGTTAACTGACCTGAAAAAATATAAAACTTTTTACATAAGATAACTGATGCATTATATATTTTATTCATTAATATATCAACACTGAAAATGTCATTAAATTTGGTTAATTTTCTGAATTTTTTTTTTCTTACGGCGGGGTGACATACTATGGTGGAATTTAGATCCGTTAAGTTCGATTTAACCGAAAGTTTGTAAGTCGGCTTCAGGTCTTAAGAGACATATGGTGGTGTATAAGCATAACATTTTATCTGATCCATCCAATACCAAGGGAAAGACGTCCTTCCTATGTCATATTTGCCTCAAACTTTGTGGATCAGCAGCGGAATTGATGAGTCATTTGAGGGCTCATGAGAGGAAAGGTTCTGGTGGTGGGGTTATAGGATTGTGAGAGACGGCACTGATCAGTAAAGATTATGCTATTGTAATTTTCGGATGAAACTAAGAAAATACAACAATTAACGACAAACGTAAATATATATACACACATTCACTATCACTCGAGCTTGCTTTTCGCACAAAAAAAAAAAAGATATTTTAAAAATGAATAAATAGAAAGAAATGCAGAAATGCAGAATAAATGAATATATATATATATATATATATATATATATAATATATATATATATATATATATATATATATATATATATATAGATTAGATAGATAGATAGATAGATAGAGAGAGAGAGAGAGAGAGATAGATAGATAGATGAAGATAGATAAATAAATAGATAGATAGATAAATAGATAAATAAATAAATAAATAGATAGGTAGATAAATAGGTAGATAGATAGGTAGATAGATAAATAGGTAGATAGATAAATAGATAGATAAATAAATAGATAGATAAATAGATAAATAAATAGATAGATAGATAAAGAGATAGATAGATAAATCGATAGATAAATAGGTAGATAGATACCTAAATAGGTAGATAGATAAATAGATAAATAGATAGATAGATAGATAGATAGATAAATAGATAGATAGATAAATAAATAGATAGATAAATAGAAGATAGATACATAAATAGATAAATATATAATAAATAGATTGATAGATAAATAGATAGATAGATAAATAGATAGATAAATAGGTAGATAGATAGATAAAAAAGGTAGATAGATAAATAGATAGACAGATAAACAGCTAGAAAGATAGATAGATAGACAGATAGATAAATAAATAGATAGATAGATAAATAAATAAATAGATAGATGGATAAATAGATAGATAGATAGATAGATAGATAAATAGATAGATAAACCGATAGATAGATAAATAGACAGATAGATAAATAAATAGATAGAAAAATAAATAGATAAAATATATATATATATATATATATATATATATATATATATATATATGAACAAATTGTGACATAGTGACAAACAGATAAGTTTCAGTGCTTATCAGACTAATAAAGAGACGGAAGAAGCATTTTCCCAATTTCAAAGGAGAAATATAACAACATTTTTAAAAAGAAAGATAAAGAAAAAAATGAAGAAAAAAAAGAAAAAAGAATCCACTAGCCTGGAATTGTCTGGATTCCCGAAGCGTCGAAAGTAACCCATGTTTAATAAAAGAAGATATCAACTCACTAACAAAAGAACAAAATAAAATGCTTAACATGAGTGTAAAGCTAAAAGAAATGAAAGGATATTGCCACAAAAATACTAAAAAAATGAATAAATAGATGTAAATAGCAAAAAAAAAAGTAAAATAGAATTATGTACCATATATATTCAAGAATGTAGACAATTACCTACGGCCACATATATGATGTAAGTAATTATTTACCTATTTACTTATCATAACTAAATTCTTATCTCTGTGTTAATGTACCGTCTATCTATATCTCTATGTATAATATGTATGTAATATGTATGTACATTTAATATATATATATATATATATATATATATATATATGTATGTACATTATATATATGTAAATATATTGTATATATATATATATACGTTATATAATATATGCATGTACATTATATATATATATATAATATATATATATATGTACATTATATATACATACATGTATGTACATTATTATATATATGTATGTACATTATATATATTATATATGTATGTACATTATATACATATATGTATGTACATTATATATAATGTGTGTGTATATATATAATGTAATTATATATATATATATATATGTATGTGTGTGTATGTACAATATATATATAATATGTACATGTACATTATATATATATATATGTATGTACATTATATATATAATGTATGTACATTATATATAATATGTATGTACATTTATTATTATATATGTATATATTATATATACATATATATATATATGTCATAATATATATGTAATTTGTATGTATATTATATATATAAATGTATGTACATTATATATGTAATATGTAAGTACATTATATATGTAATATGTATCTACATTATATATATATATATGTATGTACATTATATATGTAATATGTATGTACATATATATGTAATATGTATGTATATTATGTATATATTATATTATATATATTATGTATATGTAAGTATACATATTATATATATATATATATATATATATGTGCGTGTGTGTGATAAAGATGACATGGCTTATATATTCAAACTAATGCTAATAACAAGGAGAAAATGTTCAAAATAAAATGTACTTAAAGATAAAGGATCCCTCACGTTAATATATATATATATATATATATATATATATATATATATATATATATATATATATATATATATATATATATATATGTACACCTAACCCTCGTTACGAGCAGAAGGTAATACTAGGGCTATTTTAAGTGGAATAGAATAGATAATATGGGTGCTACATTTTAAGTGTACATCGTCCAATTTCAAGGATAGGGCATTTATATTTAAGTTTAGGTAGCGTGGACATGGAATCAACTTGGTCTGAAGATTAAATAGGCGAGAAACTGTCAGTATCTAGGCGCAATATGCACGCTACCTTAACTTATATATATATATATATATATATATATATATATATATATATATATATATATATAGTAAAATGTAAATTCAGTGGGGCGGTCTAATGTCGGTATCAGCTCGACAGCAATGGAGTATATTATCTTTTCACTAGACTCAGCGTCTGAGACGGAGTATCACACCTACCATCAGCTTCTATCTTTACAGCACATATCCCCCTGCTACTCATACGTCGAGTTGGTGAAGGCCAGTATCGAACCAGGAACCTTGTGATTCCTAGGTAGATGTGAGTGTGTATTTATATATATATAGCTTTTTTCCTCTATTCTAAACCCACACACACACACACAATATATATATATATATATATATATATATATGTGTGTGTGTGTGTGTGTGTGTGTGTGTGTGTGTGAGAAAATAATTTATAATATAATATTTAACTTAGTTCTTCATTTATTTCAGTCATTTTTCCATGCTTTTAATCAATTAATAATTTTCCCCATATAAATAAATATATATTTAGTATATATCTATTTGCATGGGAACAAGTCTGCTACCATTGGTTTCATGCTATGCAAGCTTAATTGTTTAAGCGGAGCAATCGTCGGTCAGCGAAAATAATTTCAAAATGATAAAAATATGGTCAAATATATAGCATGAAACCAATGGCAGCAGACTTGTTCCCAATATATACTAAAATATATTTATCAATTTATTTTATTAATGCCTTCTATCATAGATATTGAGCACTCTCCTAATTATACTGACCTTGTACAATTACTGCTTCTTACAAATGTAACCAGTAGCCAACCCACACACACACACACACACATACTATATACTACATATCTTACAACATATACTCCCTATATATATATATATATATATATATACTATTATATATATATATATATATATATATATATTTCGTTAAACTGTACTGACGATTTTGTCAGACGAGTTTCCATTTCTTCTCACACTTGTGCCCCCTCCTAACAAATTCCTACTGCTATCATTCTTTGAACCACACTACAATTCCTACTACCTCCCTACCAATTCTTACTACTTCACCACCAATTTCCTACGTTACGGCTCGTTGTTTTAAAAACGAGGACACCTGAAACATCCCATCAGTTTCACACCTGAAGATGGCAGATAGACATGCCGAAAACGCTTGTAAATAAACATTTGGTGATTGCTACACCAGTTCCACCCTGACATAAAAACATGCCCAGAAAATTAGAAGGATCGAACAAAGACTCGTCCGACAAAAATCGTCAGTACAGTTTAGTGATGCAGGTTTAAAGAACAAATACTGCCAAAATACACTTATAGCAGCGTTCTGTTTTTACTAACGGTCTTTTTCCGTCTTGTTTTTGTTGATGACCGACCCACGTGCGGTTGAATACATTATAATGCAATGAGGGTCCTCATATTAGTTGAGGATGGCCGAGTGTTGCTTTTTAAAAACCGTCAAGAGAATTGGCCCCGAAACGGTTTGCACACTTTCTCTTCTGATGAGCCTATTTCAGTTGTAAACATCGTTTGTTTTCATTATATCTTATTCATATATATATATATATATATTATATATATATAATATATATATATTATATATATATTGGAGCGTCGATTCGAGTTCATTCCTAGAACGAAGCTGTTGGATTCACATAGCGCTAATACCTTGGAAAGGTATGTCCATATATTCTCCTCCAGCTATGGGTTCTATAGGACAGACTGTGCCCTTCAGCCTTGGTTAGGCAACCAGTCTAGAGATTGAATAACTCTGAATTCAAAATTCCCTCCAGCTATGGGTTAAATGTAGGGCAGACTGGGCCTTTAACCTTGGGTAGGTACCAGTCTAGGAGAGGGATAACTCTGAATTCAAAATTCCTGAGGTCGGTCGTTGATTGGGTTTTTGGCAACCCTTGATGCACCCATTCTTTCCTATTGACTGTGCTAAAAGTGTGGATGGTCCAACCAAGCCTTCACCACTATAAAAATCACTGTGTGAGTTTTAATTGTATGAGAGAGTCAATAATAATAATAATAATAATATATATATATATATATATTGTATACTCATACATATATATTATTAAGAAAATTTATATAATATCTTATTATAATGGAGATTGTGTGTTTGTCTGTCTGTAACTGAAACTATATTACTACTCAATTCACAGTTCCTCTTAGTTATTTACATCACATTCTCATGATTTTATTTTTATTTAAACTCAATGAATAATAAATTGTTTTAATTATTAAGACTGTTGACCATATCTACATGATATTTTTCCACGTACCCCATTTTGTGCGGGTTAGGCACAAGGCCCCTATTTATGTGGGACCACCACAAGCCGAGACTCATGGAGTGGAAGGTGAAAAATTGCGTCGATCCCGTCGGCATTCCCCTCAAGGGGGCGCCTCAGGCGCTGGGCAATAAAACCACTGCCCTTTAAATCAAGGGGGCAGGTGTTCCTTGGGGGATGGCCCCCTGGGATCGACGCCGTTAATTATATCAATGGGTCCAGAGGCCGAAGCCACTGTTGACCATATCACATCTATAATACGCACTTGTATTTTATTAACAACAAATAGTGGTTTACAAGTGTGAACGGGAAAGGCTAATTTTGCATATTGATATTAAAAAATGTAATTTTAATAATTATTTGCTTAGTATTATTGGTTTCTAACTGTTTTGGTTTTATTTTAATGAATATAAGCTAAATCTCTTCATAAATCTTTAAAAATCCCTTAACAAGAAGAAATACTGAATATTATTCTTTACTTCATTTTAACTAAACAGTTTAATTAGGAAAATTTTACCAAATGAAAGACGGGAGTAACGGAAAATTGGAAGAGTTTGTTTTCAAGTTGTCTATTTTTCATCATACCCCCTCTGTTCAAATCTTTTATCTGTATTCTTATTCATGTTCATTAGCTTTATAATTTAATATGATTTTATTATATTAAACTGAAATTACTTGCACCCAGAGGGTTGCATGTATTTATATGCTAGTATTATTATTATATGATATCATACATATATCTTATTTATAATGGGAGATTGTGTGCTTTCTGTCTGTAACCGAGATAACTTATATTCTACTCAAGTCAAATCTCTTTAGTTATTGACGATCACATCTCTATGGATTTTATTTTTATTCAAAACCTCAATTATTAATAACATTCTTACATTTTAATACGTAAATCTATGTCTACATACTAACAACATGCAATATATATTTATATTACACAAAATATCGGTTTACAGTGTGAAACGGGAAGGCTAAGAAGCTTTGCATATTATTAATAAAAAATCGAACATTTTAATAAAATATGTGCTAGTATTATGATTTCTAACTGTTTTGGTTTTTATTTTATTGAATAATAAGCAAAACATCTTCTTCAATGAATTTAAATGAAATCCATTAACAAGATTAAAATAACTGTGCATTTTATTTTTACTAGCCTCTTATAACTAATATCTTACAATTAGAAAAAAATAAAAATTTGGAAAGACGGAAAGTGATGGGAAGGAGTAAGTTTTAGTTGTTCCATTTTTTTCATTATCCCTCTGTTTCAGATTCTTTTATTATACTCCCTCTGTTCAAATCTTTTTATCTGTATCTTATTAGTTTCATTAGGCCTTATCTTAATTTAATACAATATTTTATTAACATTAAAACTTAAATCTTTGCACCCGGAGGGTGCATATATTTGCTAGTATATTTAAGAAAACAAAATCATAAGAATAAAATAAGATTGACCGCGTAAACTTGAATCAAGAAGCAAGTATCGCCCTTTCCAGTACTTGAAAACCAGACAATTACACAAGATAGGAATCTTAAAATATAACAGTTTCTTCAACAATTTTGTTTTTGTTCTTATTTCCTATTTGAAATTTTCTATCTTGTCGTCGCTTTGTGTCTTCTTTTCCTTTCTAAGAATATTTATTTTATTTGAAATTCTTTATTTCTTCAAAACTATTGACACTTTCGCTAAAAGTTCTGGATGACTGGGGAAGAAAAATAATCGATTATGAGGAAAATCGATTTTAGGCTTAATTGCTGTTAAAAACTATCGTGACTGTCTGTTCAATAATGTTGTTCAGGCCATCATTTTTATTTTTCCCCCTTTTTTTTTATTAGTCTTATCGCGTTATAATAATTAATCCTGTTATTATTGTTGCGACCGTTGCTCTTAGTAATTAAATTGAAATGTAAAGGCCAGAGTTCGTATGCGGTGAGGACGGTGATAAACACTATGATTAAAATTAGCAGAGTATCCGTCAAAAATCACCAATTCATTTACCTACTCCTCCGCACAAGCAGGATGCGACAAAAGGTCAATTTCTTAAGCGGAGTTTATCAGGTTTGAATTTAGAGTTTTCCTTCTCTAGACCGGTTGCCTAACGATGGTTAAAGAGCCCAGTCTGTCCCACTATTTACCCATAGCTGGAGGGAGAGTAGGATTCATACCTTTCCCAAGGGTATTAGCGCTAAGTGAAATGCAATTACCCGTCCATTTGAACTCGGGGTACGAGACCTTTCAACCAGATCCAACATTACACCACGCGCTTCTTTTATCAGGACCTGTTCTAATTACGGTGGAATGTTCGAGTCGTGGAATGGACTCGTCTCCCGAGTTCACCTTCCGCTTGTTGGCTAATATGGGAAAGGTCCTTCTTCCTCCCCAGCTATGGGTAATAGCAGGGAAGGCTGGGTTCTTTAACCATGGCTAGGTAACTAGTCTAGGAGAAGGAAAATTCCGAATTCAAACCTGTTAAACTTCGCTTAAGAAATTGACCTTGTGTCACATCCTGCTCGTGCGGAGGGGTAGGTAAATATATATATAACGCCTGTTACAATTTTATGGGCCATCCATTAGGCTCCAAGCAAGAAAATAATTCTAAAATCCCAGAAATAAAGCCTTAAATCTGAAGAAGAAATAAACAAGAAAGAAAGAAAGAAAGAAAAAATAATGAAAAAGAAGAGAAGAAAGAAGCGTAAATAGAGAGCAAGGGGGAGAGTAAGAGAAAAGAGAGGAGAAAAGAGTGGAATGTTTGAAAGAATAATTGAGAAAAGAAAAGAAAGAAAGAAAGAAAGAAATGGACAAAGGAACAAAAGAAAGGAAAAGAGAAAAGAAAAAAGCAATAAAAAGGAAAATTAACTTAATGATAGCATTTTAGAAAGAAAGAGAAGAAGAAAGAAAGAAAATTGGGACTGATGCAAATCTACTGATACAAATCCTTGGTAAAGAATCATTTGGTTGTTCCTTGGTGCTCCTCAGTATTGTAAGTCCTTCGTCAATGATTGCAAATGCACGTCTCTCGGTATCAGTGTTTAAGTAGTCAATCGACCACGCAGTCGGGCTGTGGATTGGCTGAGGTTTAACCCACGAGACCTCACCTAGTCTATACAGTTAAGTGGTGTATTGTAGTACACCTTATATACCAAAATATGGAATCGCGTGGTGTAATGGTTAAAACATGGGAAACGGAATCGTAGCCCGGAGTTCAAATCCTGGACGTGGTAAGTGCATTTCACTTAGCGCTAATACCCTGGGGAAATGTATGAATCATACTCTCCCACCAGCTATGGGTAAATAGTGGGGCAGACTGGGCACTTTAACCTTGGTTAGGCAACCGGTCTAGGAGAAGGAAAACTCTGAATTCAAACCTGTTAAACTCCGCTTAAGAAATTGACCTTGCGTCGCGTCCTGCTCGTGAGGAGGGGTTGGTGTATATATATATATATATATATAATATATATATATATATATATATATATTGGGGAGATTATGTGCTTAATTGAAGTCATACTTAATTTGTAAATTATGAAGTGGACAAATAATCTCTTTGAGATGGCGATAGCCGACAATTTTTTTGTTCTATAACTCTGCTGATGAGGCCTAATAGAATGAAATGTACATACAGAGATTGACTTTTTCTAGATTTGTTTGCGCCTTACATTTAAACCGATATGCACCCCTAATTCTTTTAATTATAACTAATTAATTTACAAATTAAGTATGACTTCAATTAAGCACATAATCCCCCCAAAACTGTCAGCTATCGCCATCTCAAATATATTGTTTGTCCACTTCATATATATATATATATATAATATATATATATTATATATATATATATACCAAAAAATTCCAGCAACGTCTATGGTTATTTTATGCCAAAAGGTAAGGAAATCGCATTCATTGTACGTTCATGTCGGCATTTTTGTTTTGGTGTTACTTAAGATGTTGCGTTATGGGCCTCTTGTCGTATATGTGGGTTCGTATCTTTCGGCGCGAAACGTCACTTCAACTCCTTCCGTGGTAACCCTTGTCTCGATTAACAACGAGCCTGCTATTTCATTCAACAAATATTTATTTATTTAGCTGTGATAAATTCTAGCAGTCCTCAACGCAGAGAGAGATAGAAGAATGTTAGAATAACAGAGTCGCTTAAATTAGATACGCTAAGCTTGTCATTCGCATGTCAGCTGGCAACTTGGAGAGGATGACAGACAGAAATTAAAGGCCGTTCTATTTTCGATAGGCTAATTCTAGGCTGTGTCGTTGTGTTTACCTAAATAGACCCTTCGTGTTCTCCAATGCGCTTCCCTCTAGTTCTCAGCTAATTCCCAACCAGCACTTCTCGGATGGAATTTCAACAAACATTTTAAACGAAACGCATTTCAAATTAATTCTTTCTTTCAAAATATTTATTTTCAAAACATTTCTTTCCTTCTTCAATCACAACTTATTCTTTTAATTAAACTGATCATTTGTTGAATCCTTAATTATCCAAGACCCCCTAATAATGTAGTAAAAGTAAAGTCGTCGAGGCGGCCTAAAGTCGGTATCAGCCAATCAGCGAGGGAGTCTATCCCCTTTTCACTAGCGCTAGACCAAGGAAATTGTTTTTTAGCATCTGAGGTGGAGTGCCACACCTACCATCAGCTCCTTACTTTACCGCACAGATCCCTATGCTACTCATACGCTGAGTTGGCGAGGACCGGAATCGAACTAGAAACCATGTGGTGTCTAGCCGAACGCTCTACCGACTGAGCTAACTCGGCCCTATTATTGATCTCAAGTATTCCTATCTAATACAAATAATCTGTACACAGTTGTATGATTTCGTATTAGAAGAACCGTGGTGTGCACTATGATAAACACTATGATTAAATTAGCAGAGTATCCGTCAAAAATTACAAATTTATGTACATATAGAACGTCTATGGTTATTTTATGCCTATAGGTTAGAAAATCGCGTTCATTGTATGGTTATATTGGCAATTGTTCGTGAAGTTGTTTCTTAAGAGATTTTCGCACAGTATTTCTATTTGTTGTAAGGGATATTCTCATCTTCAAAAAACAAAAAAACAAAAAAAGAAGCTTAACTGATTTCCTTTGAATGAAGAGCCAATTTCCAGAAGTTCATTATTAAATAGTAACTATTCCTATTTAATAATAATCATTGTAAACAAGTTTCAAGTAATTATTCCTAATGCCTTATATACAATAGTACCACTACTGTTCTACCAGAAGGATGGCTTTGGCATTAAATAAGGCACAAAGGTTGATATACCAAAACAAAGAAACCAAATCAAAGCCACTAAGTACTTTCAGCTGGAAAAACAAAAAGTTAAGTATTTACATCCATCCCATAATAGTCATAATTTTTACAAATGTAATATATATTTTCCCTACAGCAAAGTTGGACTCTTCCAAAGAAACACGTAAATAATACAGATTACACGAGGGTATTAATCGAGTAGTAGCTAGTTTGCCTACAGAAATTTTAATTCTGTTGTTGAAGAGCTGCGCATCGGACTATCTTATTTATATCTTTTGTAGCAAAAGGATTGTCTGTCCCTTTTTGGATCGGGGTGGGGTGGGTTCAGAAGAGTTATCTTCCCTTGTTGCAGATATTTGCCACATAGATGCAGAGAATATTTAAGTGGGAGACCGGGAGAATTATCTCTCTTTCCTCTGGACCAGCAAATACTTCTTACCTTTAAGTGTGTGTGTGTGTGTGGGGGGGGCTTTGCCCCCAGCCAGCTATCAGTAACTGATATTCCTGCAGGAACTTTGTACCATTTCTTTATA
>CM042167.1:63026790-63046790 GCA_023376005.1 Doryteuthis pealeii | reverse complement strand
CTCATAGTATCCAATTGCTGCTTTAAAATATTTATTAAATATTATTATTAATTTTAAATAGTTAATAATTTCAAATAGGATAAATACAAAAAAGAACAATGAAAAACTATAAATTATTAATAATCAACTCCTAAAATATAATTAGAATTAAATTTCAACTGCATTTACTAGCTATTATTTATAATTAGAATTAAATTGATAACAATATAGAAATAAGAATTAAGGAATGAATACACGTGTGGAACGATACGTTGTTTTTCTCTCAATTTTCCCAGAACATTCAAATGGACACATGGATAGCGCGGTAGTGTAATGGTTATCATCGTAGGAAATGAACTCGTCGACCCGAATTCAAATCCTGGACGAAACCACAGTTCATATAGCACTGATACTCTTGAAAAAGACATGAATCCAACTATTATCCCTCCAGCTATGGGTAAATAGTAGGCTAAACTGGGCTCTTTAACCTTGGTCAGGCAACCAGACTAGGAGAAGTAAAAATCTTAATTCAAACCTCTTAAATCTCGCTTGGGGTGGTCACTACTAGAATAGGCTCACTCCTAATTAGTGATCTACTTCAATTAAAGAAAAGAAAAGAAATATGGCACAACGGATATAGGCGTTGTGTTAATACAGTTCTAAGTGACAGTTATCGCTGATCTGCATGTTCAATCATTGCTAAGTGTGACAGTAACAGAATGTTTAACCCAGCTTAACACTTGTACTCGGGGCATGGTTAGCAGAATGAGAACAGTCTACCCCCATGAATTTTATAAACGGTTTGGTTCGAAGTTCCGTGAAAGCTCACTAATACGACATGAAGGCTCCCGAGTTCGGTCAGCAGGTCACAGAGTTCGAAGAGTAGGTTCTGTTAAGTATCTGGCCGCCATCCTTGGCCAGTTGGAAAGAACTCAAAGTAAATAAGTAAGTAAGTCCCGAGCTATAGAATCCTTTGGTAAGCGAATAAGTCCGTGATAGAAAATCCTTTGGTAAGTGAATAAGTCCTGTGGTAGAGAATCCTTTAGGTGAATCCTTTAGGTCCGTCGTCCAAGAAGATCCAAGTAGCAGTGAGCTAAGATTAGAATCAGCCAGTATAAATACAACAACAGCAGCAGAGCACTGCCAGTGATTGGACAATGGGTTGCCTTCCCAGGTCACGTGCTTATCGGCGATTCTATAAGTGGAAGTGACCATTTGGTACACACCTTATAACACAAAATCCCAACAGGTTCCCAAATCCAACAAGAAATACCTGAAAAAGGCCGGAGGGTACATCGGCCGAAACGTTGTGTAGATAACAAGAAAAATGACGACAATAGTCCAAATAATCCAAATAATAGAAAATGTTGTGAACTAGCCTAGTTTACCTTTTGTAGAGAGTAAATGAGCCGGTCCAAGACTATTTGTACATTGCTGTTTTAGAACATCTGAGTGATTACTGAGACTGCGAAGATTACGGAACCATTATGCGAACCGTCTACCTCGATGTTTTAGCACTTTGTTGCGAGTTACTCTATCTCTGGCACAAACTGTATTTGGATGTATATGTTGGCAACCTTCCATCTATTTAAGACGAACTATTGTCTATTAAATTTGGTTTTTTACCTACAGCTACGTGAGTGCCATACAGACCGATCTTTGAATGGCAGTCTCTGGTACAGTGATTGCAAACAAAAGGTGATGCTTTCTGTAGGTGTTGGGGGTGCTGTTGTCTCTCCTTCCTTTTGGCTCACTTTTCTGTGGCGGCTTCTTTCCTCTTTTTTTCACTCCCTTTCGTTCCTTGTTTGACGAGGAAGCGCCAGGTCGCACGGTCTTCTGCACAAGCCTCCCGTGTGTTTAGGTCGATGTGACATGTCTTCATGTCTCCCTTACAGACATCTTTGAAGCGCAGACGTGGTCTCCTTACAGGTTGAGTGCCCTCCACTAGTTCAGCATACAGTAGGTCTTTGGGGATGCGGCCTTTCTACATCTTCCTGACATGGCTAAGCCAGCACAGGCGTCTCTCGCAGATGATGGCCGGCATGCTGTTTACGTTTGCTCGTTCCAGCACTGCTGTGTTGGGGACTTTGTCCTGTCAGCGAATGCGTAGAATGCGGCGTAGGTATCTGAGGTGAAAGCTGTCCAGTTTCTTGTGTGTATTTGGATGTACTAGTATACTAAATGTTGTATGATCCAACATACAACAGTTTGGCGACGAGGATGAAATCGAACGTGTTGTATACTGAATCATACAATATTCAGTATACTATATATATATATGTATACTCATACATATATATATATTTAAGAAACAAAATTATATATAATATCTTATTATAATGGAGATTGTATGTTTGTCTGACTGTAACCGAAACTAAATCACTACTCAAGTCACAATTCCCTTAGTTATTGACGTCACATTGACCATGATTTTATTTTTATTTAAACCTCAATTATTATTAAAATTGTTTTACATTATTAATACTGTTGACCATATCTACATACTAACAACATGGAATTATATTTATATATACAACAAAATAGCGGTTTACAGTGTGAACAGGAAGGCTAATTTGCATATGGATATCAAAAATGTGATTTTAATAAATATGTGCTTAGTATTATTGATTTCTAACTGTTTTGTTTTATTTTGATGAATATAAGCAAACATCTCTTCAATGAATCTTAAATGAAATCCATTAACAAGAAAAAATAACTGTCATTTTATTCTTTACTTCCTCTTTTAACTAAATACTTAAATTTAAAAAAAAATAACAATGAAAGACGAGAGTGATGGAAGAGTAAGTTTCAGTTGTTCTATTTTTCGATTATACTCCCTGTCTTTCAAATCTTTTTATCTGCATTCTTCTTTACTTTCATTAGCTTTTCTAATTTAATACGATATTTTATTAAATTAAAACTTAAATACTTGCACCCGGAGGGTGCATATATTTGCTAGTCTTTCTTATATTTTTCGCGTCATGGTTCTGTTCGCGGTCTCAGTAATCACCCCGATGTTCTGAAACAGCACTGTACAAATAGTCTTGGACCAGCTCATTTACTCTACGAAAGGTAAGCCAGGCTAGTCGACCACACAACGTAAAACAGACTTCGAATCATGCCATTAAGTTAGAATAAGTGTTCCTGTATCTTTCCTATCCTTATATAGATCTATATTTGTTCCACCACCGATATTGAACGTTCATTATTTATTTATATATACAGAAAACTAAATTGCTGGCTTTGAGTGGGAGACGAATAATCTAATCCCAACCGGCAGACCAGACCTAGTATTAATTACCAAGAAGAAGAGAACTTTTCATCTTGTGGATTTTGCTGTCCCGGTGGATGAAAGTGAAAGTAACCGAAAATATTACCAGAAAGTTGAAAAACTGAGGAACATGAAGGTGAAGGTCATACCAATTATAATTGGCGCCCTTGAAACAGTCCCCAAAGTGTTTTGAAAAGAGTCTGCATGAATTTGGAAATCCGAGAAAGAATCAAGACTTTTTCAAACAATAATATTATTAAGGTCGGCTTCAATACACAGAAGACCTGAAGAGGCCAGTATAGGCCTGAGGAGAACTGCTGTCACTAAAACTTCTATAAAAGACCAATAGCTAACACTGGCGTTAAAAACTGACAGGGGGTTCTTATTTATATATATATATATTATATATATATATATATATATATATATATAGTGGGGTGATTATGGTCGGTGTGGCGCTCCACCTCAGCAAAAAGTCTCCCTGGTTGACTCTCTCGTTTCCTGGCTTTTCTTTTTTACAATGTATATACCACAAAAAAGAGAAAAAAAAAACTCCCTTCGGGCGTTGTAAAAATGATTTCTGAAAGATATTGCCAGAGAGGGGAAAATCAAATAAATAAAAGAAAACGTTTAATATTTTACATAAAAAATAATTACTGGGGCGGAGTGGGGGGGGGCGATTAAGTAAAACATATTTCCCCTAATATACTTTAGGAAAAACTATTTTAAACAGATTCATCTAAAGCTGCATAAGTATCAAAATTTTCGGGAATATTGACTCTTAATTGATTTTTCATAGAATTAAAAAAAATTACTATGGCACGAGCAATGACGTAGTTTCGGTTACAGACAAGAAGAGACCGTATTTCCATTATATATATATATATTATATATATATATATATATATATATACAAGGTGTGTCACAAAGAACGTTCCATTGATTCTTCATTTCTATCTTGGTTCCATTCATTAATTTTTTTCAGAATACATGGTGTGTCAAAAAAGTTCCAAGTTTAAAGCTGTATTTACTAAGATCTGAAGAATGAATGGGACGTTATTTTTTCCAGAATACATGGTGTGTCAAAAGTACAAAAAATCTCGGTACTTTTTGACACAGCTTATATATATATATATATATATATATATATATATATATATATATATATAAGTAAGTAAGTAAAGTCGTCGGGGTGGCATAAATACGATAACATAAATCGGAGAGGGAGTCTATCCTCTTTTCACTAGCGCTTGACCAAAGAGATTGTGTTTGCGTCTGAGGTGGAGCGCCACACCTATCATCACCGCCTTGCTTTACAGCACAGATCCCTGTGCTACTCATACGCTGAGTTGGTGAGGGCCGTTATCGACCTAGGAACCTTGTGGTTTCTAGCCTAACGCTCTATCTCTTATTGCATATATTAAATCATCATATATCATATAAATTAAATTATATATCGAACATATCTATATTTTTAATTAATTTATCTATTTATATATATTATATATATATATATATATATATATATATATATATATATATATATATATATATATATATATATATATATGTGTGTGTGTGTGTGTTCATCAATATGTATATATTTAGTGTTTTCGATGCAGTACAAATAATTAAAAAAAAAACAGAATTTTATAACATTGATTCCATAGACGAATTATTTTTCCTTTATAAAATAAGAAAGTAGTCTCCATATTGATATACATTTTATTTACGAAAACTCTGCAGGAGTGGAGATATTTTTGGTTTTTTTTTCAAAGTTATTTTTCTCGGTCGGCAGTGCAGCATAAGAACTAGTAAGATAAATATAATATCTCAATTCTAATCTTTTATCAAATATTAATCAATTTTTCGATTTTAATAAACTTTTTTGCTTCATATTTATTTAGAGAAAATAGGACAACATTGTCCTCAATAATTCTTTATTTCTTTCAAGCAATCACAACCCTTCCTTAATTTAAATTACTTTTCTGCAATACGGTATTATCAAAAGACAAAAAATTATTAAACAGAAATGATTGTATAGGTTGGTACGTAAGTCTTGTTACCCTTTACATACCTTTTTACAGTTAGAATCTTAATAATAAATAGTGATAATAAATAAATAGTGATGATAAATAATGATAATAAATAATAATAATAAATAATAATAAATAATAATGATAAATAATAAATAATGATAATAAATAATAAATGATGATAATAAATAAAAATAAATAATAAGAATGATAATAAATAATAATAATAATAATATAATAATAATAATAATAATAATAATAATAATAATAAATAATAATAAATAATAATAATAATAAATAATAAATAATAATAATGATAATAATAATAATAATAATGAATAATAAATAATAATAATAATAATTACTAATAATAATAAATAATAATAATAATAATAATAATAATAATAATAATAATAATAATACAAAATAATGCCATAAGGACAAACTACATCAAAGCGAAAATTGATAAGACCCAACAAATAGTAAATGTAGACTTTGCGGTAATAGAGATGAGACTGTTAACCATATACTCTGCGAATGTAGCAAACTAGCACAACGAGAATACAAAACTAGACACGACTGGGTTGGGAAGGTGATCCACTGGGAATTATGCAAGAAATTAAATTTTGACCACACAACAAAATGCTATATGCATAAACCAGAATCTGTTCTTGAGAACGAAACGCACAAAATTCTCTGGGACTTTGAAATTAAACGGATCACCTTATCCCAGCAAGAAGGCCAGACCTAGTGTTGATTAACAAAAAAGAAAGAACTTGTCAACTGGTTGATTTTGCAGTGCCAGCAGATCACAGGGTGAAGTTAAAGGAAAATGAAAAAATTGACAAATATCTGGACCTTGCCAGAGAACTGAAAAAGTTATGGAATATGAAAGTGAAAGTTATACCAATTGTAGTTGGTGCACTTGGAACAGTCCCAAAAGGATTAGAAAAGGGTTTGGAAAGTTTGGATATCAGAGGAAGGATTGAAACCATTCAGAACACTGCACTGCTGCAATCTGCCAGAATACTCAGAAGAGTCCTGGAGACCTGAGGAGACTTGATGTCACTCAGGCTCCAGTGAAAGACCATCAGCTAACACTGATGTGAAAACTCAAAAGGAGTAAATAATAATAATAATAATAATAATAATAATAATAATAATAATAATAATAATAATAATAATTATCTCTTGATGAAAATGAAAGCTACAAATACTTAGGAATTTTAGAAGCGGACAATATCATGCAAGCAGAAATGAAAGGAAAAGTTAAAAAAGAATATCTCAGGAGAACTAGAAAACTTCTAGAAACGAAACTTAACAGCAGAAATCTGATCAAAGGAATTAATACTTGGGCTGTCCCCATTATAAGATACTCAGGACCATTCTTAAAATGGACAAAAGAAGAACTCAGACAGATAGACCAAAGGACGAGAAAATTAATGACCATGCACAAGGCTCTCCACCCTAGAGATGATATAGATAGATTGTATGTGTCAAGAAAGGAAAGGGGAAGAGGTCTTGCCAACATAGAGGAATGCGTAGAAACCACAATCCAACAACTTGAAGATTACACAAGGAAGAGCAAAGACAAACTACTTATGGCGGCCAACAATATTAGAAACGGCAGATGGACAAACAGAAAAACGACAAAGACTAGAAAACAAAAATGGGAAGAAAACAATTATACGGACGCTTCAAATGACAAATAGAAGAGGTTGCACATGAAAAGACTTGGACATGGTTAAGAAAGGGAAACCTCAAAAGAGAAACAGAATCACTTATAATTGCTGCACAAAATAATGCCATAAGGACAAACTACATCAAAGCGAAAATTGATAAGACCCAACAAATAGTAGATGTAGACTTTGCGGTAATATCAGACTTTGCGGTTTGGATATCAGAGGAAGGCTCCAGTGAAAGACCATCAGCTAACACTGATGTGAAAACTCAAAATAATAATAATAATAATGCGTCTTTCGAGATAAAAACGGATCACCTTATCCCAGAAACTGGTAGACTTTGTAGTTCCAGCAGATCTCATTGGGGATAAAAGAAAACGAAAAAATAGAAAAAAAACCTGGACGTTGCCAGAGAATTGAAAAAGCTGTGGAATATGAGGCTCAAAGTGATACCAATTGTAATTAGTACACTTGGAATATATGAATTCATACATTTTCAATGATATTGTGCTATGTGAAATTCCACTTAAATTCCAGGATTTTAACTCTGGTCGACAAATACATTTCCTGAGACTCTAACCATTACAGCACCCACCTACACACTACGGTAACATTATACAACACCCCTTCTCATATGCAGGAAATGCATTCGAAATTAGGTAATAACTAGATCATATTAACATTTTGACGAAGTGTGTTACAAGAGACATGACTCATGATAATGTGGACTGCACTATCAACACAGTATTTATTTTCTATTTAAAAAATAATTATTCGTATAATGTTATCACTGATTTCAACATGAATAACACACCGCTGACGGGATTCATTTCGAAATAAGAAAAAGAAAAAAATACTTAAAATAATCAGTACATCCAAATTTTACTTAAACTATTTTTTGGAAATTACTAGTGCATATTTCACCTAGTGCAAATACCCTTGGGAAAGGTAGGAATCCAACTATTCTCACCCCCCTGTTATGGTTAAATAGTCGGGCAAACTGGGCTCTTCGTATGGCAACCAGCCAAGAACAGGTTCAAACTTGTGTTTCAGAATTTTTTTCAAAAAAAAAAAAACCTTCCTTGTAGAAGAACAGTAAGGGTACCATATAACTCATAACTTAAGAATGTGGGTGCTCATAAGTTTCAAAATTGTATTAGTCCAAACCGGTAAAAGACATATATATATATATATATATATATATATAAGGGATGAAATATTAGAGAGAGAGAGAGAGAGAGAGAGAGAGAGGAGAGAGAGAGAGAGAGAGAGAGAGAGAGAGAGAGAGAGAGAGAGAGAGAGAAGATAACAATTATTCTTTATATTATCTTTGTATCATCTGGATTGAACACAAAAAACTAAAATTCCGTATTATACACACACACACACACACACACACACACATAATATATATATATATATATATATATATATATATATATATATAGAATATTCGAGAGAGAGGGAGATAGATGGAGAGAGAGAGAGAGAGAGAGAGAGAGAGAGAGAGAGAGAGAGAGAGAGAGAGAGAGAGAGAGAGATCTCTACATTAATTTCCTTTAACTTCGAAATATGACCTTGATTGAAGAAAAAACAACCCAGATAGAACTTCTTACAATCTCTCTCTCTCTCTCTCTCTCTCTCTCTCTCTCTCTATATATATATATATATATATATAAAGAATGGATATTCGAGAGAGATACAGAGAAAGAATAATATCACTACTCCCTTTTCTTGAACTTCTTCGAAATATCATCTTGATTGCAGTAAAAATAGCACACATACAAAACAGCCTAAAAAATGAAACATTTCTTACTCTCTCTCGTTATATATATATATATATATATATATATATTGTGAGAAAGAGAGACAGACAGAGAGAATCTCACTTTCCCAAGATTTCTCGGAAATATTACGCTGATTGAAGACAATATAAAAAAACACACAACAAACCAACAAAACTACAACTTTCGCGCCAAATGTCAAATTGACGCCATTTTAGATCAGCAGTTTTTCGTGTTTTGAAAGAATTTAACAATCCAGAAGATGTCAAAGAAATATGGCCGGAAGCGTACGAGAGAACACGTCCACATTTGCACACCTTCGCCCATTTAGAAAATAAAATGATCCAATTCTTCGTGGAACAAAAGGAATTTTCGAATAGTTTGAGTTTCAAGACAAGATGGCGTCGCATACAATTTGTTCATGCGCTATTTTGTCAAATATTTGGCCCGAGGTGATTTGTAGTCACGTGGACATTTTAGGGAGCCTTTGGAAAAGGGATTCTTTTATTGGGGAATAATGTATATGGCTAAGATGGATCTGAAGAGATGGGAAAATGAAAACATGAAAGAGAGAGAGGTTGTGTGGAGAGAGAGGTTGTGTCGAGAGAGAGAGAGAGAGAGAGAGAGAGAGAGAAGAGAAGAGAGAGAGAGAAAAGAGAGAGAGAGAGTAAAGAAAGAGAGAGTGTGTAAAGAAGAGAGAGAGAGAGTGTGTGTAAAAGAAAGAGAGAGAGACAGAGAGAGAGTAAACAGAGAGAGTATTTATGGAAAAGGGGTTTCTAAAGCACGGAAGAAGATCAGAGAGAGAGAGAGAGAGAGAGAGAGAGAGAGAGAGAGAGAGAGAGAGAGAGATTGTGCAAAGAGAGGGAGAGAGAGAGAAGATTGTGCAGAAAGAGAGGAGAGAAAAGAAAAAGAGAGAGTGTGAGATTGTGTGTAAAGAGAGAGAGAGAGAGAGAGAGAGAGAGAGAGAGAGAGAGAGAGAGAGAGAGTGTGTGTATGGAGTGAGTGAGAAAGAGTAAAGAGAATACAGTTTTTAATGTGTAGAGAAAAACTCGACTCCCACATACAAAAAATAAAATAAATTAATAAAGAGAAAAGTCTGTTCATAGAAATACTTAGTTAAGATGAACCGTGTACAGAGAAACATGTGTAAAGGAAAAGAAAAATGTAGGATCCAAAAAATAGAAAATCATAGAAATATTAAAAGAAGGAAGAAATTTTAAAAGAAAACATAACACAAGAAATATCAAAAGAGAAAAATACTGTTGTAAAAATAATTAAAAAGAAATATCTTTGTAAGTAGGAAGTATTATCCCAAAGTCATGACATCTTATTAATTTCAACCCGACTACAACAGAAGGGCCGGCTTAGCTCAGTCGGTAGACCGTCAGCCAAGCGAACCATAAGGTTCCGGGTTCGAAACCGGCTTCCTCGCCAACACAGTCTATGAGTAGCACAAGGATTTGTGCTGCAGTGAGAAGCTGATGGTGAGTGTAACGATCCACCTCAGACGCAAAAACACTCTCCTTGGTCTAGCGGTACTGAAAAGGGGATATACTGTCTGGCTGATACTGACTTTAGTCAACCCCGACGACTTACTTTTTTTACTCGGAAGATAATATTACCGTTGGATAGGGCGTTTTTTCTGCTAAAAAGATTTTTACTCTTGTCCGTAGATGATTTGGTTTGTTTGGTTGGTTTTGTTTTGTTTTACGGCATATTACCCTCAGTAGGTCATTTAATTTTTAAATAAATTTGTTCTTAATGGACACGCAATTTTTTATAAACACTTGTATCTATTTGACCCATAGATGGGACCCTAACAGGTACTACCACTCCGGGTCAGAGTAGACCTTGGAGCAATGGTAATATAAGTAGTGATTTTCGCACAACTTATACCAAAGATATTCCAACAGATTGTATAAACAGTTTATATTCCATCCATTAAACAAATTACCCATCACCTTACTCTCCTCACGTAAACCTTCAGCCAGCACCAACGAATATCTATGTTCGATTTGAGGAATTCATTGGTATTTACCGTACATCCTACGGATACGGGTGTGACACAAGGATATTTTAATGTAGGACCACCCACGAGCTGAGTTTGGTAGGTGCAAAAAATGCTTTGATCATGTCGGCATTCGCCCAGGCACTTCAAAAGAAACCCAGCCCTGCCCCTTTAAATCAAGGGGACAGCTAATTTAACACTGGTCCAGTGGCCGATACAACCGACCCACCGACCCGAAGAGCGAGAAAGAAGTGCAAATTTAGAGTTGCTAGACTATCATGTGAGACGATATTTTCCCAGACTATCGCTCAGCTTATATTTGTAGCAAGGCAAATGAATTATTGCCATTAGATGAAATATTCAAACCCTACTTCCATACCACCAACATTAGCAACCGATGTGCTGAGTTAGTATAACAATGTAGGAGGCATTACTTGAGTACCGACTTTTGTTAAGTAGATTGTTTACAGGAATCTAAATTGAATAAATTCTGTCTAGACCCAAGAAAACCTTCAAATACTCGGATTTATCGACCAAAAAAAAAAAAATGAAAAATACAAAACAAAACAAAAAATATATAAACAAAAAGAACAAATCATATAGAAGCGCTTATCTCGAACATTCTAAGAAAGTATTCGGCGTAAAAAAGAAGAATCTTATTAATTGCAACATACAAGAAGTGACCAAAATTTATCCTGGCTGAATATTTCATTATTTTCATTTCAAATTTTGAATGTAAGTATATACTTACCAAACCCTCCTAACGAGCAGCATATGATTCAAGGTCCTTTTCTAAGTTTAACAGGTTTGAATTCAGGGTTTTTCTTCTCCTAGATTGGTTACCATGCCAAAATGTATACATTTCATTATTTTAATTTTATTTTAAATGTACGTTGGTTGGTTGGTTGGTTAATTGATTTTAACGGCATATCAAACCGTCTGGGATTATGTCATGCCAAACGGTTAGGAAGAAATATATGTTGTGTATTTATATCTATACCATTTTAGTAATTGGTTTTAAGACGTGTTAGTATTATTGGGGATCATGTTGTATGGTATTAAGTTCATGTCTATATTCTATGGTATAATTTTATTTTCCTCAAAAGGACAGAATGTTATCCATGTTTGCATTTTCAAATAGATCTTTCATATTGTTTGCTTTAAAATAACGGTTTCTGATGTTAGCAAGAAACCTGCATTACATGAATAGGTGTTTAACTGTCAAAGGTGTTTGACATGTTTCACACTGTGGTTGTTGTTCTTGTTTGAGTATATAGTATATATATGATTGCGTTAGTCTTGTGTGACCAATGCGTAATCGGGACACAATGACGTTCCTTTCAAGACTTTCTTAAAGTTGGTCTCCAGTCTCCCAAAAGTGGGTTTGATTAGGAAGAGTTTGTGGATGTTTTTATTCCAGCGTATGTATTTAGCAGCCCCTCCCAGGTTTGAATTCAGAGCTTTTCTTCTCCTAAATTGGTTGCCATGCCAAGTTTAAAGAGACTGGTCTGCTCTACTATATACCCATAGCTGGAGGCGGAATTGCTGGACGCGTACCGATATTTTTAAAAGGGAGATCTTATCCTACGTAAAGGAGCTACCGTAAACACCGCCGGCAGAACCCAGATTTAGAGAAAAAGCTTAACTTCAACACTTCTATGGTTAAACAGTTAGATATATCGTAACTAAAGGGCTGAATTAGGGGACCCAGAGAAAGCAGAACCCAAATTGTTTATTTATTTTCTCATTAAACTAACCTTAAACCACAACCCTAACCCCTAAGCCTAACCATAACCCTTACCTCTAACCCTAAACCCCCCTAGTTAAAATTAACCCTTTTATTACAAAATGTGTGGGTTCTGTTTTTCTGGGTCACTGGTATACAGGGTGACCCAGAAAAAACAGAACCCAAATTATTTATTCATTTTCCCATTAAACTAAACCTAAACCCAACCCTAACCCCAACCCTATACCCCCATTGTTAAAATTAACAGTTTTATTACAAAACTTGTGGGTTCTGTTTTTTTCTGGGTTACCTTAATTCTGACACCTTTGTGCAAGTTCAGCCAACCAAAGATCAAATATTCTACTGAAGATATACTCAGGACACCAATTCTTGTAAGGTGGACCCTTACTCTACTAAAAGGACCCTTCGCAAGCCCCAATGTTGGGTCCAAGGTTTAGAGACAACGCTTTTATTTATCAAGATTACCCCGGTAGAATTCGGTAGATATGGACTCTAACGACCGAATAGTATACTGAAGATATGCCCAGGACACGAAATTTTTGTATAGGGACTCCTTGATGCTGATAGATATGCGTCCTGCGACACTGCATAAAAATCTAAAAGGACGCATCCATGCGTCTCATTGTTTTTGTTTTTTCTTCCCCTACCATTTCCAGATTACTGTAAACACATTTCACTATTTTCTTGGAAACGAATTACACTGTATGGGGCACAAGGTAGGACGCACTAAATTAAAAAGCTTGGTTTGGTTTGTTTTGTATTACGGCATATCAACCTCAGTGGGTCATTTAATGCCGATAAAGTTTTGGAATAAATCAATTCTTAATAGATAATACAATTTTTTTATAAATATATTTTCGATTTAACCCATAGATGGGACCCTAACAGGTACTACCACTCCGGGTCAGAGTGGACCAGGAAGCAATGGTGATGAAGGGGTGCTCCACATTCCCCAAACCTCCAAAACTGGAACCTCACCATCAGATAGAGTTTAACGTCATTCCCAGGACATGTAGACCCGCAGCCACCGCCTTCTAGCACCCATATGAAAATTAAAAAGCTATCAGCATCACTGAGGACCATACTCTATGAAAAGGACCTATCGCAAGCCCCAGCGGCAGGACCCAGATTTAGAGACAAGGATTTTATTAACCCAGATTTTCCTCGTAATGTTGCATAATCTATGCGGTTGCATAAGATTATTGTCAATCCCCTGTATTTCTGAAGGGATGGCCCCTTTTCATATCACGGGCGGGACTTTCCATGGAATATTACAGAAAGCCCGCGAAATACGTGAAGTCACGTGGGACCTGGTTGGGTGTTAGTAGTAGTAGTAGTTAGGTTAGCTCAATCGGTAGAGTGTTCGGCTAGAAACCACAAGATTCCTAGTTCCAGCGTAGGAGTAGCACAGGGATCTATGCGGTAAAGTAAGGAGCTGATGGTAGGTGTGGCGTTCAACCTCAGACGCTAAAATAATCTCCTTGGTCTAGCGCTAGTGTTGCATACTCATACACATATACCCATGTTGGGTACATACAGAAGTGTTCTTTTACTGAAGAGAGGGGGAGGGATAGACACAGATAGAGATGCATAACTTACTTCTTTGGCCATTGGTGATCTCTTGTCGTCTCTATTCTTTCTCTCTGACTTCTATTTCTCTGTTCTTGCTGGTTGGTCGTTCTTGATTCATTTCTTCTTCTAGGTCAGTCTTGTTGCCAAGACATTCATCAACCACAAAACCATATTATCTATTTAAATATTTATTGACAACTAAACATATTTCTCTAAGTAAACACAGCGGGCATGTGCAGGTGAGCCTCAGCTAAGGCAGATATATCTTATCTGCCTGACGACCAAGTAGTAGTAGTTAATATTATATAATTACCAACCCTTCTGCACGAGCAGAGTGTGACATAAGGTCAATTTCTTAAGCGGAGTTTAACAGGTTTTAATTCAGAGTTTTCCTTCTTCTAGACTGGTTACCTAACCAAGGTTAAAGAGTCCAGTCTGCCCTTCTATTTACTCATAGCTGGAGGGAGAATTGAAATTATACCTTTCCCAAGGATATTAGCGCTATGTGGAAATCAAACAGCTTCGTCCAGGAATTGAACTCGGGTAGACGAGTCTATTTCCTATGACTAACCATTAGGCCACGCGCCTCCATTTTAGTATTATACCCAGGATATCTTTTTATGAATGAGGATATGAACCTATTTAAAGAATCTAAAGTCAGAGTTTATTGCCCCGGCGGCAGGTCCAGATTTAGAGACAGATCTACTATCTACTTCGATTTCCTGGTAAAAATAGTTAGATAATATTTCGTACCGAACGACCGTATAGTCTGCTGAAAATATACATGACACAGTTTTATTGGCCATCGATCTCTATCAAGACGATGAAGAAAAGAAAGAAAATAAAAACGAACCATGAAAATGTCATGGCGCTAAATGTGGAATCCTTGTTGTTCGTGTCGTTCTATAATCAATAAGCGGGAAATAGTTTATCAGCAAAAAAAAGATGAAGATGAACATGGAATAAATCGAAGGTGATTACTTTGAAGAAATCGAAAAATCATAATTTTACACCATTAGGGCAGATTCTTTTTCAAATAATATTGTTCAAAGATTCGAAAAATAAACGGTAGAAAAGACATAATCACTGCAAAGATATTTCTAGAAGAACAAACATTTATTTCAGTTTCTTTCTTTCATTCTTTCTTTCTTTATATCTATCTATCTATCTATCTATCTAAGTCTCATCCTATCAACCAATCTATTCGTCTGTCTGTAACTGTCTATCTGTCTCGGTGTGTTCCTATTCATCTATCTAAGTCTAATCCTATCCCTCTATTTGTCTGTCTGTAACTATCTCTCTCTCTCTGTGCGTTTCTATTCATATAACTATGTAAATCTCATCATATCAATCTATCTATTTGTCTATCTGTCTGTAACTATCTGTCTCAGTGGTCCCTACTCATCTATCTAAGTCTCCTATCCCTCTATTTGTCTGTCTGTAACTCTCTCTCTCTGTGCGTTCCTAAAATATATCTCCTCTATCTATCTAACTATCTGCTCTATCTGTATCTGTAATTTCTATCTAAGTCAGTGTCTGTCTGTCTGTCTCAATTCTATTCCTATTTCTAACTATAATCGTAAATCCTCATCGTATCAACTATCTATCTATCTGTCTCTATCTGTGTGTTTCCTATTCATCTATCTAAGTCTAATCCTATCCCTCTATTTGTCTGTCTGTCTAACTATCTCTCTCTCTGTGCGTTCCTATTCATATAACTATGTAAATCTCATCATATCAATCTATCTATGTCTATCTGTCTCGGTGTGTTCCTATTCATCTATCTAAGTCTAATCATATCCATCTATTTGTCTGTCTGTAACTATCTCTCTCTGTGCGTTCCTATTCATATAATTATTTTCGGAGGATATGTGCTTAATTGAAGTCATACCTAATTTTGAAAATTAATTAGTTAATAATTTAGGCGGGCATATATGTTCAAATGTATGGCTAAACAAATCGAGAAAATGTCAATCCCGGAATGTACATTTCGACCTATTAGGTCTCATCAGCAAGATTATAGACATAGGAGACTGCTCCGTGTGTGACTCGAAACCTCGACTGCCAAGCTGACAGGCGGAGATTCTAACTACTTGGTTAGTCGAGGTTTCAAGTCACACACGGAGCAGTCTCACATGTCTATAACCTTGCTGATAAGACCTAATAGTTCGAAATGTACCTTCAGGGATTGACATTTTCTCGATTTGTTTAGCCATACATTTGAACATATATGCCCGCCTAAATTCATTAATTATTAACTAATTAATTTTCAAAATTAGGTATGACTTCAATTAAGCACATATCCTCCAAAAATTGTCGGCTAAAAGCCATATCAAATAAACACATTATTTATTTACTTACTCTCATATAACTATGTAAATCTCATCATATCAATCTATCTATTTGTCTATCTGTCTCAGTGTGTTCCTATTCATCTATCTAAGTCTAATCCTATCCCTGTATTTGTCTGTCTGTAACTATCTCTCTCTGTGCGTTCCTATCATATAACTATTTTTGGAGGATATGTGCTTAATTGAAGTCATACCTAATTTTGAAAATTAATTAGTTAATAATTTAGGCGGGCATATATGTTCAAATGTATGGCTAAACAAATCGAGAAAATGTCAATCCCGGAATGTACATTGCGACCTATTAGGTCTCATCAGCAAGGTTATAGACATGGGAGACTGCTCCGTGTGTAACTCGAAACCTCGACTGCCAAGGTGACAGGCGGAGATTCTAACCACTTGGTTAGTCGGTTTCAAGTCACACACACACACACACACACACACACACACACACACATATATATATATATATATATATATATATATATATATATATATATATATAAGTAATTGGAAATTTGCTTGAAGCATTGTTAAGTATGTTATAATGTATTAATGATTTGAAGACAATTACAATGCGTATAAAAAATAAAAACAGAAAGATGTTATTTTTGTCTTATCGATTTCAATGTATTTTCTACTTTGAAATCGATAGGACAAAAATAACATCTTTTTTGTTTTTATTTTATATGCATTGTAATTGCCTTCATTAAATATTATATATATATATATATATATATATTATATATATTATAGTATTAGGTCATCAAGTTATTATTCAAGAATGTTTCGTTAAAGAGAGAGAAGGAGGAGTGGATAGAGAACTGTCACGTTCCAATAAGTAACTTTATAGAGTGGGATCAACTACTCTTCCTCCTCCTTTCACTTGTATGCTTTTTTACTCCCCTTCTACCAAAAGCTGCTCCTGATCAACCCCCCTCTGTCTTTAATCGTTATTAGTTTTTCAGTCGGTAAAGCAAGCATGGTTGATCAGTCACTTTTAGTGAATGACATTAATAATCTGTAATATATATTAGTTTAGTTAATTCCCTGCCTATATCAGTTCGGTAATTATGAACTTTTATTTAGTAAATTAGGGTGTCCCAGAAAAAACAGAACCCACAAATTTGTAATAAAACTGTTAATTTTAACTAGAGGGGTTAGGGTTAGGGTTAGGGTTGGGTTTGGGGTGCAGGGTTAGTTTAATGGGAAAATAAATAATTTGGGTTCTGTTTTTTTGGTCACTGTGTATAGGTGACCCAGAGAAATCAGAATCCAAATCCTAAACCCAAACCCTAAACCCCCTAGTTAAAATTAACAGTTTTATTAAAAATTTGGGGGTTCTGTTTTTTCTGGGACACCCTAATTTACAAAACAAATGTTCATAATTACCATCAGGTCTTGAGCGATTCTCTTTTGTTCTGGTGTTGACAGAGACCAGAAGAAAAAGCTTAGTAAATAAATGTACGAAGTTCAAGTCAGCTTACTCTATGCCTCACCGACATGGCTTGTACATTACCAGAAACTGTTCTTCCAAAAGCGCCTTTTTTAAGTGAACCAAGAAGAAAAATTACAGGGTTGAACGTCTAACCGATTTTCCATGACGTCATTACGTGACTAACCAATCATTTAAACTTCTGATTTTTTCTGCCGAATTCTTGAAAACAACATATTTTGTTCGCGGAAATATCGATAAACGTATAAACGTATCTAATTTTTCCTTTCTTTAGGAGTGAGTAAAATTGCAGAGAGAGAGAGAGAGAGAGAGAGAGAGAGAGAGAGAGAGAGAGAGAAAGGAGAGAGGGGAGATAAAGGGGGGAGATAGAGGGGGAGGAGATAGAGGATAGAGGGGGATATAGAGGGGGAGGGGTGAGAAATTAAGTAAGGTAGTGTACCTAATTATTAATCGTGAAAAATTCCCATATATATTTGAATGATTAAGAAAAACGGGTTTATATCATTCTGTAGGTAGACAGAAGCTATTAGGGAGAGAGAGAAAGAAAAAATAAGTAGGGTAGTCTACCTAATTATTAACCGTGAAAAAATCCATTACATATCTTTAATACTAGCAAGAATATACGCCCTGCGTAAGAATTTAAATGTTAAAGTAATGAAATATATTAACTTAGAAAGACTAACGAAATTAAATGACAACGCATATAAAAAGATTACACTTATTTTGACTATATTCTTTTATAAATGGTTTCTATATAAAATCATTCATAGGATTGATTTTAATACGTTTGAGAATAAAACAATGATATTAGACACCAATAACACCATGTAATTGTCTATTAAACCCGGTATTGTTAAAACCAGTAAAGCAAATAGACTACATTATATACTATGTAAACCTTTATTTGTTAGTGATATGAAACATTGCAGGATTATAAACACATTAATAGCATGGTGTGTTGAGGCAAATCTGAATCAGATTTTCTTAGGGAGTTTTACCCTGTTTATTTATTAATGATTTTGACTACAAATTAAATAAATCATCAGGTTGGCCTAAAGTCGGTATCAGCAGGACAGCGACGGAGATTATACCCTTTTTACGCTTCCTTAACTACGCATCTTACTTTACCGCACAAATCCCTGTGCAACCCATGCGCTCATTTTGCTACGACCCGGTATCGAACCCTGAATCTTGTTTCCAAATCAGACGCTCTACCGACTATGCTAAACCAGCCATTTTATGAGGTATTGTGACGTAAGCAGTGACGTAGATTCGGTTACAGATAGAAACCGAATCTTCAATATAGTACGATACAAATGGTTGATGTGCAAAATGTAGCAGCCATTTTCTTTTGTTTTTCAATATTAAAATATCAGTTGTCGAAAGTGTGTTAATAATGTCGTTTTCAAGAGAAAAAATGACACTATGAACTTTCGTGACGTGGCTTTTTAAAATAAATTGACCGATTTACGTTATTTTGAACTATAGATAATTCAATTTCATGCAAGAAAGGTTACTTAAAGTGTAGAATGGAAAGCTCTGGATATTAAAATAGTTCACTCGATTTTTACGATCATTGTACTAGACCCCCCCTCTCTCTCTCTCTCTCTCTCTCTCTCTCTCTCTCTCTCTCTCTCTCTCATATATATCATATAATAACAGGGGTAACTGTTAATGGTATAACCACTCTGATGAGAAGTGATACTTCGAAACACGTGTCTGTGGATTACTTATTATATATATATATATATATATATATATATATATATATATAGTTAATCCTTTGTTAGCATTGGAGAAATAAGAGTAAAGTGCTCAATTACTTCTGTAAGAGCTGTATTTATTTATTATAGTGTACAATACATTTAAGGTGCAATTACTACCATTGGTTTCTGAGCAGCATGCTTATTGCCGTGATGACGGGCAGCGGCAAAAGCATGCTGCTCAGAAACCAATGGTAGTAATGGCACCTTAAATGTATTGTACACTATAATAAATAATATATATATATATGTGTGTGGGGGTGTAAAAGGAATGACCTAGCGGGAAAAATATTGGGTTGGTCTCAATATTTGGTTGTATAAGTGTTATTCGGATACGTCAGCGTTATAACAAAT
>CM042167.1:62986790-63019290 GCA_023376005.1 Doryteuthis pealeii | reverse complement strand
AAGAGAGAGAGAGAGAGAGAGAGAGGAGAGAGAGAAGAGAGAGAGAGAGAGAGAGAGAGAGATAGAGACCTCAGAGCGAGAGAGGAGAGAGAGAGAGAGAGAGAGAGAGAGAAGAGAGAGAGTGAGATAGATAGATATGAAGAGACTGGGATAGATATGAGTTGACACAAGATACGTACGAACAGACTGAGATGGATGGAAGGTACAAATAAACTGTACTGAAAGCAAAAAGAAATGAAAAAAAAGAAAGACGTCGAAAAAAGAAAAGAAAAGAAATCGTTAAAAAAATCTTTGTAATAAAAAGGTCAGTGGGTTTATGTAAAGAAAGTGGAACAAATGGGAATAAAAAATATAAAAGAGACAAGAAATTTTGTAAGTTACAAATTTCAGTCGATGCGCCCCAGGAGATGGAAACTGATAATTAATGGGTGAGAAATGAGGGGAAAAGAGAAATAAAGGAATGAATGAATTAAGCAGAGAAGAAAGAAAGTAAAGAAGAAGAAAAGAAGAAGGGGAATGGAGAGAAGAAGAGAAGAAGAAGAAGAAGAAGAAGAAGAAGAAGAAGAAATGAAGAGAAGAAGAGAAGAAGAAGAAGAAGAAGAAGAAGAAGAGAAAGGGAAGAGAAGAAGAAGAAGAAGAAGAAGAAGAAGAAGAGAAGAAGAAAGAAGAAGAAGGAAAAGGAGAAGAAGAAGAAGAAGAAAGAAGAAAGGGAATGAAGAAGAAGAAGACGAGAAGAAGAAGAAGAAAAGAAAGAAAGAAGAAGAAGAAGAAGAAGAAGAAGAAGAAGAAGAAGAAGAAGAAGGGAATAAGAAGAAGAAGAAGAAGAAGAAAGAAGAGAAGAAGAAGAAGAAGAAGAAAGAGAGGGGAATGGAAGAAGAAGAAGAAGAAGAAGAAGAAGAAGAAGAAGAAGGGAATGGAGAAGAAGAAGAGAGAGAGAGAAGAGAAGGAAGAAGAGAGAAGAAGAAGAAGAAGAAGAAGAAGAAGAAGAAGAAGAAGAAGAAGAAGAATGGAGAAGGGAAGAAGAAGAAGAAGAAGAAGAGAAGAGGGGAATGAGAAGAAGAAGAAGAAGAAGAAGAAGAAGAAGAAGAAGAAGAAAGGGAAGGAGAGAAGGAATGGAGAAGAAGAGGAGAAAAAGAAGAAGAAGAGAGGAG
This sequence comes from Doryteuthis pealeii, assembly GCA_023376005.1. Lineage (NCBI taxonomy): Eukaryota > Metazoa > Mollusca > Cephalopoda > Myopsida > Loliginidae > Doryteuthis > Doryteuthis pealeii. Next base: position 63,018,139 of record CM042167.1, on the reverse strand, counting down.
GAAGGGGGGAGAGAAGAAGAAGGGAATGCAGAAGAAGAAGAAGGGAATGGAGAAGAAAAGAGAAGAATGGAGAATAAAAGCAAAAATGATAATAAATAACAATAATAAGTCTATAATATATTATATATATATATATAAGAACAACACACACATACACACACACACACACACACACACATATAATATATATATATATATATATATGGAAAGCAAGCATATTAGATGAAGATGGCGGATGAAGGGAAAGAAGATTAACGTGATGGTGAATGCAAGTCAGACGATAATTCCCAGTTAAGATTATCAAAGTAAGCAGCAGTGGTGAGTCAGTGACACAGACTGGGGCAGAATAAATGGGCAGGCTATAAGAGAGAGTCAGGGTGAGAGAGTGAGGGGGAGAGAGGGAGGGGTAGCCCGACAGGCAAAGAAAAACAGAGAGAGAGAGAGAGAGATGGGGGGAGAAAGAGAAATACTGAGGCAGAATGACAGGCAGGCACGCTAAATAGTTCAATATGTAAAGAATATAATAATTTGATTTAACTGAATCTCCATATCACTCTTTTTTTTCTTTCCTTCTTTTTTATCACGTTCGATTAAAAAAATTAACGTTATCGCTTCCGTGATGTCACCTCTCTCTTATATATATCGTTCACCTACTCTCTTTCTTTACTTGTTTCTTTCTTTCTTTCTTATGTTATTCTGTATAGCATGCAATTTTTAACAACTTTGATTATTTCTGATAAAGACGGAATGGTCCATTTTTACTGAGGTGACAAACGCATAAGAATTCGGTGGATAAGCAACACCATATAATCAAGGATTAATTATGCATTTTATATTGGATGATTTGGACAGTCTCACTTTTAAATAGAGTGTATTTGAGATGATAACGGTCGTACAAATAAGGAACATGATTATTGATATAGATGTTTCTTCGTGGTGGTAATATTCTTGTTGATACATATATGTACAATATATAGTTATAAAGGCATACATTGATAATTCATAGAAAGAGAAGTCTGAATTATGTGGTGACCGAAATAAAACTCTTTAATCAAGAATGCCACAAATGTCAAAAGGAATACAAAAGTAGGTATGATTGGGTAGAAAAGGGGATTCACTAAAAATTGTGCAAGTTTGACCAGACGACGAATGGTAATATAGAAAATCAGAAAATGTCTAGAAAATGAGACCTTCCTTGACTTTGAGATCCCAAACCATAAAATAAACAGCTTTAATTAACAAAAATATAAACATGGTATATCGCGGCCTCATGTATAAAAACGCACCTCTACATAGCTTTGGACAGTTGAATTCTTGAAAATGTTTTTTTAATTGAAGAAGAAGGAATGGCAGTTAAGAAGAATTGATAAATGCAGAATAAGAAATGAATAATGAATGAATGAATGACGAAGAAGAAGAATTAGAATGAATGAATGAATGAATGAATGAATGAAAAAGAAGAATAATGAATGAAGAAAAGACGAAGAAGAATGAAGAAGAATGAATGAATGAAAGAGAAGAATGAATAAATGAAGAAGAAGAAATGAATGAATGAATGAATGAATGAAGAAGAGAAGAAATGAATGAACGAAGAAGAAAGAAATGAATAAAGAAGAAGAAAGAGATGAAAGAAGAAAGAAGATGAAGAAGAAGAATGGAAAATGAATGAATAAGAGAGAAGAAGAAGAAGAAGAAGAAGAATAAGATGAAGAAGAAGAATGAATGAATGAAGTAGAAGAAGAAATGAATGAATGAAGAAGAAGAATAAATGAATGAATAAGAAGAAATGAATGAATGAAGAGAAGAATGAATGAATGGAGAAACAGAAATGAATGAATAAAGAAGAAGATGAATGTATGAAGAAGAAATGAATGTATGAAGAAGAAGAAAATGAATGAAAAAAGAATGAAATGAAGAAAAGAAGAAGAAGAAGAATGAAAGAGAAGAAGAAGAAGAGAGAAGAAGAAGAAGAAGAAGAAGAAGAAGAAGAAGAAGAAGAAGAAGAAGGAAGAAGAAGAAAGGAATGGAAAATAAAACGAAGAAGAAAAGAAGAAAGAAAAGAAAGAATGAAGAAGGAAAAGAAAATTGAGACATGTTAAAATACTGAGCATAGAAGAATTATATATAATAATGCGAGGCGAAGCCAAATAATCATTTTCATCGAAATACAATACAGAAATCAGGAGAAAAAATGAAGAAAAATACGAAGAGACGAAACTAAAGAAAAAAATCGAAAAACTGGAACGAGACGAAACGAAACGAATCAGAACGATCGAAATGAACCTACTTCCCTGAATTCATGAATAAAGGAAAATAAACAGAAAGCTTTTGTGTAATTAAGAAATGTAAGACAAGTAACTGTCGACGGTGAAAAAGTCTGTTAACAACTTGCTTCGTTTTATTCAGATGTTTGCATATATTACTTCTGTAATATGTGATTTCTTTCGATCCTCCAAATATATGGTTATTCCAATAAATGATAAAAAATACTGGGTGTCTCTGGTTATCGGTCTCGAAATTAATTACCCGAACGTAAATTTCTCGAAATCACTTGCTCAAAAGTAAATTTCTCGATATTAATTATTCGAAAGTAAATTTTACTGTTGTCTCTGAATCTTGGTAAATTTCTCGAAATTAATTTCTCTGAAGTAAATTTCTTGAAATCAATTGCTTGATTAAAATTTTCTGGAAATCAATTGATTGATTAAAAAATGTCTGGAAATCAATTGATTGACTAAAAATTTCTGGAAATCACTTATTCGATAGTAAATATTTTCAAAATAAATTACTGGAAATTAAATTTCTCGAAATCAATTGCTCGAAAGTAAATTTATTGAAATCAATTGCTCGAAAATAAATTTATTGAAATCAATTGCTTTTAAAAGCAAATTTATTGAAATCAATTATTCGATAGCACATTTCTCGAAAATCAATTGCTGGAAAGTTGATTTCTCCATATCAACTGCTCGAAAGTAAATTTTTCAAAATTAATTGCTCGAAAGTAAAATCCTCGAACTTAATTGTGCGGAAGAAAATTTCTCGAAATCAATTATTCGAAAGTAAATTTCTCGAAAATAAATTCTCTGAATGTAAATATCCTAAATTGCGCAAACGTAAATCTCTCGAAATTAATTTCTCAGAAGTAAATTGCCCGAAAGTAAATTACTCGAAAATCAATTTGTTCGAAGTAAGTTCCTCGAAACATTATTTCTCAAACTTTTCATATTTTCCCATATATTACATCTTTAATATGTGATTTCTTTCTATCCTACAATATTTCTGTTTATTCCAGTAAATGATAAAATGATGTTTGGCTAACACTGGTGTCTCCAAATCTCGGTAAATTTCTCGAAATCACTTGCCCGAACGTAAATTTCTCAAAATCAAGTGCTCAAAACTAAATTTCTCGAAAACCCTTACTCAAAAGTATATTTCTTGATATTAATTATTCGAAAGTAAATTTCACTCACTGTTTTCTCCGAATCTCGGTAAATTTCTCGAATTATTGCTCTTAAGTAGATTTCTTGAAATCAATTGGCTTGACTAAAAATTCTGGAAATCACTTATTCGAAAGTAAATATTCTCAAATCAATTACTGGAAATTAGATTCGTTCGAAATTATTGCTTGTATAGAAAATTTCTCGAAATCACTTATTCGAGTGTAATATCTCAGAATCAATTGCTCAAAGTAAAATTCAAATGCTCGAAAGTATATTTCTCAGAAATCAATGGTTCAAATGTTAATTTCTTGAAATCAATTATACGAAAGTAAATTTCTCGAAAACCAATTGCTGGAAAGAAATTTCTCGAAGTCATTTATACGCGAAAGTAATTTCGCAATCAATTAGCTACCCTATTGTATTAATAACTCGCGGCTTGATCTGTTTCAGTCACGTTGTAACGTACTGGGTCTCGTTTTTATAATGGGGTCGTTTCCTCGTGTGTGAAAACGACTCTTAAATTATGACACTGGGTAACCTATGCTGGCTTTTAAAAACAAACTCGAGTGCAAGTCTTTTTTGTCAACGACGCAACTGTTACCCGGAGTGGTAGGACCTGTCATTAGGATAATGAAAATACCACGTTCATGGTAGTCAATTCTTTACTGGCCGAATATTATACAGATCTGCTAATTGAGACAGAGATTTATATTATCATGTTGGTTAATTCATGTTAATGATACGCTGATGCTAATGCTGAAATGCATTGCCCACAACCTAACTCTGCTCATATTCACTTTTTAGTTTACATAAGCAATGAGAATTGATATACACACCGTGCTTCCTACTGTTGAAGAAAGTGTTCCCTGCATTGCCCACCACCTAACTGTGTCATATAAAATTTTTGGTTTTTCAAAAGCAATGGGATTTCTAAATATTGATTTTTCGGACTGTTGTCTCATTTTTTTATTTATTGTTATATTATAAATCAACAAAGTTTGGATCGCTGTATCCTCCAATGTCATAGGCAGTACAATGGTAGTCACATCTAATGGTTGGACCGAACATTGTATATGCAGTCTGTTTTGGCAACTAACTTTCTTCCTCTTTTGCCAAAGAGTTCCTTCTACTGAAATACTCCAAGGGAGATAATCATAATCTACCCAACCTTCTTCATTTGAATAGTTTTGATGTTGTAAACAAGATATCAAAGATTTTGAAGACCTACAAATAAAGATCACACACACAGACATTGTTTTCGAACGCTATCATTAAGAATCATCATGGTCATTAGTAAAAGAGCAAAGATGACGGAGTGGCCTATGTCTAGTATACAGCCAGACAGCATAGGTTGTCTATGCCCTTTTCATTATGGGGTTGAATAAGAATATATCTGTTTGCTTGTATCAGTTCTGTAATTTGGTTTTTAATCGGCATAAATAAATTCAGATACGGTGACATTAATGCGATAAGTTTTGAAATAAATCAATTTAATGGACAATAAATATATAAATAATGGAATACTTCTATTCTATATTTAACCACAATAGATGGGACCCTCACAGGTACACCCAACATATCGGGCCAGAGTGGACCCACAGGGAGCAATTGGGATGAGGGGTGCTCCACATTCCCGCAACACCCCAAAACTGGACCTCACCATAGATAGAGTTTAACGTCATTCACAGCAGTTACATGTAGACCTGCAGCACCGCCTCTAGCACCATATGATAAGGGGCTGGAGCTTGCCATAGACGAAGACAATATATCAGGGTTCGGAGAATCATATATAGATGTTACAGGGCTTGGTGAACCAGAACCCGATTGATCGGAGGCGGCCTCTCCGAACCAGCCACCGTCTAGCCAAGTATTAGGGCTAAAGTGGACTATTGATGTCCGGAGCTGCTCATCCCCCGGAGATCTATCCTTAAGCATCAACTCGGACTACGCTACCACACGGCCAACAGGTGAGACCCATAACCATTGGCAGGAGTCTTACCCCACTGCAGAGGTTCAGTCGGTTGCATTCTAGAAGCCCCCAGCCGACAGGGCGGCCCTCCCACCCGCCCCAAAGAAGGGTTATTTCGAATAGAAAACATGAAGTTGACGAAAATGTATTTAAAACAGTTGTGTTCCAATGAAATTGTTTTCATAATTCAATACAGATAACCACAATGAAGTATTAAACTAAGAATGTTTCAGTTCATAAGATATCCAATATATTATTGGCATGAGGCCGTAAAATTATAACCAGCACACGCGCGTACCATATCCGGTATAGTAAGATCATATGTAAGAAGTTTTCAAAGCGTTTTGGTGACACAGTCAAAATGACTTTTTAAAAACTCGAATACCAACAAGTTAAGAATAAAACACACAGATGTCCTTCCGGACATAGAAAGTAATCCAACATGGTTGGACATAAACCATAACAATCCAGCCAATCAACACGATCTGCAGTATAGTCAAAAAGTGTTGAGATTTTTTAGATATAATGGTGTGTGCTAGATTGCCCGCTCCTACTTAATAGAAATAGAACATAGTGATCTAAACTCTTGGCAAACCTGCTGTAACTCTGAGGTTGATACAATACTTACTCCACAGCCTACTGGTCAAATTACGGCAGACATTCTTGGACGACCGGACTAGGATTAAGTCCTGAACCATTTACCAATACGGACAGAATAAGACTTAACGCTCACCAAGGCATCACGCAAAGGATTCCATAAACATTAAGGACTTTCTTTAAGCCCTATTCATTGCCAAGGATGGCAACTTAAAAAACTTTACAAAAAGTAATGCCAATTTCTGTTTTAGGTCAGGTTTTTACAACTACAGGAACATGTATCATAAAAACATTCAAAATAGAAGCTAGTACTATGTGAGTATACATCCTATCAATATCGTTTCTTCATAGCAAGTGTTCCACTTATCATATATCCCATCGTCACTAGGAATATATACATGCCCTATCATCGTTCCACTACGGCCCCTATTGAACTAAGATGTTTAAGAGGCAAACATTATCCAGCTTGAAGAAGTGGGCTCAAATAACAGATCATCGATTGAACTTATTAATGGGGTGCAAGGATAAATGCACTTATTTCCGATTTGGTTGGAAACATTGCTATTGACAAATACAGGTAAGCTAGTGTGAAGAAGTAGGGTGATGTGAATCAACAATGGACCCGCTTCATTTTGATGTATGATAGATTTATAAAGACTTTGTAAATATACTTGTTCTTAAACAAAATGGCATTTACTTTTTGACATAAACTACTACCATCGTAGGTGAAATCAATATAAATCACGTACTATAATATATTTCTTTGTACGACTTTCCTTTTTGGACGAGGCCATCTTGAACCGGAACTATGAATCACAAATGCAACGCTGCGTATAGAGCTGATTTAGAAAATCTCCGAGTAGTTAGAATACTATCTAATCCGGTATTTTCAACTTGAATGTTCCTGGCAGAATATAAGCTATGATGATTCCCTTGCAGTGCAACCCATGGGTAGTTAACTTATTGTACTTATGCGGTTTTCTAAAATCAGCTCTGGGCAACGTTATAGATACAATACTTTTTAAAGTTTAATTTAATTAACATTCCCACAACTACGGGTGGAAGATAGATGACATGATAGAAAACCATAAGAGCGGCCTGGCGCCTTAAACGTTAAGCAAAGCACAGCAGTCGGGGTGAGGACGGAGGGGAGAGTAGCTCGACAGCAAAGATAGCCAGAAAGAGGGAGGAAAGACAGGCAGCCCCGAGAAAGCATCAAACATTTCTGTGTGTATTCAGTGCACCAAGACTGTCAGCTGCAGGATTGGTCTGGCAGAGTCACTTGCGCAGATGCAGATATTTTTTTGGACACTACGCCATCGCTCCTTAGTGACGGAAAGGTCCACAACAACAAAGATAGTCCTGATGTCTTTCAGTTAAACCGGGTAGACGTATTAACTTATCTGGTTTTCTAAATCAGCTCTGCAAACATTAGAGCACTTTATCATTCATCATCATCATCACATGTCGCGCAATCAGCACGGATATCCATAACAATCTCTCACCAACACTCCCTATCATTCATTGTACCCATGAAGGTCCTTCCACAGCATCTAGCATCATTGAGTTTTGTCAGTTTGTTTTTTTTTTTTTATGTAGGTCCTTGGTGGCGCCCAACACTAGCATGCCCATGTGTTGTTTTTTCACCGAGAACGCTCGCTTATGAGTTTTCCTTGCTTCTCCAGCAGTGTCCAGCAGGCCTTGTCCTTCCTCACTCTGATGGTTGTGAGATGGGAGGCGGGTGGCCATACAGCTGTTTCCCTTGTGTGGTGTTGTTTCCATGATTTGTTCAAGACAGCACGCAACATTCAGGACTTTACGGTTAATTATTTTCATCGACAGTCAATATTGCAAGTAGTTCGATATTTTTATCTTTTCTTAGTCATCCAGCACTTCATATATATACTACAAATATATGCAACCTCCGGGTGCAAGTATCTAAGTTTTAATGTAATAAAGTAATTATTAAATTAGAAAAGCCTAATGAAACTAAATAGAATGCAGATAAATGATTTGAAACAGAGGGTTGCATAATCGAAAAATAGAACAATGAACTTACTCCTCTATCACTTCTCGTCTTTCATTGCTCTAAATTTTCCTAATTTGATAACTTAGTTAAAATAGGAAGTAAGAAAAAATCAGAATTATTTCTTCTCGTTAATCGATTTCTTTAGATTTATTGAAGAGATTTTTGATCATATTAAATTAAGATAAACCATACATTAAAAATCAATAATACTAAGCACATTATTTATCAAAAATCAAATTTTAATTTCAATATGCAAATTAGCCTTCCTGTTCACCACTGTAAAATGCTATTTTAGTCATATATAAATACAAATTGCATATTATTCATTTGTAGATATGATTAACAGTATTAATATGTAATACAATTTTATTAGACCTTAAGGTTAGAATAAAAATAAAATCATGGAGAAATGTGCCACGTAAATACAAGGGAATTGTGATTAAGTAGTGATATAGTTTCGGTTACAGACAAGAAAAGCAACAATCTCCATTTTATAATAAGATGAAGGAAAAACTAGGGAATTAAATCGAAAGTATCTAAAAAAAAAACAAATTCCAAAAAATCAATTTATTCTTGATAGGCGGAGTCGGACGTTATACATTTCGGTTTATGTACCCTTCATCCCGGTTTTGGTGAAATATTCCGTAAGTCACTCACCATCTCACAATATTCATCACAAGTCCTGATGACGTTGGTCTAGTTCACCTGAGGGACGTGACGCCGAAATACGTGTCTGTGGATGATTATATATATATATATATATATATATATATATATATATACAAAACTTATTGGTAAACCTTTGCGGTGAGAAAAAACCGGCAAATAATTTGATAGTAAAAAATATCTACCGAAGTTCACTGCTGGAGAAAAAAAGAATAGACCAAGAGTGCGTACCAACGAACATAATCGATTAATACTATAATACTAGGCCAAAATAAAAGATTGTATATATATTATATATATATATATTATTATATATATATATATATATGACTGCTAGGATTATCTAAAGCTAAAATCGTAAAACTGCTCAAAACCTAGATAAAGCAAATAATAAACTTAAATCTAATGAGTCAGAATAAAACTACTAATCAGTTTAGCTTAGTAGCTGATGCAGAGGCAAGAAACTGACTATTATAAAATCATATCTATATATTATATATATAATGGAGTAAACAAACAGTTTGTTTGAGATGGCGACGCCGACAAATTTTGGGAGAATTGTGCCTTAACTGAAGTTTATACTATTTGTTTACGTTCCTTACATTTGAAAGATATTATTCGGCCTAATTATTAATTATCAACCTAATTGATTTTCAAAAATGGTATGACTTCAATTAAGCACCGTTCTCCCAAAATATCCTATATATATCTTATATATATTCTATATTATTATATATATTATATATATATATATATATATATATATATATATATATATATAAGTAATTATATTATATATATAATGAATAAGATATAATGAAAAAAACGATGTTTACACTGAAATGGCTCATCAGAAGAGAAAGTGTGCCAAACCGTTTTCGGGGTGCAATTCTTGACGGTTTTTAAACAAGGAATCACTCGGCCCATCTCACTAATATGAGGACCTTATTGCGTTTCATAATGTATCAACCGCACGTGGGTCGGTCATCAAACAAAAACAGACGGGAAAAAGACCGTTAGTAAAAACAGAACGCTGCTAGTTAACGTTGGAATTAATAAAAAAAAAATATATATATATATATACTATATATATATATATTATATGATATATATACAGACCAAACCATTGTGGTGAGGACTTCCGGCTGGTTTCAGAGGGTTACCCAAGATTAAAGTGAGATTTAATGATCCATGAGTTATATAATTTCCCCCAAAGTTTTTTGGGGCGGAAAAAAAAAAAACTACCCCATTTTAGAAAAAGCCAGTAGTCTTTTTGCCACTGAAAAAATCTGAAAGAAATGAGTTCCTAACTGAATTATGGAAGAGGTTACCCTACCACGCTGATAAGTTTATAAATTGAAAGAAATAGCCGATGAAGAAGAACTGCCAAACTTCCAAGAATTCGCGTACACAATTAAATGATCCAATATTGCGACAATTCGCCTTCGTCCTCTGTTGTTGCAATTTCCACTGATGTGTTTATGTAAACAGGCGTTCACTTGCCGTGATAATGTATCTTGTCAACTGCCGGAAACAAGCTGGCTGTGATGAAGTTCCAAATCTTTTTTTTTTCTTTCTCAAAGCCGTTTTCGTTGCGACAAGAAACATTAGAATCATTTTATGGTGGTCCTGCGACAGTAATAATCGTCCGACAATTTGCTTCTCGCGTAAGGCTAACTACTGGAAAACTACAAGAGGGAAGTAATTAGATGAATACGAACCAGAGCATTATTGAATTTAAGTGAAAAGCTTTTCTTGGATATACTTTTATCATATTTACAAAAAATACTTTTCGCACATATTTGCAAAACAAAAAACAAACAAAAAACAAAAAACATATGAGGGTGTGGGTTTTCGTGATCCTGTCCTCATAGATCCAGAATTTCGGTTTGCTTACAAATTTGGGAAAGTTTTTTGGGCCATGAAATATTCTAAAAAAGTCAGAAGGAAAAGGATGCAAATTATGAAACATTTTCGGAATCAGTTTAAAGAATTATATCGAAATAAGAAATAGAAATAATTAAAACACAAATTATTCAAAAGTTAAATGGATTGGCCTCAATGATTCAACTATAAAGTTTTAAAGACTTCGTGGTATACTATCTATCGTCTTTAGAACGAAAATTGACGAACCGATTTCAAAATTCTGGACGAGGGCTGTTTGCAAACATTGTCCTGAAGATACATTTTTGCATCCCTGATAGTTTTGATTTTGATTCTATAATGTTATTTTAATTTATCTCCAAAATTAACTTAAATAGATAACGTGTGTGTAAACGAATTTTGATCGAGACCCGTGTTGACAAACAACAATTATAAATTTTATCCACACCAAAGTATACATAATTTTCTTCCAATTAACTTTTCATCGTATCTGTAGGAGGTCCAGGTTAGCTCAGTCGGTAGAGCGTTCGGCTAGAAACCACAAGGTTCCTAGTTCGATAACGGCCCTCTGCAACTCAGCGTATGAGTAGCACAGGGATCTGTTCGGTAAAGTAATGAGCTGACGGTAGGTGTGGCGCTCCACCTTAGACGCTAAAATAATCACCTTGGTCTTGCGCAAGTGAAAAGTAAGTAAATAAAAAGTAATGTCGTAGGAGTGGCCTAAAGTCAGTATCAGCCAGACAGCGAGGGAGTCTATCCCCTTTTCACTAGCACTAGACGAAGGAGATTATTTTTTTGCATCTGAGGTGGAGCGCCACACCTACCATCCCCTCTGTACTTTGGCGTACAGAGCCCTGTGATACTCATACGCTGAGTTGGCGAGGGCCGTTTATCGAGCCAAGAACCTTGCGATTCCTAGGCGAGCGCTTTACCGACTGAGCTAAATCGACCGTAATATTATATATATATATATATATTATATATATTATATATATATATATAATGTTTTTTGTGTATTTAAGTCGCTGTGTAGCCTGATTTTTTATGAGGAATACACTTTAAAATTATCTTATAAGATAAAGCGATTTACGGTCCCACTTGAAAATGTATTATATTTTGCATTCTCTGTGTTGTGTATATATATATATATATATATATATATATATATATATATATATTACTTCAGTTTCAATTAAATGTGTGACACGTTTTTACTAATAGATTCTGTATACTCATCTCGAATGTAATTAATTTCGTCATGAATATTGCTATTGTCCGCATATGAGTGAAAGAGAGTTAGCGCCCTCGGCTAATATACTTTTCATAAGCAACACACATGATTCAGATGATACTGCTTTGAGAATACATCGAATACATACCACACAAGGACACACACAATCAGGCGTGTGACTATGTAACGGGAGATGCATTGTAATGCAGTGGATAACGTCGTAGACATAGACCCGGAGAGATGAGTTCAAAACCAGTACATGTTTTTTTTGTTTTCTTTCTGGTATCTTATTTATCCATATTTGTGTTCTTTCTCACCCTCTATTTCTGTCCCCCTCCCTCTCTCATATATATTATATATATATATATATATATATATATATATATATATATATAATCTAATGAGTCAGACGAACCTACTATTAGTTTCCCATAAAGCTCTTCAGGGCTAAAATCTGACTCTTTTCAGGAGTCAGATTTTAGACCTGAAGAGCTTTATGCGAACTAATAGTAGGTTCGTCTGACTCATTAGATTACCTTTATTATTGGCTCTACTTAGGTATCGAGCACTTTTTACTTATTAGCTTTCTCCTAGCGGTTATATGATATATATATATATATATAATATATATATATATATATATATATATATTATATACATATATATACATATAAATTGTTTTTTCTTTCGGCCAAATAATGTACTAATAGATTATTTTTTGTTGGTACGATTATCTTGGTCTTTTCTTTTTTTCAAAATTTTTTTTCTCCCTGGTTGATGTTTGGTAGTATATTTTTTTACAATCAAACTTTCTGCTGGGTTTTTTCTCTCTTACCAACACGCTTGGTATATTTGTGGACCATGGTATCGTGGTTATGGACCATTTCCACTCGTGAGTATGCCCACGAGTTTCTTCAGACCACTGATATCTTTTATTTAGAGAGGCACATGGCCAAACTCATATTATATTCATACATTTCTCCCACCTCCAGGGGTGATCGTATTGCATTTTTTCTTTTCGAGTTTCTTTTTTATATGGTGGAAATTTTCTTTCTCTTATTTCCTTTCCCCTTCTCTTGTTTCCTTTGCATGGTTGGCGGTGTTTTTTACGTGTCAGCCTCGTCTAGTGGTAAATTCCTTAGTTGGGTTTAATTGACCCACAGAATTCTACTTCTATTTATGGCCTTGATGCCCTTTCACTCTAAGTGGGTCAAGCGGGTTACAGGGAAGGTATGTTCTTTTTTCTCCGCGGTGGAGTATCTGAGTTTACTTTATTATGGTTTCAAGCCTTTTATTTTTTTTTTGACTATCTTAACGTGTTTTATTTTTAAATATCAAAGCAATTTCTTCCAACACTTAGCTAGTTGTATCTTATATCTATATTTTTATAATATATATATATATATATATAATATATATATATATGTGTGTGTGTGTGTGTGTTGTGTGTGTGCTGTGTGTGGGTGTGTATATTATGATTAAATAAGTATAGATTGCCATATTTGTAGGTAAATGATACTCATTATTATTGATAGACCACGTATATCTCTCAGGGTAGTAAGGGACATGAAAGTCAACGGCACCTGTTAATTGTTTGGCAATGCGATTTAAAACTTGTGATAAGTGGCAGTAACCAAGTGACATTGACTTCATGTCCACCATTAATATATATATATATATATATATATATATATATATATAAATGATATGATGTCAACGGCGATTGGAACTATATATATATATATATATATATATATATATATTATGGACTCTCTCGTCAATTTTCGACACAATGAGGGTTCACACACACAATGAACACCCACACAGGGATTTGTTTATAGTGGTGAAGGCTTGTGTTGGACCATCTACACTTTTTGGCACAGTTGATAGGAAAGAATTGGTGCATCAAGAGTTGCCACAAACCCAATCAACGACCGACGTCAGGAATTTTGAATTCAGAGTTATCCCTCTCCTAGACTGGTTACCTACCCAAGGTTGAATGGCCCTGTCTGTCCTACTATTTAACCCATAGCTGGAGGGAATTTTGAATTCAGAGTTATCCCTCTCCTAGACTGGTTACCTACCCAAGGCTGAAAGGCCCAGTCTGCCCTACTATTTAACCCATATATATATATATGTTATAATGGTGATTCGGTGTCTATCTGTAACTGTTACTATGTCTCATGTATATATCCCTGTCGTCTCATGTATCTATCCCATTCTGTCCATATCCATCTCTCTCTCTCTCTCTCTCTCTCTCTCTCTCTCTCTCTCTCTCTCTCTATCTATCTATCTATCTATCTATCTATTTATCCCACTCTGTCCATATCCATCTCACTATATCTATCCATCTATCCCATTCGGTTCATGTCTATCCCATTCTGATAATATTTAACTTAACATGTATTTATTCAGTAGAAATAGATCTGTGAGACTAGCTTGCTAACCATTACACCATAATGTGACACACCATTGAGATTTAATGTAGATAATGACTTCTTGTTAATGAAAGCCCACTTAGAAAAGTCTCCAGCATTTAATAAAGAGTAATGAAGCTATATGAATGAGAAATAAGTAGAAAACCCTAAGAGCAAAACCGATAGATCAAACATTTAATGAATAAGAAATCTCCAGCACTTAACAAATTGTTTGTTAAATATCATTTTGAAAATAAATTATTGTTAACATTAAGAAAACTATCATTAACTATGAATTGAAAATGTTAGATGAAAAAGCTAATAACCTGAAGGCTAAATGCCACTGCAGGAATAGGGAGACATGTCCTTTGAATGGTAATTGCTTGATTGATAATGTCAGCAGATCCGAGAAGCCTTATGAGTGTTAATGTAGCGTAAGGTAGGAAGATGTTAATAATGATAATAAGGATGTCGATGAAAAGATATGTATCAGTACTACTGAATTAAAAAAAAAGAATGTATAAAACTTCAATTTTACAAACAGCAAATTTATTTAAGGAGTGAAACAATAATAATAAGTCAGTGGAACAATTCACATACCTAGGTAGTAATATCTCATTCACAGAAAGCGATGTTAACACTCGAATAGGAAAGGCATGGCTGGCCACCAACAAATCATCAGTCATATGGAAATCCGATCTCCCCGACAAGCTAAAGAGACGATTCTTCCAGGCTGTGGTTGTGTCGGTACTGCTGTATGGCTGTACCACCTGGACCCTAACTAAGCGCCTTGAGAAAAAGCTAGATGGGAGCTGCACCAGAATGCTGCGAGCGGTCCTGAATAAGTCGTGGAAGCAGCACCCCACAAAAAAGCAACTGTATGGCCACCTACCACCCATCTCACAAACCATACGAGTAAAACGGGCTAGGCAAGCAGGACACTGCTGGAGAAACAAGGACGAGATCGTAAGTGACGTATTACTGTGAAAGCCAGCACATGGACACGCTAATGTGGGCCGCCCAGTCAGGACCTACATTGACCAACTATGTAGGGATGCTGGCTGCTGCGCGGAGGAGCTCCCAGAGTCGATGAATGATAGGGAAGGTTGGCGAGAGATTGTCATGGATATCCGTGCAAACTGAGCGACATGATGATGATATCAATATGCTAGTTCCGATCGTTATCATTTTGTGACACTGTTTAAAAAAGATACCGCTCAAATCGTCCAAAATGAAAAGCAAAATCTAAATCATGATTATCTGGTGTAGTTTATCCACCGAATTCTTACTTCTTGAATGTTTTCACCTCAGCTAAACAATGCACCATTCCAAAATAAAGAAAAGAAAAAGGAGATACTATACAGAAAAGTATACTAAGAAAGAAAGAGTGTAGAGGAAAGAAAAAGAGGGGTTGGGATCGCGGAAATGATAACGTTAATATATTCCAACCGAACATATGTGTGAGTGTGTGTGTGTGTATGTGTGTGTGTGTGTGTGTGTGTGTGTGTGTTATTTTCGATATTGTTTATATAAGTAAATAATATCGAAAATAACAGACACACACATATGTAAGTAAATAATATAAAAAATAACACACACACTATATATATATATATATACATATATTACATCCTGAAGCATGTATCAATTGTTCGTCTCTGACTGACAGTCACTGACAGCCATAAGGGTAAGGAGCTTGGCAGACGAAAATTGTGTCGGGTTTCGCTCCCGGCTAGAGGTAGCTGTTAAAAAATTTGAGCCGCACTGATGAGACATAAACGTCGAAACACGTGTCTGTGGATGACTGATTATATATATATATATATATATAATCAAAGTAAATAATATCGAAACTAACACACGTATATAACTGGAATTGTTTAGTAATTTGAGAGGTCAGTGATATCGTTGAAGTCGACCTATAGAAAATGTGTTATGCTATATTTTCTTAATGAAAAAAATTAAAATTGACTTTGGCAAAATCGACAATCAGTCCGAAATGAACAATGTATCTAATTAACAATAGTCTAGCCAATTTCAACTCATAGATACGATACGAATTTCAAGGTTGCAGGTTCAATTCCCCCTGTAACCATCAAGGTCGATTCTTCTTTGTTTTGTTCTTGTCTTAACGTGAGCCTGTCGCCTGGGTCTTTAGAATACACCACCTGCATCTCTGCAGAGGGGTAAGACCTCCCAATGGCGTAACTAATTGGCCGTAGGTGGCGATGCTTAAGGATGGAACCCTGGTGGCTGCGCAGTCCATCATATGCAACACACCACATTTGCCCTTACTTAGAATAGACGGATGGTCGGAGAGGCTCCCTCCGATCAATCGGCTTGTCTCGCTAAGCTCTAGCACCTATATAATTGTCCCAAATATATCGCCCTCGGCTAAAACCCCAACCCTTTTTATCATAAATATACTAGAAGATGGTGTCCGGAGTATGACGTTAAACCACATCTAGTGATTGTAGAAGTCTAACTACCGTCGAGTTAGCAGACAAGAACAAACATGCAAGCTGTAACTTAAATACAGTCCTTGCATGTTGCTGGCATAGTGCAAAGTGATGGCTGAAGAGTGGGTACTTGTACATGTCCTTACTCACCCTGGAAACAAACAGCCAATCAGAACCTAGCAAATGAACTTGCCTGAGTTCATAATGGAACAATCCAAAGCTCCATATAAGCCACATACCAAACTCTAGTTTCAGTGAAGTAGCCAGCTTGTAACAGAGCTGAACACTTGAAAAATCCAACAGTGATGAGGTTCGGATTCTGGAGCTCGGGAGTACTCTACGTACCCCTTCATTCCCAGGTCAGGTCCACTCTGACTCGGAGGGGTTTAACCTGTTAGGGCCCCATCCCAGCGTTAAATAGAAAAAAATAGTTTTAAAATCTTTATAAAAAACCTGAATACCTATCAAGAATGAATAAAACAAAACGTTTTTGTTTGTTTTGTTTTAAAGCATATCAACCTCGCTGGGTCATTTAATGCCGACAAAGTTTTGAAATAAATTAATTCTTAATGAGTACTAAATCTTACTATAAACACATTTTTCTATTTAACCCATATATAGGATCATAACAGGTACAACCACTCTGGGCTAGAGTGGTCCTTGGATTAATGGTGATGAAGGGGTACTTCAGATTTCCCAAACTCCAGAACAGGAACTTCACCATAAGATAGAGTTCAATGTCATACCAATGACACTAAGACACTCAGCCACTGCCTTCAAGCACATATGATAAAAAGGGTTGGGGGTTGCCATAAGGACAATATAATTGGGACAATCATATAGATGCTAGAGTTTGACGTGACCAGTCGATTGATTGGAGGGGGGTTTTCCAGCCGCCCGTCTTGCCTAAATAAGGACCAAGGTGGTGTATGCTATGGACTGCTCAGCCACGTCGGTTCCATCCTTAAGCATCACGGGTCGTCACCCTTGGCCAACAGGTAGACCGATTAGTGGGGTCTTACCCCTATGCAGAGGTGCAGTTCGTGTATTCTAAAGCCCCAGATGACAGGGCTGAAAACAAAACATCTCCGGCATTAAATGACCCAACAAGGGTTGACATGCCGTAGAATATAAACAACCAACCAACAAATCAAATACAACAATTTTGGCATTAGATACCCCTTGGGTGTTGATATGCCACTAAAAAAATAATCTAACTAACCTAAGAGTCAGAGAAGAAATCAAATGGACTGAACGTCACGAGCTAGGTTTACGCAAATATGTCTATATATATTCACCAGCCCATCCACACGTGCAGGATGTGACACAAGGTCAATTTTTAAGAATTATTTTACTATAAAAATGCATTGGAAATAATTTTTTTACTATAAAAATGCATTGAATTTTTTTTTTTTTTTTTGGCTATAAATTACATTGGAAATTATTATTTTTTTACCATAAAATGCATTGGAAACTTTTTTTTTTTACAATAAATATGCATCGGAAATTATTTTTTTAAACCTAAAAATGCATTGGAAATTTATTATTTTACCCTAAAAAATGCATTGGAAATTATTTTTTTTTACCCTAAGAATGCATTGGAAATTATTTTTTTTACCCTAAAAATGCATTGGAAATTATTTTTTATCATAAAAATGCATTGGAAATTTTTTTTTTTACCCTAAGAATGCATTGGAATTTTTTTTTTTTACAATAAAAATGCATTGAAAATGATTTTACGAGCATAAAAATGCATTGGAAATATATATATATATATATATATATATATATATATATATATATATATATATATATATGCGACTTGCCTTTATCTTGGTTTGAAGACCTCATCGGCGAGAAACTGTCAGTTACCACGCGCCGTATTCTAACTCATATATATAATATATATATATATATATATATATATATATATATATAGGAAGGTGTTTCTAATTGGCGCCACAACAGTGTAATTATCAAGAAAGCCGGTAAAAAAATAAATGAAGTGGTCGCTTTTCTAATGATGCAAATGTCGATTGCTTTGTGCCCATTCCGAATTGTTCATCTTTTTTTTTTCATTTGCTTCCTTCATTATCATCAACGCCTGATAAACAAGAAAACTAATCAAGGATTCAATTAACATTGCTATTGGTAGTATTAGTTTTATTGGTATTTATTATGGTAGTAGACGTAGTGCTTGTAATATCATCATTTTTATAATAATAGCCCGTACTGAAATAAAGATATTTATCATTATTACAATTTCTATTTCGGACGCTATAATTTCTATAAATTAAATTAATAAGTTTTCCAAACATTAATTTCATGACATCAGAAATATCCTTCCATATTTCACGTTCCTATAAACGTACAAATGAAGCGTTTGTACTGAAATGGTTATCGTTGTAAGAATTGAAGAGTTCATTATTATGGACGAGTCTTGGGAAAAAATATTTTCAAACATCTATTTAACCTATAGATGAGACCCTAACAGATAATACCACTCCAGGTCAGAATGAATCTTGGTAGTAATTGTTGAGTATCTGGCCGCCATCCTTGGCCACTTGTAAAAGAACTTAAAGTAAATAAGTAAGTAAGTCAATAAGTCCTGTGGTATTGTTTCCTTTAGGTCCGATGTCCAAGAAGATCCAAGTATCGATGAGCTAAGATTAGCATCGGTCAGTATAAATACACCAACAGCAGCAGCAGCAGCACTGCCAGTGATTGGATAAGAAGGCTGGTCACATGGTAGTCGACGAGTCTATAAGTAGAAGTGACCATTTGCCTCATGCCTTATATACCAAAAATTCCAACAGGAATGGCAATGAAGAGATGCTGGAGTCTCTCCATCAAATGAGTGGGGATTAAAAAATACGAAAATTAAAATAAAATAAAATAAAACAACAAACTCCTATGGGGCTTTGACCGGAAGAACCGGTTTGCGCATGTCCTACAAAAAGGACTGACTCCTTACCCCAAAAAGGATACCTCGGTAATTCGAACTGAAGCCGCAACTGAGTGTAGGTCGTTTCCAGGCCAGGGATTATCCCCTCGCCTCGACCGACTATGCCCCGTTCAATAAAGCCTAAACCGTAAAATTACCTCTTGCCTTTGTCTCTTTCCTTACTAGTTCCTTTTCGTTCCTAAGTTCCATTTCAGCAGACCAACCAACAAGAACAAAGTTTTATTGGGTACAATATACCAGTACCGACAAACATAACTTATAAATGCTATTTATAATATCCTAGTTCGATACCGGTCCTCGCCAACTCAGCGTATGAGTAGCACAGAGATCTGTGCGGTAAAGTGAGGAGCTGATGGTTGGTGTGGCGCTTCACCTCAGATGCCAAAACAATCTCCTTGGTTGAGCGCTATTGAAAAGGGGATAGACTCCTTCGCTGACTGGCTGATACAGATTTTAGGCCGCCCCGACGACTTTACTTTACTTACTTATTATTTAACCCATAACTAGTGGGATGAGGAGTTCAGATCTTTCTTAAGGGCATTGGTCCAAAAGTGAACGTAATAGCACGACTGAAATTAGAACTCGCTTAATATGATGTCGCAGTTCAGCACGTTAGCCATTACGCCACGATGACTCTCCCTAATCAATAAACTGGTGTGAAGGAAATACCAATGCAAATAGTCTACAATACATAACTATTACATTGGTAACATCTTATTATAATGGAGATTGTGTGTTTTTCTGTCTGTAACCGAAACTATATTACTACTCAAGTCACAATTCCCTTAATTATTTACGTCAAATTCTCCATGATTTCATTCTTTTAAACCTTCAGTTATTAATAAAAATTGTTTTACATTATTAATACTGTTGACCATATCTACGTACTAATAACATGCAATTGTATTTATATATACAACAAAATAGCGGTTTACAGTTTGAACGAGAAGGCTAATTTGCATATTGATATTTAAAATTCTATTTTAATAAATATGTGCTTGGTATTATTGATTTCTAATTGTTTGGTTTTATCTTAAGAAATATAAACAAAAATCTCGTGGATAAATCTTAAAAGAAATTTATTTACAAGAAGAAATAACTGTAATATTATCCTTTACTTCCTAATTTAACTAAATAGTTAAATTAGGAAAATTTACCAATGAAAGAGGGGAGTAATGGAAAATGATGGAATAGTTAGTTTCAAAGTTGTTCTATTTTTCGATTATACCCCCTCTGTTGCAGATCTTTTTATCTGCATTCTTAGTCAGTTTCATTAGCCTTTCTAATTTAATATGATATTTTTTTTATATCAAAACTTAAATACTTGCACCCAGAGGGTGCATATATTTGCTAGTAGAATTTAATGATGAAATAATATTGAACTTTCTTTAGATAATTTTATTTGTTTTGGTTTGGTTTGTTTTATTTTACGGTATATCAACCTCACTGGGTCATTTAATGACGATAAAGTTTTGAAATAAATCAATTCTTAATGGATAATACAATTTTTTTTTATAAATACATTTTTCTATTCAACTCATAGATGGGACCCTAACAGGTACTACCACTCCGGGTCAGAGTGGACCAGGGAGCAATGGGGATGAAGGGGTGCTCCACATTCCCCAAACCTCCAAAACTGGAACCTCACCATCAGATAGAGTTTAACGTCATTCCCAGGACATGTAGACCCGCAGCCACCGCCTTCTAGCACCCATATGATAAAAAGGGGTTGGGGCTTGCCATAAGGGCAATAGTGTTGGGAAAATCATATAGGTGCTAGGGCTTGACGTGACCAGCCGATTGATCGGAGGGGGCCTCTCCGACCGCCCGTCTAGCCCAAGATAGGGCCAAAGTGGAGTATTGCTTGTTATGAACTGCTCATCCACCTGGGCTCTATCCTTAAGCATCATGGGTCGACACCCACGGCCAACAGGTGGCCCTATTGCAGGGAGTCTTACCCTTCTGCAGAGGTGCAGTCGGTGCATTCTAACGCTCCAGCCGACAGGGCGGAGATACTTTTATGAGATTAACCTTAAAGTGTTTGTAGATTGTAAAATCTAGTGAAATACATCAATAATTAGGACTGAGCCTATCCTGGTAGTGACCACCCCAAGCGGATGTAACAAGTTTGAGTTCAAGGTTTTCTTGGGAAGGTGTGCCTTACCACTCAGTTGAGGATACAGTCAGCATATTCTATGCTTCACCGACTGTGCAGTAAATTATCTATGGTAAAATCAATGATAGTATGTAGATCTGGTCAACGCCAGGGGTCCAGTGGCTTCGGCCCTGGATCTTTACAAGTTAATAGCGTTGGTCCTAGCGGGCTATCCCCCCCAGGCAATACCTGCCCCCTTGATTTAAAGGGGCAGGGCTGGGTTTATTCCCCAGTGCCTGAGGCGCCCCCATGTGGGGGGAATGCCGACGGGATCGACGCGATTTTTCACCTGCCACCCATGAGCTTCGGTTTGTGGGTGGTCCCACGTTAATAGGGCCTTGTGCCTAACCCGTACAAGTGGGGTACGAGGTAAATGCAATGATTTCTTTGGAGAAATGTTTGTGAATCGCAGGTATATGATTAAAATAATCAGTTTATAACACATCACTCAATTATTCCCGGGCCTAACATATAGATGGCATCACTTATAAGAATCCATAGAAGGAAGCGCGTGGTGTAATGGTTAAAGTCATGGGAAATGGACACGTCGCCCCGAGTTCAAATCCTGGACGTGGCAATTGCATTTCACTTAGCGCTAATACCCTTGGGGCAGGTATGAATCCTACTCTCCTTCCAGCTATGGGTAAATAGTAGGGCAGACTGGGCTCTTTAACCTTGGTTAGGCAATCGGTCTAGGAGAAGGAAAACTCTGAGTTCAAACCTGTTAAACTCCGCTTAAGAAATTGACCTTGTGTCGCATCCTGCTCGTGCGGAGGGGTTGGTAAATATATATAAGAATCCATAGAATTTTCATAAAGTACTAACCTTCAAATGGCATGTGTCAAAATTTGAGCCTAATCGGGTTATTAACTTACAAATTACAGTTATTTAAGTGAAGATAGGGCCGGTTTAGCTCAGTCGGTAGAGTGTTCGGCTAGGAATCACAAGCTTATTGGTTCGATACCGGCCCTCGCCAACTCAGCGAATGAGTAGCACAGGGATATGTGCGGTAAAGTGAGGAGCTGATGGTAGGTGTGGCGCTCCACCTCAGATGCTAAAATAATCTCCTTAGTCTAGCACTAGTGAAAAGTGATAGCGACGACTTTACTTACTTAGTTATAGACGATTGAAAGAGATCATGTTGACAAAGAACTAAATGCTGTTTTAGGATTTCTTTGCTCAAACAGATAGAAAATCAACACTCAGTAGGATTAACAATAGCAGTAATTTTACGAGGAATTGGGAAACGTATGAATTCAACAATTTTAAAATATTTCATGTATGGGGTATCAAGCCAGGATCGAACTCGATATTCTTCACAAGTCCGATATAGAAACTAGTTGTTATTTTCTTGTGTCCCCCACCCTGCACGTACGGAGAGGTCTTTAAATACATAAAAATTACTTATAGCTGAAGGGAGAATAATTGTATTCCTATATTCTCCAAGGGTATTAACACTATGGTAATTACAGACACAAAAAACAACAAAAAAATAACTCGATCACGATTTGAACTCGCGTAGCTTATTCAACTTAGTACAATGATAATCGTTACGCTACAAGCGTATCCACAGGCCAACGACGTAAATAACCAATAAAAACAACACTTTTTATTGTATTATTGATTTTTCTTTTAGTCGTGAGTTCAACTGTGATGAAAACAAAGGCCAGTGTTGGTGAGGCCGTGAACTCTTCAGTAGTTTATGCGAAGGGGGAAAATAAGGAATAATCAATACGAATTAAGAGGAATAAGAAATTTGAAAAATTTTAAACGTTACGTGAATGAGCCAAACATCCAATTAAATGACCACTTTGATTTTTAATCGATCATAAATCGAATGTTATCAAATGTTATATGAACTCAAAGGGAAAATAATATGAGAGAATTCACAAATGAAGTAGAAAGGAAAATAAAAGGAAATTGACTTTAATATAGAATACAAAGGGAAGATAAAGAAAAGGGAGGAATGGAGGAAGGAAAGATAGAATGAGATAAGTAGGAGAGAAGGGGAGAAAAGGAGAGTGATTATGAGAGGTAGTATAATAATAGGGAGGGATAAAGAGAGGTTGAAAAGAGAAAAGGGAAGGATTAAAAGAATTAGAGAATAAAATAGAAGAGAGAGAGAGAGAGAGAGAGAGAGAGAGAGGAGAGAAGAGTGAAAACGAAATGCAATATAATAATGAAGAGGAAAAACCAGAAAGCGGATGAAAAGAGAAAAGGTGAAAGAGGGGAGATATATTAGGTGATATAGAGAGAGAGAAAGAGAGAGAGAGAGAGAGAGAGAGGGGGGAGAGAAAGAGAAAATGTGAAAGGATTAAAAGAAGGGAGATATATTAGGTGAGAGAGGGAGGGGGAGATATATTAGGTGAGAGAGAGAGAGAAAAGAGAGAGAGAGAGAGAGAGAGAGAGAGAAGGGTGGTGAGAAATGGAGTCAGGGAAAGAAAAAGAAAAAAAATATATAATAATAATAATAATAATAGAGAGAGAGAGAGAGAGACAGAGAGAGAGAGACAGACAGAGAGAGGGGGAGAAAATGAAAGGCAATATAATAATAAAAAGGAAAAGGAGAGGAAGAGGATGGAAAAAGGAAACGTGAAAAGATTAAAAAGGGCGGGTAGATATATTAGATAAGAGAGATAGGTAGAAATAATTACAGAATAGAGAGAGAGAGAGAGAGAGAGAGTGAGAGAGTGAGAGAGAGAGAGAGAGAGAGTCAGTGATAGAGAGAGAGATAGAGAGAGAGAGAGAGGGAGTGAGTGAGAGAGAGAGAGAGAAAAGGACAGTGACAATGGAGTGTGGAAAGGGCGAGAACAGAGAGAGAGAGAGAGAGAAAGAGAGAGGGAGAATTAAAGAATATAAGAGAGAAAGTGTGAAAATGAAAGGGAATATTGAAAGAGGATGAGAAGAGAAAGAGGATGAAAAGAGAAAAGGGGAAAGGATTAAAAGGTGAGATAGATAGAAAGAATTATAGAATAGAGAGAGAGGAGGAAGGGGAGAAGAGAGGGGAGAAATGGAGTCGGGGAAAGTGAAAGAAAAGAATTATAGAATGAGAGAGAGAGAGAGAGAGAGAGAGAGAGAGAGAGAGGAGGACAGAAACAGAGATAAAGAGAAAGAGAGAGAGAGAGAGTGTGTGTGTGTGTGTGTGTGTGTGTGAGAGAGAGAGAGAGAGAGAGGAGGGGGGTGGGGACCCTGAGACAGAGACTGTTATGTAGAATAACTACTCCCCAGACCAAGACTAAATAACCCACACTGTCCTATTAATCACCCATAGCTGAAGGGAGGAGCAGATGGATTTATGGTCTTCTTCAGGTGAAATGCCAACAATCTTATCTAGAATTGCACTGGGTTGGCCGATTCCATTTGATACAACCATAACCGTGACGCAAACGCGCATCCAAATAGATGAAGTATATATTTTCCAAACCCTCCACACGAACAGGATTTGCAAGAAGGTAATTTTTAAGCAAAGTTAAACACGTTTGTAATCAAAGTCGTCCACCGTGACAGGGTAACATATCAAGGTTAAAGAGTCCTAGTCGTCCCTACTATTTACCCATAGCTGGAGGAAGATGGAGTTGGACACACATTTCCCATGAGTATTAGTGATATTTGAAATGGAAACAACCACTTTCATGGTTTAAACTCAGTTCACCGTGTTTATTCTACACGATAATAACCATTACAGAACTAGCGCCTCCAAGACAGCAGAAGTCGATGAGTAGACAAATAGAGGTTATAGGAAAGAGGAAATTAATATATATATATATATATATATATATATATATATATATAATATATATTCTATAAAAAAGAAGGTTCGCAAAAAGGGGTATGTTTCTGATATTTGATAGGTTGTGTTTTTCAAAAATCACAAATTATACATGTACATATTCATATTTCTGCCAAAATATGGTTAATTAATGCCTGAAGAAGATAACAGAAGATATGAAACACGTGTCATATATGCAAGATAATAATAATTAAAAAAAAACAATCCTTTTTTGCGAACCTTCTTTTTTATAGAATATCTTATATATATATATATATATATATATATATATATATATAAATATATATATAGAAAGAAAGAAAGAAAGAGAGAGAGTGAGACAAAGAGAGTGAGAGAGAGACAAAGAAAGAGAGAGAGAGAGACAAAAAGAGAGAGAGACAAAGAGAGAGAGAGAGAGGGAGAGAGAGGGGGGGACAAACAGACAGACAAAGGGGGAGACACACATAAAAAAGAGACTAGCAAAGTTGGGAGATTGATAAATAGAGAGGGCAGAGAGAGAGAGAGAGGGGGGAGGAAAGAGAGATTTTTAAAGTGTGATATGTACGCACACACACCCATATATACAAACAGTGTGTGTGAGAGAGAGAAACAGAGATAAAGACAGAAATAAAGAGAGACTAACAAAAAATGAGAGAGAGAGAGAGAGAGAGAGAGAGAGAGAGAGAGAGGGGGGGGGGAAAGAGATTTTAAAAGTGTGATATGTACGCACACACTCCCATATGTCAAATAGAATGTGTGTGAGAGAGATAAATACAGAAATAAAAGAGAGTAGCAAAAGATCGGAGAGAGAGAGACTGAGAGAGAGAGAGAGAGAGTGAGAGAGAGAGCAGGAGAAAGAGATAGAGAGAGGGGGAGGAAAGAGATTTTTAAAGTGTGATATGTACGCGCACACACCCATATATACAAACAGAGTGTGTGTGAGAGAGAAACAGAGATAAAGACAGAAATAAAGAGAGACTAGAGAGAGAGAGAGAGAGAGAGAGAGAGAGAGAGAGAGAGAGAGAGAGAGAGAGAGAGTTAGAAAGAAAGAGAGAAGGGGTGAAGAGAGATCTACTAGGTTGGAAGCATAACCAAGTTAATACGTTTGATCTTGAGCGAGTGTTTTTGGAGGCTTAACTAATTCTCATTTAAAAGCAATTTAAAAATTCAAATTCAAAAATCACGCCAAAAAATAACAAAACAAAAAGCAAACAAATCAATTTAAAAAAAAAAACAACAAATAATCGAATCCTCTGTTGTGTAGAAGGGAAAATTATTTTTCCCCTCGCTGAAAAATATTCCTTTAAAAATAGAAAACAGTATCATTTGCATTCGTTGTTGAAATCAACTAAAATACTCAGAAGAGACCTTTAGACCTGAGAAGACTTGTTGTCCCTCAGATGTCAGTGAAAGACCATCTGTTTACTTTGGTCTGATAAACTTCTGTTGCATAGCGCGTCGTCACTGTACTAAATTGCAATAGTTTTATCTTCGTTGTAAGGGATGACAATAACACCAAAGTTATCCTCCAGAAGTTTATTGAAATAAATTCAAGCTTCTTAACTTCGAGAGAGAGGGTCAGTTTAATTAATATATTCAGTCTTTAGACTTTCGGTCCTTCGATTAAATTTCTGGGCGACAAGCTTTTTCAGTTGGTAAATATTAAGGCTAGCTTTTCCGACACCAACTACACGAGGTCCCGCTCGGCCGACTACTGACCCCGATCACCTCACTCTCTCTCCGGGTAACTGCCTCCGGGGCTAACTGACGACTGACCTGTCTCGAGCCCTCAGTTCTTTTATATTCATAGCTACTCCCACACATTTTTATCTCTTGATCTGATAACGGGAAGATGTTATATTTCTTTGTTTAATAAAACCGGTAATTCATATTTCCGTTTGTACAATATATAACACTTCCAAGGAGTTAAATAATAGTGATAATCTCATTATAATGGAGATTGCGTGTTTGGAAGTTGATATATATATATATAAATAATCTTCCTAAATACATGGATAAGAGAAACTCAACATCCACCCTGAAAAACAAATCTACAATTTTTACAAAAAAAATCAGAATTTACATTGAAATCTTCTAATATAATACTGATATATAATTCAACAAAAGAATGGATTTTCATTAAATGAAATTAATTCACAGGACTTTACCATCTATGAAAAACTTTTAACATCTAAACTCATACTGACATTATCAAATATGATATTGGACGTATAATTCAATAAAAGAATGGATTTTCGACAAATGAACACCACCATCCACCTATAAATTATATTGAAAAATTTTAAAAGACTCTACCATATATATAAAAATGTTTTTTTTTGAAAATACGTACATCCTTTAACATACGGAATTAATTTTTTTTAATTTTTCAAAAGAAAAATTTTCTATTTTTAATGACTAAAGGGAGGTAACTTCGTTAGCATTTTTATAAAAAAATGCAAATTTTGAAAAAATCCGAAGCGTAATAGCGTCAAAAAAGCAACCGACGTTATTTGCGGTCCAGAATATAACATCAAGAAAGGATCTTCAAATAAACACCATAAGATCTAATTTGACAGCCTGATGATTGCGACTTAGCAAGACAACCTGGGTAGCTGTCTATAATAAGGATTTATTTAATATATATATAAATGAGGGGGATTATAGTTTATTATGAACTAGTGGGAAAAATACAATAACAAAAACTTAAGGGCCCTTTCAACCGATATTTTTGAAAAAATAAACATCGGTGAACGAAAAAAGTCACATAAAAAATTATGTGACTATGCGTGTATGTGTATGTGACTTTTATTCGTTCACCGACTTTTTTTTTTTAAAGTATCGATCGAAAGGGTCTTTAAGTTTTTTTCCTTTTTATCTCCCACCAGATAATAAAGTATCATCCTCCCCATTAAAGCACTGTTATCCTTTTGCTTATATATATATTATATATATATATATATATATAAATTTCCGCCCTGTCGGCTGGGGCGTTAGAATGCACCGACTGCACCTCTGCAGAGGGGTAAGACCCGCCCAATGGGGCCACCTGTTGGCCGTGGGTGGCGACCCGTGATGCTTAAGGATAGAGCCCAGGTGGATGAGCAGTTCATGACATGCAATACTCCACTTTGGTCCTATCTTGGGCTAGACGGGCGGTCCGAGAAGCCCCCTCTAATCAATCGGCTGGTCATGTCAAGCCCTAGCGCCTATATGATTTTCCCAACCCTATTGCCCTTATGGCAAGCCCCAACCCCTTTTTATCATATGGGTGCTAGAAGGCGGTGGCTGCGGGTCTACATGTCCTGGGAATGACGTTAAACTCTATCTGTGGTGAGGTTCCAGTTTTGTAGGTTTGGGGAATGTGGAGAACCCCTTCATGACCATTGCTCCCTGGTTCACTCTGACCCGGAGTGGTAGTACCTGTTAGGGTCCCATCTATGGGTTAAA
This sequence comes from Doryteuthis pealeii, assembly GCA_023376005.1. Classification (NCBI taxonomy): domain Eukaryota; kingdom Metazoa; phylum Mollusca; class Cephalopoda; order Myopsida; family Loliginidae; genus Doryteuthis; species Doryteuthis pealeii. Next base: position 62,989,108 of record CM042167.1, on the reverse strand, counting down.
CAGAAAAATGTATTTATAAAAAAATTGTATTACCCATTAAAAATTGATTTATTTCAAAACTTTATCGGCATTAAATGACCCACTAAGGTTGATATGCCGTAAAACAAAACAAACCAAACCAAATATATTAATTTGTGTATATATATTTAATTACATGGATATTTTAAACTGCAACTCTGGGAGTCAATTTTAACCATACAACTAAATGGTATATGCATAAGCCTGAATCTGTTCTGGAGAATGAGACAAATAAAATGATCTGGGACTCAGCCTCCAGAGAACCACCGGCTACGGCAGTTGTCACAGCAAGAAGACCAGACCTAGTGCTGATTAACAAAAACAAAAGAACTTGTCAACTGGTGGATTTTGCAGTGCCAGCAGATCACAGGGGGAAGCTAAAGGAAAATGAAAAAATGGACAAATATCTGGACCTTGCCAGAGAACTGAAAGAGTTATGGAATTTGAAAGTGAAAGTGATACCAATTGTAGTTGGTGCACTTGGAACGGTCCCAAAAGGATTGGAAAAGTGTCTGGAAAGTTTGTGAATCAGAGGAAGGATTGATACCATCCAGAACACTGCACTGCTGCAATCTGCCAGAATATTCAGAAGAGTCCTGGAGACCTGAGGAGACTTGTTGTCACTCAGACTCAAGTGAAAGACCATCAGCTAATGCTGATATGAAAACTCAAAAGGAGTAAATAATAATAATAATAATAATAATAATAATAATAATCTTGGTGCCCTGAGGATACTTGTCCCCCAGACTACAGTGAAAGACCAACCGCTTGCTTTTGTTTGAAAGAATCACATTGAGGGAAATAATAATAACAAGAAAAAAAAGATAATATAAAGCAATAAATGGGTAATGAATAAAAATGAAAATTTCTAATAATATAAAACCAATAATACAGTCCAATCAGTTTCGTAAAAAAATTCAATGTTGATTTTCCATGGGAGAGTTATTTATTTTGTGTTTAATAGGATTTTCTAAAGTTAAATTTTCATTTTGAATATTAATAATAATAAAAAAACAATAAAAAACACATTTTAATAGAAACAATACAATCGGTGATCCATGGAATGTGAAGAGTTTTGCTCAATCTACGAATTCTTCAGACGATCAATTAATATCTTTTGCTCGTTTATAAAAAAAAGACAATCGGTGAACTGATATGTCCACATCAGCAAGAGAATGTGCAATGATGGATATGGGATGAGAGATGTATAAAATTTGTTTTAGTGTGTATCGTTAAACATTAGTGAAAGATATTTAAGGTTATCATAATGTGAATTTTGAGACGTCTAATCTGTTTGAAGATATGTTGTATGCTGATGTGAAAAACTCGCATTGGGTAATTATAATCTATTAATAATGAAGATTTGCTTCCGGTTTTTGTCTGAAACAAAAATTACGTCACTACTTACGTCTCATTACGCAAAATCGTCATAACATAGAATAAATACACTCAAAATTTGAACATGCAACATTAGACAGTGCTCATTGTTTTTTAAAACAAGTTTTAATAAATACATGACTGGTATTATATATCTATATATAGTTTGTTTTATTTTAATACATATTTAAAGTTTACATTTCAAATTGTTTAATTTTTTAATCCTTTAATGAATTTGACGATTTTACTTACTTAGGGTACAAACTCGCTGACATTGAATTTTTACTCCCACCCCTCAGGTAATATCTTTCAAAAATCTATTTTTACATCGCCTAATATGTTTCAAAAATCTATTTTTACATCACCATAGGGTTTTTTTATTTTCTACTACTACTACTACTACTACTACTACAACTACTTAATAATAATAATTGACCCTATCCGAGCTAGGAGACCACACTAGTGGGGATTAACAAAAAAAAAAAAGAAAAGAAAAGAGAACGTGTCAACTGGTGGACTTTGCTGTTCCAGCAGAATCACAGACCATCGAGACCATTCAAACTACGGCATTCAAACTACGGCTAGAATACCCAGAAGAATCCTGGAGACCTAACGAGACTTTCTGTCACTCAGCCTCTTGTGAACCACTGGCTACAGCCTATGTGAAGACCTCCATAATAATAATACATAAAAATCACAATGAATAAAAATGAAAATTTCTAATATAAAACCAATAAAACAGTCCAATCAGTTTCGTAACAAAATTCAATGTTGATCTTCCATGTCATAGTTATTTATTTTGTGTTTAATATGATTTTCTAAATGTAAATTTTCATTTCGAATATTATTAATAATAAAAAAAGTTTTTTTTAAAAAAGCACGTTGTAATAAAAACAATGAAGTCTTTGATCCATGGAATCAGA
>CM042167.1:62961790-62981790 GCA_023376005.1 Doryteuthis pealeii | reverse complement strand
CATATAAGGTCTGCTCCAATTCCCCACCTGAAATGATGGACTAGCCAAAGTCCACGTGGTTCATTCCTCTGGCCAATCACTAGCCATACTGCGTTGCTGATACACTACTTAAACCCTCACACTGGTCATAATGCTAATTGTACTCATTGAGGAGGGACTTACAATACTCAGGATTACCAGACGATTACCAATACTAATGACTCTTTACCAAGAGATTACCAAGGATCCAATTCCACTGGACAAGCGCTCTTGCTTACGACCTACAGGATGGCCCATAAGATTGTAACATACGGTGTGATGTGGTCAATTGTAGGTTTGTTCTATCAAAAAACGAATGTCTTCTAATAAAAAAAAAATAAAAAACGGCATATATTTGACACGCATTCTTCGAAACCCGGATTAGGGAGGCGTTATCGGCCAATTCTACAATCCAAACAGACAGAGCAGCCGTTCTATCAAAAAACGAATTTTTTTAAAGGAACGGCATATTTTTGACACGTATTCTTCGAGACCCGGATTAGGGGTCTTGTCCCCCTGAAGGAGGCGTTTTCGGCCAATTTTACAATCTAAACAGACAGAGCAGCCGTTCTATCAAAAAACGATTTTTTTTAAAGGAACGGCATATTTTTGACACGTATTCTTCGAGATCCGGATTAGGGGGTCTTGTCCCTGAAGGAGGCGTTTTCGGCCAGTTCTACAACCCAAACCGACAGAGCAGCCGTTCTATCAAAAAACGATTTTTTTTAAAGGAACGGCATATTTTTGACACGTATTCAACGAAGCTCGAACGAAGTTAAATCGCTTTTGCGTATGTACACACGAACAGAGCGAGAATACTCGCTGAATTTTCGCGGTATAATCAGAGGGAAGGAGAAATAGACGGGTGATAGGCAGACAATGGAGCTGATGAGACGCGGAGGTGTGAGGGAGTGGTTGGCAAATTGCTGAGTAATACAGTCTGTGTAGGCCCAACATTGGACGTCCACAAATGAATGTGTAACATAGCGGAAGAAGCAGTGGTGATCCACTTAGAAAAGCATTGGAGTGGTCATTATAGAAGAGCGTGTTGCTTTCAGAGAGAGAGAGAGAGAGAGAGAGAGAGAGAGAGAGAGAGAGAGAGAGAGAGAGAATTGTGTTTCTTGTGTGCTAAGATGGCAGAATAATTTAGTTAGTGGTGGCGGTCGGACGAGGGGTGGGACATTAAGCGCGGGAGATATCGTCAAATAAAAAACAAATGGGGTCACAAACAAGTAGGGAAAATGTCAAAGTGAGTTTTACAGTTGCTGTTTATATATTCATGCATGCTAATATATATATATATATATATATATATATATATATATATATGAGAGAGAAAGTGAGAGAGAGAGAGAAAGCGAGAGAAAGAGGGAGGGGGAGAGAGAAAGCTAGAGAGAAAGCGAGAGGAGAGAGAGAAAGCGAGAGAAAGCGAGAGAAAGCGAGAAAGCGAGTGAGAAAGCGAGAGAGAGTGAGAGAGAAAGCGAGTGAGGAGAGAGAGAGAGAGAGAGAGAGAGAGAGAGAGAGAGAAAGCGAAAGAAAGAGACAAAGCGAGAGAAATAGAGAAAGCGGGTGAGAGAGAGAAAGCGAGTGAGAGAGCGAGTTAGAGAGAGAATGCGAGTGAGAGAGTGAGTGAGAGAGAGAGAAAGCGAAAGAGAAAGCGAGTGAGAGAGAGAGAGAGTGAGAGAGAAAGAGAGTGAGAGAGCGTCACAAGGTCAATTTCTTAAGCGGAGTTTAAGAGGTTTGTATTCAGATTTTTCCTTCTCCTAGACTGGTTACCTAGCTATGGTTAAAGAGTCCAGTCTGCCCTACTATTTGCCCACAGTTCGAGGGAGAGTAGTTAGAGATATTTACCTCGTATCCCACAAGCCGAGACTCATGAGTGGAAGGTGGAAAAAACTTGCGTTGATCCAGTCAGCATTCCCCCTGTAGACGGGCGCCTCAGGCACTGGGCAATAATATAATATATATATATATATATATATATATTATATATATATATATATATATATATATATATATATATATATATATATATATATATATATATATATATATATATATATTATATATATATATATATATATATATATTATATATATATATATATATATATATATATATATATATATTATATATATATATATATATATATATATATATATATATATATATATATATATTAATTTGTAAGTGTTCCGCGTATGCTTCACGTATTTGATGTTAAGGTAATAAGAATAAATGAACTATTATTTTTTAGGGGTGCAATTAATCATTTGAATGGATTAATACAAAAAACATACAGTTGACTTACCGATTTCGTATAGACCTATTGTGTTAATTTAAGATTTATATATCATCTGGTCAGTCGCTGGTTTCTGGTTAAGAAAGTATGGTAACTAATGTTGAAAACATTTCTGAAGTTAATTGACTTTGAGTATAAATAAAAATATTTCAACTAAAAAACATGAGTTTTCCAAATAATCTAAGGAATGAATTATTTTTCAGAAAAATTAAGAAATTAATATTTTTCAAAGTATCTAAGAAATATATATTTAAAAAATTTTTTTTTAAATGTAAGGAATATTTTTCAAAATTTCCAAGAAACAGATATTTCTAGGTGTGTAAATAAGAAATAAATATATTTTCCAAAAAGTTAATAAACGTTTTTTAAAACTCAGGCAAAAATTTTTTTTAAATAAAAAAAATCTATGAAGATATAAGTATATTTTAAATATTTTATGCGTTTTAAAAAGCACAGTAAAGAAGCATATTCATCTTTACACATTATAAAAACATAAGCGTATTTTTCAAAAATTGTAGGTATTTTTTTTCCAAATCTAACTGACAAAGATGAGTATTTTAAATGACCGTTTAAAAAATCGTATGTTCAAAATGCCAAATACAAAAAAAACAAAAAAAAAAAAAAAAAAAAACAAAAGTAAATGGAGTTTCAAATCTGGGGAAAGCAATAATTGTATTTCTGAAAAGATAATTACATTTTTCAAAATCAATGGAAATTCTTACCTGACTATTATAGATTTTTCCCATGACGTCCAAAGAAAAACCTGTGTATATTATTCCATAGATTCTTTGAATTCCTTCGAAAATGAATAAAGAAGGGTCCTGAAAGAAAATAAACAAAAAGGAAATGAAATATAGAAAAATAACAAAGCACCATCATCATCATCATCATCATCATCATCACTATTAAGCACAACATATAGATATTTATCAAACCCCTCCGCACGAGCAGGATGTGACACAAGGTCAATTTCTCAGGCGGAGTTTCACAGGTTTAAATTCAGAGTTTTCCTTCTCCTGGACTGGTTACCTAGCCAAGGTTAAAGAGCCCAGTCTGCCCTTCTATTTACCCATAGCTGGAGGGAGAGTAGGATTCATACCTTTCTCAAGGGCATCAGCGCAAAGTGAAATGCAATTACCACATCCAGGATTTGAACTCGGGGCGACGAGTCCATTTCCCATGACTCTAACCATTACACACGAGCTTTAAGCACAACATATAAGAGCCTTCTTGAATCCTTAATTTCCCTATCCTTTCACGCTTAAAAAAACACTAAATGTATTCTTTCTAGCCTAACCATCAAGGAGATCTGGGGGTAATGGTTAGATTCGTAGAAAATGGACTCGTCAACTCGAGTTCAAGTCCTGAAAGGGTTGTTTGTATTTCACATAACGCTAAAATCAATAGGAACGGTATGAATCCGACTACTTCCCTCAATCTATGGGTAAATAGTAGGGCAGACTGGGCTTTTTAACATTGATTAGATAACAAGTCTAGAAGAAAGAAAAACTAAATTCAAATCTGTTAAACTCCGGTTAATAAATTGACATTGTGTAACATCCTACTCGTGCAATGGGGTTGAGAAATACAGGTATTTGTCTCATATCCCACTTGTATGGGCTGGGCACAAGGCCTCGTTTTAACGTGGGCCCACCCACAAGCCGAAGCTCATGGATGGAAAAGAACGAAGATTGCGTCGATTCCGTCGGCATTCCCCCTCAAGGGGGGCGCCTCAGGCGCTGGGCAATAAACCCAGCCCTGCCCCTTTAAGTTGGGGTTGGGAAATACATATAACCTAACGATCTATCTGTCTATCGATCTCTTTGTGTGTGTGTAAGTATATAAAAAAATGGAAAGAATAAAGTGTTCGGATGGAGGATATTTTATTGTATGGGCCGACGTCATAATGTTTCGTTGTGTTTAGCAAACCATCGTCAGGGCATCGTTGGTATTCATTTGTATATACAAGGTGTGTCAGGAAAGTATCGAGATTAAAGCTGTATTTACTAAGGTGTGTCAAAAAGATACCGAGTTTAAGTTTGTATTTACCAAGATAGAAATGAACAGCGGGTGGAACGTTATTTTTTTCAAAATACAGGGTTGTCAAAAAACACAAAAAATCTCGATACTTTTTTTACACACCTTGTTTATAAAAAACAAACTTAAAAACAGGGTAAGTTTTTCGTATGTTGCGGCTTTTGAATCTTATTCAAGCTGTTACACACTGGACCCGTCAAAGAACACAAACACTTGTATTTAGGAAAATATAAGATGAGATGTTTATTTTCCCCGATTGTGTACAGCTGAGAGTCGTGTGCAGGGTTACGCAATGTGGAGCCTTCGGGAGTTCTTTTCAAGTGATCTCGAACCTGATCGCCATCTGTCTAATCTATCTCTACGGGCTTCTTTTATTGTAGTCTACCCCGGTGTCACGCCTCTTTGTTCGTGACACCTACGCAGTTTTTCTGTAGACACGCCTCTTCGCCCACGCAGGCTGTTTTCATTGGCTATGGGCTACGCCTACAGATTTCTGCTCCGAAATCATGTCAAACATCCACTGTATTTCCAGGTGCAAAAGGTCAGGTCGGGGCTACATCCTGTTTTCGTTTCCAGGCTGCACCTGGCCCCCATGCACTTCCTATTCAGCCTGGTCCTTGGGTGCACTGATCAGACAATATATTACAAAGCTAGCAAAAATGTAGGTCCTCCGGGTGTACGAGTTTAAATCTTAGTATAATGAAATATACTAAAGTAGAAAGTCTAACGGATTAAAATAATACACATGAAAAGATTACAACGTTTCAGCCGATATGCCCTCCAGCCTACTTCAGGTATTTTTTTTCGGACTCGGGAACCTTTTCGAACTCGAGAACTTTCTTGTCGTAGTCAGGAACCTTCTTGTCGTAATCGGGAGCCATCACGGAACTTTGAACCTAACCCTTTATTCAGTCCACGGGGGTATTATGTTCTTATTCCGCTAACCATAGCTGGGGTAGGAGCTGTGTTGATTATTTTTCTATGTTACTGCTGCCGGTCAGGGTTGAACCTGGAATCCAGAGATAACTGTCACTTAGAACTGTCTTAACCTAACTACCTTATCCACGCAGATAATTCTAATCATCAAGTCTCATTTCATACATTCAGAGAAATAGAAAAGATTACACTTATTTTAATTATATATTAATTCGTTTCTATATAAATAATCCACAGGATTGATTTTAATACTTGGAGAATAACACAATAATATTAGAAATTAATACGACCAAGTAATTATTTATCAAAATCAGTATGCAAATTAACAACCCATATATTATGCAAGCCTTTATTTCTTAGTGATATATAAGACATATTGCCGGATTTTAAAAGCACTAATAACATAGGCAGTTTTGAGGCAAATCTAATTCAGATTTTCAGAGAGACATCCTTAATGAATACAATGTAAATACGTATTGATGATTTTGACTATAAATTAATACTCACTGATAAACTTGCATACTTGTTTTAACAAAATCGGGTTAATAAATAATTACTACCTATTATTATTTCTGAAATTGTTTTATTTTGCAACGTATTAAAATCAATTCTATGAATTATGAATTAATTTCGTAAGTCTTTTTAATGTAATATATTTCATTATATTACAAGTTAATGGCTCACGTCCGGAGGGCGCATATTATTGCTTTTATATATATATATATATATATATTTGGGAGTATATGAGCTTAATTGAAGTCATACCTAATTTGAAAATTAATTAGTTGATAATTAATGAATTAGGGGAATATATCTGTTCAAATGTAAGGCGTAAACAAGTCGAGAAAAAGTAAATCTGCTTTTTCTCGATTTGTTTACGCCTTACATTTGAACAGATATATTCGCCTAATTCATTAATTATCAACTAATTAATTTTCAAATTAGGTATGACTTCGATTAAGCTCATATTCTCCCAAAAATTGTCGGCTATCGCCATATTAAACAAACTGTTTGCGTACTCTCATACATATATATATATATATATATATATATATATATATATATATTCAAATTTCCATTAACAGCATTTTTAACAACGCATTCTAACGTCGCCTTGAAGATGGTTTAACACAAAAACGAAACTTTGGCATATTATCATTTACAAAAGTAAATCTTCTGAGTGTGTGTGTGTGTGTGTGTGTGCGTGTGTGTGTGTGGCCTGTTTATCTATCTTTTCTATGTTGTTAATCTAAACGTAGAGTTTATTGATACTTTTCTTAAAGATTGCACTTTGTCTCTTCTTTTTCAGCTTTAAAATCTATTGCGAATATATATATATATATATATATATATATATATATATATATATATATATATATATATATATATATATATATATATATATATACGCTCAGACAATGAGTTTCAAAACGGCCATCAGTACACATCATTTCACATACACATACATTATATATATATACATACATAAATGTATATACATATATATATATATATATATATATATATATATATATATATATGTGTGTGGGTGGGTGGGGAATTGGTGATCTGTCAAATTGTACGGAAACGTTTCAATTCAGAATCGCCCACGCCTTTTTTGAAAAGGATTTAGCTTATTAGGATTCCTCTCCCCTCACTCACCGATGAAAGGATTTCAAATGCTGAAGAGAATCCTGCGAATCCGGAACTAAGGCTGAAACCAATTCTAAGACTTCCATTTCCTGTTCAGCTTCCATAATAGATAAATAAATAAATAAAACGAAAAAAGAAAAAAAAAAAAAAAGAATGGAGAAGCAAAAAAGAAAGGAAAGCGGGAGTCGTGAGATCAATTTGTGACGTGATAGATTCAAAGTGATGACACCATAGATTCGTGCGAAAATTGAAAATAGACATTTGTTAAACTGATCGAAAAATTGTAATCTTCGCAACTTTTTACATTTAGGCATTAAAGCGGGCACGGCTTGATGTCATAGGATTGTCATGCACTGACATATATATATATATATATATATATATATATATATATATATATATATTGTCATCCAATGTGCGTATATCTATAATGTCAAGCAGAGACTGAATATATATATATATATATATATATATATATTTATATATATATATTGTCATCCAATGTACGTATATCTATAATGTCAAGCAGAGACTGAATATATATATATATATATATATATATATATATATATATATATATATATATATATATATATATATATATATATATATATCCATCTAATTTATGTACATTTATAATGCTTTGCAAAGACTGAATATATATGTGTGTGTGTGTGTGTGTGTGTGTGTGTGTATTGCCATCCACTGAATATATATCTATAATGTCAAGAAGAGATTGAATATATATATATATATATATATATATATATATATATATTGTGTGTGTGTGTGTGTGTGTGTGTGTGTGTGTGCCGCTTCATGCTCCCTCGGACGGGTTTGGGAAAATACGCATCCCCATTTTTGGAGGCGTATGTTTAAATTTACTTTTGTGATTGGAGGCAAAATCAAATATTAATGTGTTAGACTCGCCTTCATTTATCCACTACACCACCCAAAATGCCAAAATCCTAATCAATGCATCTATGTAGGTTTATCTTCATCTCTTGCATAAATAATAAAAGAAATGATATTCTGCCGATATTTGGAGAATGATGTAAGTAAAACTTTGGTAAGTTTAGTCTGTCGTCATAGAAACGGCAGTTGCTTAGAATTAAGACCTGTCAATACGCAGTGCAATAATGCCAGGGATTGGAAATAAAGATAAATGACTGGGTGGGAACAGTGCTCCACTGGGAATTAGGCAAGAGACTAAAATTTTACCGTGCTTAAAAATGGTATATGTACAAACTAGAAACTCTTCTAGAAAATGAGAAATCCAGAACAGAAAAACAGTTTATATATATATCAATATGCTGGCACCTACCTACTAATGTTACGCCCAGTCATCAACCCAGATAAATAATAGGCCATATCGTTGAAAGGGAAAGTAAAATAATGTGCAACCCGCCAGAGAGATAAATGAAAGCAAATATAGAAAGAAAGAATTGTGATAGATAGGGAGCGATAGCACGTATCGTCTGTTTCAAGGAAATAGAAGAAAAAAATGAATGAATGTTGTATTATTTGGTGGTATATAAGCTGTGCTGCAATCTACCACTTAAATTTATAGACTGGGCGTGGTCAAGTGGTTTAAACCTCAGCCAATAATAACAATATATATCCTTATCATCATGTCGCACGGATATCCATGCGTACTTATCACTCATAGTCCCCGACAATTCCTCCACACAGCATCCAGTATCTGAACAGAGGTGGTCAATATAGGTTTTTGCTGGATGAGGCGACCTAACAGGGCCATGTGCTGGTTTCCACAGGAAGACGTAACTTATGAATTCATCCTTACTTATCCAGCGGTGTCCAGAATGTCCTGTCAGTATTACGGGGATGACTTATGTTATGGGGGTGGTGGTGGCCGTACAGCCGTTCCTTGTGGGGTGCAGTTTCCACAACTTATTCAAGATCACATGTAGCATTCTTGTACAGCTCCGATTTAGCCTATTCTCCAGGCGCCTTTTCAAGGTCCATGCGGTACAGCCTTACAGTAGCACTTGGACCTTGACAAGGCACCTGTCACTTAGAACTGTCTTAACCCAACACCTTTATCCACTATGCTATGTGTCCAATAAATTATTTGTCCAAATTTTTTAGAGGAGACTTAAGAATTTGTTTAATTTAGATTTTTCGGACTGTTGACCTCATCTTTATTGTTATCTATGCACAAGTCTCCCGATTATGATGTGAAGGTTCCTGAGTTCAATGAGAAATCATATAAGATGATTTTTATTCTAATAAACAGGAACCTTTCATTACAGTATAAAACATTATGTTTAAGGTTTGATAATTTGTATTATTTAGATTTTTTGGATTGTTGTCCTAATCTTTATTATTATATACCTGGAGAATATATATATATATATATATATATATATATATCTTCTTATTATAATGGAGATTGTGTGTTTGTCTGTCTGTAACCGAAACTAAATCTCTATTCAAGTCACGATTCCCTTAGTTATTGACGTCACATTTACCATGAATTTATTTTTATTTAAACCTCAATTATTGATAAAATTGTTATACCTTATTAATACTGTTGACCATATCTACGTACTAATAACATGTGATTGTATTTATATATACAACAAAATAGCGGGTTACAGTGTGAACGAGAAGGCTAATTTGCATATTGATATTTAAAATTTAATTTTAATAAATATATGCTTGGTATTATTGATTTCTAATGGTTTAGTTTTATCTTAATGAATATGATAAAAAATCTCGGGGATAAATCTTAAAAGAAAATTATTTACAAGAAGAAATAACTGTAATTTTATTCATTACTTCCCATTTTAACTAAATAGTTAAATTGGAAAAATTTAGTAATGAAAGACGGAAGAGTAAGTTTCAGTTGTTCTATTTTTCGATTATTTCTGTTTCAAATCGTTAGTCTTTCTAATTTAATATGATATTCTATTACATTAAAACTTAAAAACTTGCACTCGGAGCGTGCATATATTTGCTAGTACTTTTAAGAGACCCGGCTATAGCAACGAATCTGGGCCCAAGGAAACGTTCAATATAATTCCTGTTGGCTTAGAAATGTACATTTGAGATTAAGACAACGACAACAAAAGAAGGAGCAAGAACACATTGGAATAGTGTTAGCGTTATCCATTGTCAGAAAGAAGGAAACAAATAGAAAACATAAGATAATCCCGGACATAATCCCCAATAATCTGTCACTCCACCTAAAAATAGAAATGCACAAACAACCTGTTTTGGAAAGAGCCCGCCGTACACAACGAAACGACAAACGCAGACCCCACAGTTCAAGGCATCGTTTTTTCGGTGCTTTTTTATGCTTTCTATTTTTTCTGAGTAGGATGTCCATTTTCTTCCTTTTCTTCATGATAAAAACAGAATGGTCCATTATATATATATATATATTCACCAACCCCTGCGCACAAGTAGGGTGCGACACAAGGCCAATTTCTTAAGCAGATTTTAACAGGATTGAATTCAGAGTTTTCCTTCTCCTTGATTAGTTATCTAGCCATGGTTAAAGATCCCATTCTGCCTTGCTATTTACCCATAACTGGAGGGAAAATTGGATTCATACCTTTTCCAAGGGTATTAGCGCCATGTGAAATGCAAACAGCCTCGTCCAGGTATTGAATTAGAGTCGACGAGTCCATTTCCTACGACTAACCATTAGACCACGCGCCTCCATGGAATGGTCCATTATTTAGCTGAGGAGACAATACTTGTTAGAAGTATTCGACGGATAAGCAATACCAGCAAATGAGGATTTACATTTTTCCATTTCAGCTTGAACAATTTGGACGGTCTCATTTTTAATCAGAAGTTGTTGCAAGATGAAAACGGTTGTACAATTAAGGAACACGTATTAGTATATAAATTGTTGCTACCATGTAACCCAATAGAACATGTCGAATTTTATCTGAAGAGGAGATAGATACCATCAATTAACCCCACCCCCACCCATATTAGGAGGGAGAAAATATTAAGGGCAGAACATTGACGAGCTTGGTAGTTCCTAAGAGCGAGGGAGTCTATCCCCTTTTCGCTAGCGCTGGTCCTGAGATTTTGTTTTCCTGAAGTGTAAGGCTACACCAACCATCAACTCCCCAGTTTATCTCACAGCTCAAATTACCCAATATGTGCTACTCATGCGCTGAGTTGGCGGGGACCGGTATCGAACCCAGAACCTTGCGATTCCCTGGCGGATGCTCTACAGTCTTAGCTAAAGCGGTCCCATTACAAATAGTAAAGTAAAACAGTTGGAGTAGCCTATTGTTAGTATAAGCCAGTAAACGAAGGAGTCTATCCACTTTTACCTAGCGCTAGTCCTGGGAGATTGTTTTGCAGAGGTGGAGCGCTACATATTCCATCAGCTCTCCATCTTACTGCACAGTTCTGATTACCCAATGTATATTACTCATGAGCTGAGTTTGCGGGGACAGGTAGCGATTCAGGTACCTTGCGATTCGTAGGCCAATGCTCTACCGACTGAGATAAACCGTCTTTCTTTATTCAGTTGAATTATTCTTATGGTTGGTTGGTTGGTTGGTTTATTGATTTTAACGCCATATCAATCCGTCTGGGGTTATGTCATGCCTAACGGTTAGAAATAATATATGTTGTGTATTTATATTTACGCGTTTTAGTAATTGGTTCTAACAATGTCTTAGCACCATTGGGGATCATATTGTATGGTATTGATTGAGGTCATGTCTATATTCTATGGTATAATTTAATTTCCCTAAAAAAGGACAGAATGTCCTCCATGTTGACATTTTCAAATAGATCTTTCATATTGTTTGCATTAAAATAACGGTTTCTGATGTGAGCAAAAAACCTGCATTCCATGAATAAGTGTTTAACAGTCAAAGGTGTTTGGCATGTTTCACATTGTAGTTGTTCTTGTTTGAGTATATAGGAGTGCATTAGTCTAGTGTGACCAATGCGTAATCGGGACACAATGACTTGTTCATTTCTCCCATGTAGACTGACATAGCTACAAGCTACGGGTAATGCATTGGAAATAATCAACACAGACATTATCAGATAGATTAATTGGTGCTATTCACAGAATTGCGTCCCGGCCTTTTGCCTCAAAAAACGCTAGGCGGTGATAGCTGAATAAACAACCCGCTCTACGAACGAAAATAATTTTTTTTTTAAATTATAAATGACCTGAAATTTAAAAATATTTTAGGGGGGCTAAATATTCACATTTACTTGTGGATAAAAATATGGCTTACTTTTAACGCCTTCAAACCACTAAAAATAAATAATAAAAATTCGTCGATAAAAACGCCTTCAATCCGCTAAAAAATACCCTTTTTTTCGGTATTTTAATTTTTTTTTGACAATCAATTACAAATGAAAAATCAAAACATTTTTTTCAGTATTTTTATTTTGATATATTTATTTGCAACAATTAATTACAAATAATAAAAAAATCAAAATATTTAGATATCCTTTTTATTTTAACTAAAAACAAACAAATACAATTCTGAACATTTAGATATTCTTTTATATTTAAAAAAAAAAATTTCTGGTCATTTTTAATTAAAAAAAAAAAAAATTTTCGTTCGTAGAGCGGATTGATTTTTCAGGTATCACCGCCTAGCGTTTTTTTTTAAGGCAGCGGGCCAGGATGCAATTCTGCCAATAGCACCGATTAATTCTTTTGACATATTCACTAGCATTGAATATATCGATCTATCTCTATACAAACTTAATTGTACTTATTTTATTCTGTCTTCTTGGCCAGTCCGTCTACCCTACTATTTTCTATGCGGGTTGGGTTGGGTATCGTCTATTTGGGTATCAAGGCTGGTTCTCTGTTCTTCTGGTCTGCTTTTTTGGGATTTCTTGATCTCAGCATTCGTTGTTGCAATAACGAACCCAAAATTTTGGATATTTTCCAGACGTCTTTATTTAGCCCAAGTGAACTATAACGCGTAGAAGAAAGAGCCATCTTGGAGGGATACGTCAGCCTCCTCCAAAATCCAAGCTGAGACACTCTAAATTTCAAGTAGACCTCCAGGTCCCACAAACCGAACTTTATCAAAATTAACCACGCTTCCCATGATGCATCATGCAACAGTATATAAACAAACAAAAAAACGCACGTACATTATCACTTAATTTGTAAATCGCATTGGCGTTAAATGTCTAACAAGTGTTTTGCTCAGAGAGAGAGAGAGAGAGAGAGAGAGAGAGAGAGAGAGAGAGAGAGAGAGTGTGTGTGAATGTGTGTGTATTCTTCTACGCCTGTGTGTACAATTCTTCGTAGACATATCATCCGTCTCTACCTCTTTTTCTCTGCCAGATACTATCATGATATGATGACATCATGTATTTTTGAAATAAGATAAATGTATAAAAAAGAAATTATGGTATATTGTAAAATATCCACTCACATTAATATTGATACACTTAATGGAAAATATATCTTAGGAAATGTACGCATTCATACATTTGTATAGACACACACACACACACACACACACACACACATATATATATATATATATATATATATATATATATATATATATGCGAGTGTGCATATGCATTTATCTATGCACAGAGAGTCTCAAACGCACACACATATATATATATATATATATATATTATATATATATATATATATATATTAATGAACGTGTTACCTATCTCACATCTTAAGTGATAAATGTATGTACATGCATATATCTATGCACAAAGATACAACCACCTATATATATATATATATATATATATTATATATATTATATTTCATA
This sequence comes from Doryteuthis pealeii, assembly GCA_023376005.1. Taxonomy (NCBI): domain Eukaryota; kingdom Metazoa; phylum Mollusca; class Cephalopoda; order Myopsida; family Loliginidae; genus Doryteuthis; species Doryteuthis pealeii. The sequence goes on along the minus strand of CM042167.1, from coordinate 62,968,068 downwards.
TACATCAAAGTCTTATCTATGTCAAATATCAACTGAAGGATTTCAATGGTGTGTGCGCATATATATACATTCACACACACAAACACATACACACACACACACACACATATATATATATATATATATATATATATATATATATGCACACACATATTTATACATATATATGTATGCACTGTATATGTACGTATATATATATATATATATATAATATATATAATATATTATTATATTTGGACACACACACACGTATATATATATATATATATATATATATACATATATATGTATATATATGTGTGTGTATGTGTGTGTGTGTGTTAATCGAACTGATATCTATGCGAAATCTTAACTGAAATATTTCAATTGTGAGATCGCATTCGAATCCTTCGTTACTTTATATTCCGTCGTTACGTTTCCTTCCTTCGGCGGGAATGAATTTTAAACCAAAATAAGAAAGAATCAAGAAAAGAAATTAATAAATAAATGAAATAGAATTTTTTTCTTTAAAAAGAAGAGAACCATAAGTCCCTCGGAGATATGCAAATCCTGAACTCGGGCGACAACTGATTGTGATATATCCGTTTTTTCTTTTTTTTTTCTTTTCTACATTTTCATCGCGTTTCCTCAAAATCAAAAAATCAAAATCAAAATCAAAAATAAATAAAAAAAATAAAAGGAAAAAGAAAAAGATAAAATCAATTGAAATCAATTCGCAGCAGCTAGAGATCAAAAACGGACAACAAAAATCTTTTGGAACGAACGTAAAGTTTAAACAATCGATTCTATCGGAATAATTGATAAATTTTCAGAATTACAAAATCCTCAAAGGAAATCGATCCATCATGGCAGTACTACAACCAAACTTGACATTTAAAAGTAACTGATATTTTTATTTGCCAACTTTGAAGACGTTGTGTGTTTTTTCTTTTTAAAACTATAAAAGACTTTAAAGGCCTCGCTTTTCTTTTTTCATTAGAAAATATGATATATGAGAACTTTTTGAATTATATATGCCATCATGCCTTTACGTAGGTCATTGGTTCATTACTAACAATAAAAGGTAAGTTTTCTTATTTTAATGAATATAATTTCAATGTAATATCATCTGATTCCAGTATATATATTTACCAACCCCTCCGCATGAGCAGGATGTGACACAAGGTCAATTTCTTAAGCGGAGTTCAGCAGGTTTGAATTCAGAGTTTTCCTTCTCCTAGACCGGTTGCCTAACCAAGGTTAAAGAGCCCAGTCTGCCCTACAATTTACCCATAGCTGAAGGTAGAGTAGGATTCATACCTTTCCCAAGGGTATTTTTCATTAGAAAATATGATATATGAGAACTTTTTGAATTATATATGCCATCATGCCTTTACGTAGGTCATTGGTTCATTACTAACTATGAAAGGTAAGTTTTCTTATTTTAATGAATATAATTTCAATGTAATATCATCTGATTCCAGTATGCATATTTACCAACATCTCCACACGAGCAGGATGTGACACAAGGTCAATTTCTTAAGCGGAGTTCAACAGGTTTGAATTCAGAGTTTTCCTTCTCCTAGACCGGTTGCCTAACCAAGGTTAAAGAGCCCAGTCTGCCCTACAATTTACCCATAGCTGAAGGGAGAGTAGGATTCATACCTTTCCCAAGGGTATTTTTCATTAGAAAATATGATATATGAGAACTTTTTGAATTATATATGCCATCATGCCTTTACGTAGGTCATTGGTTCATTACTAACTATGAAAGGTAAGTTTTCTTATTTTAATGAATATAATTTCAATGTAATATCATCTGATTCCAGTATGCATATTTACCAACATCTCCACACGAGCAGGATGTGACACAAGGTCAATTTCTTCAGCGGAGTTCAACAGGTTTGAATTCAGAGTTTTCCTTCACCTAGACCGGTTGCCTAACCAAGGTTAAAGAGCCCAGTCTGCCCTACAATTTACCCATAGCTGAATGTAGAGTAGGATTCATACCTTTCCCAAGGGTATTTTTCATTAGAAAATATGATATATGAGAACTTTTTGAATTATATATGTCATCATGCCTTTACGTAGGTCATTGGTTCATTACTAACAATAAAAGGTAAGTTTTCTTATTTTAATGAATATAATTTCAATGTAATATCATCTGATTCCAGTATATATATTTACCAACCCCCCCGCACGAGCAGGATGTGATACAAGGTCAATTTCTTAAGCGGAGTTCAACAGGTTTGAATTCAGAGTTTTCCTTCTCCTAGACCGGTTGCCTAACCAAGGTTAAAGAGCCCAGTCTGCCCTACAATTTACCCATAGCTGAAGGGAGAGTAGGATTCATACCTTTCCCAAGGGTATTTTTCATTAGAAAATATGATATATGAGAACTTTTTGAATTATATATGCCATCATGCCTTTACGTAGGTCATTGGTTCATTACTAACAATGAAAGGTAAGTTTTCTTATTTTAATGAATATAATTTCAATGTAATATCATCTGATTCCAGTATATATATTTACCAACCCCTCCGCACGAGTAGGATGTGACAAGGTCAGTTTCTTAAGCGGAGTTCAGCAGGTTTGAATTCAGAGTTTTCCTTCTCCTAGACCGGTTGCCTAACTAAGGTTAAAGAGCCCAGTCTGCCCTACAACATACGCATAGTTGAAGGGAGAGTAGGATTCATACATTTCCCAAGGGTATTAGCGCTATGTGAAATGCAATTATCACGTCCAGGAATTGAACTCGGGGCGGCGTGTCCATTTCCCAACACTTTAACCATTAAACCGCGCGCTTCCAGTATATGGTTGGCTGGTTATGTTTTACGGCATGTCAACTCGTGGGTTATTTTATGCTGAAGACATCATCTTGCCTAGTAAGCAGTAGGTGAATCTCTATAATGTATGTCTGTGGGTCCTAATTTCTAGCAAGAGGCTAAACGAGCTACAGTCCCTCGCAAAGGAGAGGATAGAGTGGCTTCTATTAAAGAGGGATTTAATCCTTCTGACTGGTTGCTTGTGTTTTACGGTCAACCCTTGGGTTATTTTATACCGAAGACGTTTTAGTTTTATTCATTCTATTTGGGTATTCACATTCTTTGACTCATTTATAGGTTTGGTTTGTTTTGTTTTAAGGCATATCAACCTCAGTGGGTCATTTAATGCCGATAAAGTTTTGAAATAAATCAATTCTTAATGGATAATACAATTTTTTTATAAATACATTTTTCTATTTAACCCATAGATGGGACCCTAACAGGTACTACCACTCCGGGTCAGAGTGTACCAGGGAGCAATGGTGATGAAGGGGTGCTCCACATTCCCCAAACCTCCAAAACTGGAACCTCACCATCAGATAGAGTTTAACGTCATTCCCAGGACATGTAGACCCGCAGCCATCGCCTTCTAGCACCCATATGATAAAAAGGGCTGGGGCTTGCCATATGGGCAATAGGGTTGGGAAAATCATATAGGTGCTAGGGCTTGACGTGACCAGCCTATTGATCGGAGGGGGCCTCTCCGACCGCCCGTCTAGCCCAAGAAAGGGCCAAAGTGGAGAATTGAATGTCATGAACTGCTCATCCACCTGGGCTCTATCCTTAAGCATCACGGGTCGCCACCCACGGCAAACAGGTGGCCCCATTGGGGGAGTCTTACCCCTATGCAGAGGTGCAGTCGGTGTATTCTAACGCCCCAGCCGACAGGACGGGACTCATTTTTGAAACTCATTTTTATCTATTTAACCATAGAAGGAACCCTAATAGGCACTACCAGTCCAGGTCTGAGTGGACATGGGAGTAATGACAATTATCCTGTGCTTTTCTTTTTAAAACTATAAAAGAATTCAAAGGCCTGGCTTTTCTATTTTCATCACAAAATATGATATACGAGAATTGTTTAAATTATATATGTCGTGGTGCCTTTACGTCAGTCACTGGTCCAATATTAACAATGAAAGTTAAGTTTTCATATTTTAGTGAATATATGTTATTGCTTCTGATTCCAGTATTGTTTGGTTAATTGTGTTTTATGGCATGTCAACTCTTGGGTTATTTTATGCTGAAGACATCACCTTGCCTAGTAAGCAGTGCTATAATGTATGTCTGTAGGCCCTAAATTCTGCTAAGTTAGATTTGCTGCAAAAATCAATTTGGAATCCTGAAATATTTGCCAACTTTGAAGACGTGGTTTGTTTTTCCTTGAAAACGTGACTTTCCTTTTTTTTCAATAACAAATATTATAAATGAGAACTTTTAAAATCATATATGCTGTGGTATCTTTACGTAACTGTTTCAATACTAAAAAAGCAAGGTAAGTTTTCGTATTTTAATGAATATAATTTCAATATAATAGCTTGACTTTCAGTATTAGGTTGGTTTATTGGGTTTTACTTCATACCAGATAGACTGGCTTGAAGCTTTAAATTATAATATTCAGACGGACTTTACTGCGTTGGCTATACGGCATTTGACATTCCACTATTTAGTGAAAATGTTTGTCTTCTTAATTGCTTGTACTTATTTGTTCTGTGTTTGTATGTATCCGCTCAGCACCGGATGCTGGTGTTTAATAAATGTATCACCGGATGCTGGTGTTTAATAAATGTATCAAGCACACCATTCTTCTTTGTATCTTTCCACCCCGTTGGCTATACCGAATTGACCCTCCTCCACTTAGTGTAAGTTTTGTCTCGTTAATTGTTTGTACTTATTTGTTCTGTGTTTGTATGTATCCGTTAGCAGTGGATGCTAGTGCTGAATAAATGTATTAAGAACACCATTGTTCTTTGTATCATTTCCACTTCGATGATACAACAATATATATATATATATATATATATTATATATTACACACACACACACACACACACACACACATATATATATTATATATATTTATATATATATATATATAAGTGGAGGAGGGTCAATTCGGTATAACCAACGGGGTAGAAAGATGAAAAAAAAACATCTAAAAGAATCTTATTTCCCTTTGCCGAAGAGCGTAAGACCTTGTTTGTTATTATTCATTCAACGTCCCCGTACCTAATAGGGATAGTGGTGTATAAGTATCATTAAGGTTAATTTCGCAGGGATTGTTCGGTCTGTACCGTGGCCGAAACAGTATGATTTCTATCTATGCCTGTTGAGGTCCCGGTTTCGATTTCTGTCAGAGAAAAATCGTTAGTATACATCGCTGATGAGACTTAATAAAGTCGAAACAGTCTGTACGATGTTCTACAGACCGAATGATCCTTTGCCGAAATTCACTTATCATGTTTATTTACTATAATTATCGAATTTTATGCGATATACGCATTGTAATTGCCTTCAAGCAAAAAAGTATAAATAATAATAATAATATATATATTAAGTAAATAGAGAAAAAACAAACCAAATTTAGAATTAAAAAAAAATTAAAAAAACAGTGAAAAATTAAAGCTGACATAGCTAGAATGTTTTCTCATGCGTCCAGAATAGAAATGCGCTGGGCTGGACATCTGGCTAGAAGAGAAAACGGTACACTATTAAAGCAACTATTCTATGGAGAACTGCATTGTGGGAAACGTCCGAGGCAAAAGCCCCCCCCCAAAAAGGGTTTTAGGGATGTCATCAAAACAAACTTAAATTCTCAATATAAATCTTCATGAATGGGAGAGGATAGCCAAGAATCGTATGGTTTGGAAGAGACTTGTTCATAGTGGTTGTACGGGGTTTGAGGTAAGGCGGCTCGAGCACACCAGACTGAAGAGGGTTTTACGTAAGCGGCACATGACGGACGTCCTGGACACATTTCCTACATTTAAGCCTGGACATATAATTAATGTGTGTGGCAGGGCCTGCCTGTCGAGGGCTGGGCTTCTCAATCACGTACGGTCACATACGAGAGGAAGCTGGAGGGGGCTCATATGTGGACCCCTGGGCCATCTGGGTACTCACAACAGAACTAGTTGGAGAAATGGACGTTTTTGTGAAGAAGATTGTCACAATCACCATATATCAGTAAATTTATAGAAAGGAAGGAACGTCATTATTTTCATGCTCAGCCTGGAATTCTTAACCCTAACCCTAACCCTAACCCTGGAATTCTTATAAAACGAGCAGAACTCTTTTGTAGGAGAAACTTCTTTGAAAATAAAATAATTTCTCACCGATTTTTTCTTCCTTTCTCCCTCTATCTCTCTCCACTCCTTCACTCTCTTCACCCCCCTCTCTCTCTCTTCTCTCTCTCTCTCTTCACTTCACTTCCTCTCTGCCTCTTCACTTCACTTCACTCTCTCCCTCTTCACT
>CM042167.1:62954290-62956790 GCA_023376005.1 Doryteuthis pealeii | reverse complement strand
TCTTTCTATGTAGGAATACTACAGTGACCGGCAAGGAGTCCCTATGGACAATGCACTTCTTCTCCCTCATAACTAATACAAGGAATATCTGATATTACAATATTTATGTCAAGAGCGTGGACTATGCTGATGACCTAGCACTACTCGCAAATACACCTGCACAAGCCGAATCCTTGCTACACAGCCTAAAAAAGGCAGCACGAAATGTCGGCCTATACGTAAACTCTGATAAAACTGAGTTCATGTCTTTTAAAAACAAAAGCGACATCTCCACCATCGATGGCAAACTCCTAAACTCGGTAGAACAATTTAGATACTTAGGCAGTAACATCTCCTCCACAGAAAATGGCGTTAATGCACGCATAGGAAAGGCATGGGCCGCTATAAATAAATTATCGGTCATATGGAAATCCAATCTCACAGGCAAGTTAAAGAGACAGTTCTTCCAGGCCGTTGTCGTATCAGTGCTACTGTATGGTTGCACCACCTGGACCCTAACGAAGCGACTAGATAATAAACTAGATGGGACCTGCACAAGAATGCTTCGGGTGATCATGAACAAGACGCGGAAACAACACCCCACGAGAAAGCAGCTGTACGGCCACCTGCCACATATCACCCAAACCATCCGAGTAAGACGGACAAGGCACGCGGGACACTGCTGGAGAAGCAAGGTCGAACTCATAAGCGACGTCCTCCTGTGGAAGCCAGCACATTGGCACGCCAGTGTGGGCCGACCAGCAAAGACGTACATTGATCAGCTCTGCGCGGATACAGGATGCTGCATAGAGGACCTCCCGAGAATGATGAACGATAGGGACGGATGGAGAGAGACTGTCATGGATATCCGTGCTAACAGCGCGACATGATGATGATGATGATGATGATGATGATGTCAAGGCATACAACAGATTGAGTGACAAAGAATATCTACGGATACTACAATCCCTTCTCCCTAATATCTACTTCAAGGAATGCATCAAACTTGATAAAATGGCTACCCCGATTGTAACATTATATCCTAACCAGTGTGCTGTTTGTTATAAGAGGATCCCAACATATACGCGGATCGTCTCGTCATTATCACTCATGTCTAAGATGTCTTATTCGCTTGCATTATTCATGCAACTAGCATTTCGTTATTAGCACTTTCTTCCCCCAGGTCACTAATTTATGCAAACTCTACTGGCATCACCCCGTAGCCGCGCTGTAATAAAGTTTCACGTGTTGCTGACCCTGGGGCAGGCTTGTTTGGGTGGTGGGAAATACTGTAACAGTTTTTCCTGGGGCGATTTTTCAAACTATCTCTTGCGTCATAGTCAAAATTTCTTAATTGCGTTTCGGCAATTCTGTCTCTAACAACCGTCGTTTACAAACGCCTGGATTATCAGGGACATTTTGGATTTCTTTAAAATTAATTTATTGTTTGGCATTTTTTGGTTTTATTATTCTTGCTTGTGTTTACAGTTTACCAGCCCCAAGCTGCTGGATATCTAAAAAGTCATCCGAAGGAGAGACACACAAATATTGTGTGACTGTGTTTATGCGTATATAAATGGGGTTAAATCGAATTTAACGGACCTAAATTCGACAATTCTATGTCTAACAAAAAAAATACTAAAAAATCAGGGAATTAAACCGAATTTAATGAAATCTTCAGTGTTGATATATTAATAAATGTGTTACGTTGTAATATTCACGGCACTAAAACGATATATGTACCGTAGTCCTTTTTTTTTTCTTGGTACTAAAACTCCAAAAGTCACCGTGCTGAAATGGTGCCGATAAAAATTATAACACGAGAAACATGTCGTCACAACTGCCAGCCTTTATTTCGTGCTCGTATAGTGGGCTCCTACCAGAGAGGAGGAAAGGCAGAGAGAAGAGAGAGAGAGAACACTACTAGATTACTGGCTCTCATGAGGGACCCAAGGTCAGGTTCCGTACCCTACGACCGCCGCCGGCAAAAAGAGAACGAACCCTTCTTTTTTGTTCCACGTCACCACGTGACTTCCGGTTCAAACACCCGACTTCCGCTTGCGGTCAAACCCCGACTTCCGCTTGCCACTCAATTCTTCGTTCGGGTCACGCTACGGTCAAACCATCGTTCATCCTGATTTAAACCTTTATTATTTCTTCTTCCTCCTTCCATTTAGTAGTTCTAGCTCACAAAAAGTCAGGAATATACCCATCTTGCAACAAATGAAAGATATAATGCACCAGTTATTTATTTGAAATGCCCATCTATGGGGTAAATAGAAAAATGTATTTATAAAAAAATTGTATTATCCATTAAGAATTGATTTTTTTCAACTTTATCGGCATTAAATGACCCACTGAGGTTGATATGCCGTAAAACAAAACAAACAAATTATGAAATGTCCACATTTTTTCACTTCAGTTAACTTCGAACCACGTATCTTTGAGGTGTAACACAGATTCTGAAAGATACGTGATCAAAGTTAACTGACCTGACAATAAAAGTTTATCTCTCTCTTGG
>CM042167.1:62927994-62947994 GCA_023376005.1 Doryteuthis pealeii | reverse complement strand
AGAAGAATAAATGAATGAATGAAGAAGAAGAAATGAATGAATGAAGAAGAAGAAGAATAAATGAATGAATGAAGAAGAAGAATAAATGAATGATGAAGAAGAAGAAGTGAATGAATGAAGAAACAGAAATGAATGAATAAAGAAGAAGAAATTAATGTATGAAGAAGAAATGAATGTATGAAGAAGAAGAAAAAATGAATGAAAAAGAAGAAATGAATGAAAGAAGAAGAAGAAGAAGAAGAAGAAGAAGAAGAAGAAGAAGAAGAAGAAGAAGAAATAAATGAAGAAGAAGAAGAAGAAGAAGAAGAAGAAGAAGAAGAAGAAGAAGAAAGGAAGGAATGGAAAATAAAACGAAGAAAAGAAGAAAGAAAAATAAAAGAATGAAGAAGAAAAAGAAAGAAATTGAGACATGTTAAAATACTGAAGCAATCAGTGAGAAAAGAAATTAATAATATAATGCGAGGGCGAAGCCAAATAATCAAAAACAAAAAGACTTTTCATCGAAATACAATACAGAAATCAGGGAAAAAAATAAAGAAAATTACGAAGAGACGAAACTAAAGAAAAAAATCGAAAAACTGGAACGAGACGAAACGAAATGAATCAGAACGATCGAAATGAAACCTACTTCCCTGAATTCATGAAATAAAGGAAAATAAAACAGAAGAAGCTTTTTGTGTAATTAAGAAATGTAAGACAAGTAACTGTCGACGGTGAAAAAAGTCTGTTAACACTTGCTTCGTTTTATTCAGATGTTTGCATATATTACTTCTTTAATATGTGATTTCTTTCGATCCTCCAAAATATATGGTTATTCCAATAAATGATAAAAAAACACTGGTGTCTCTGATTATCGGTAGATTTCTCGAAATTAATTACCCGAACGTAAATTTCTCGAAATCACTTGCTCAAAAGTAAATTTCTCGATATTATTCGAAAGTAAATTTCTCGTTATTAATTATTCGAAAGTAAATTTCACTGTTGTCTCCGAATCTTGGTAAATTTCTCGAAATTAATTGCTCTGAAGTAAATTTCTAGAAATCAATTGCTTGATTAAACATTTCTGGAAATCAATTGATTGATTAAAAAATATCTGGAAATCAATTGATTGACTAAAAAATTTCTGGAAATCACTTATTTGATAGTAAATATTGTAAAAATCAATTACTGGAAATTAAATTTATTGAAATCAATTGCTCGAAAGTAAATTTATTGAAATCAATTGTTTTTAAAAGCAAATTTATTGAAATCAGTTATTCGATAGCACATTTCTCGAAAATCAATTGCTTGAAAGTTGATTTCTCCATATCAGCCTCTCGAAAGTAAATTTCTCAAAATTAATTGCTCGAAAGTAAAATCCTCGAAATTAATTGCGCGGAAGAATATTTCTCGAAATAAATTATTAGAAAGTAAATATCTCGATAATAAATTTTCTGAAAGTAAATTTCCTAAATTGCTCGAACGTAAATCTCTCGAAATTAATTTCTCAGAAGTAAATTGCCCGAAAGTAAATTACTCGAAAATCAATTTGTTCGAAGTCAGTTCCTCGAAACATTATTTCTCAAACTTTTCATATTTTCCCATGAATTACATCTTTAATATGTGATTTCTTTCTATCCTACAATATTTATGTTTATTCCAGTAAATGATAAAATGATGTTTGGCTAACACTGGTGTCTCCAAATCTCGGTAAATTTCTCGAAATCAAGTGCTCAAAACTAAATTTCTTGAAATCCCTTACTCAAAAGTACATTTCTTGATATTAATTATTCGAAAGTAAATTTCACTGTTTTCACCGAATCTCAGTAAATTTCTTGAAATCAATTGCTCTTAAGTAAATTTCTTGAAATCAATTGCTTGACTAAAAAAATTCTGGGAATCACTTATTCGAAAGTAAATATTCTCAAAATCAATTACTGGAAATTAGATTCGTCGAAATTAATTGCTTGTATAGAAAATCTCTGGAAATCACTTATTCGAGAGTAAATATCTGAGAATCAATTGCTCAAAAATAAAATTCAACTGCTCGAAAGTATATTTCTCAGAAATCAATGGTTCAAATGTTAATTTCTTGAAATCAATTATACGAAAGTAAATTTCTCGAAAACCAATTGCTGGAAAGAAAATTTCTCGAAGTCATTTACGCGAAAGTAATTTCGCAAAATCAATTGGCTACCCTATTGTATTAATAACCTCGCGGCTTGATCTGTTTCAGTCACGTTGTAACGTACTGGGTCTCGTTTCTTATAAATGGGGTCGTTTCTTCGTGTGTGAAAACGACTCTTAAATTATGACACTGGGTAACCCTATGCTGGCTTTTAAAAACAAACTCGAGTGCAAGTCTTTTTTGTCAACACGCCAACTCTTACCTGGAGTGGTAGGACCTGTCATTAGGATGAAAATACCACGTTCATGTAGTCCATCTTTTACTGGCCCGATTTATTCAGACTTGCTAATTGAGGAGATCTTTATTTCATGTGTTGATTCATTGTTAGTAATACTGCTGATGCTAATGCTGAAATGCATTGCCCTGCTTGACGTGGCCAGCCGATTGATCGGAGCGGGCCTCTCCGACCGCCCGTCTAGCCCAAGATATGGCCAAAGTGGAGTATTGCATGTCATGAACTGCTCATCCACCTGGGCTCTATCCTTAAGCATCACGGGTCGCCACCCACGGCCAACGGGTGGCCCCATTGGGGGAGTCTTACCCATCTGCAGAGGTTCAGTCGGTGCATTCTAACGCCCCAGCCGTCAGGGCGGGGGTTAAATAGAAAAATCATGAGTTGAAAAAATGTATTTAAAAAATTGTGTTCAAGAATTGTTCAATACCAATCAACAATGAATAAAACAAAATGTTTTCAGCATAAGATAACCCAATAATTGTTGAGAGGCCGTAAAATTTAACCAACCAACCGTCATGCAATATCCCGTATCAAGTAAAGAATCCATCTGTAAGAGGTTTTCAAGCATTTTGGTGACAAAGTCAAAATTGACTTTTTAAAAAATCGAATATCCAACAAGAATGAATAAAACAAAGTGTCTTCGGCATAAAATACCCCAACAATAGTTGACATACCTTAAAATCCAACCAATCAACACGATCTGCCAGTATGAGTCAAAAAGAGATTTTTTAGATATAAGGTGTGTGCTAGATGCCCGCTCCTACTTATAGACTAGTCCGGAATCATGTGATCTAACTCTTGGCCAAACACTGGCAGTACTCTGAGGTTGATACAATACTTAACCCACCCTACTGGTCATAATTACGCAGACATTCTTTGACGACGGACAAAGGATTAAATCACTGGACCTTTACCAATACGCAGGATAGGACTTATACGATTACCAAAGGATCACCAAAGGATTCCATAACATAGGACTTTTTCAAGCCCTATTTCAACTGGCCAAGGATGGCACTTAAAAACTTTACAAAAAGTAATGCCATTTTGTTTAGGACATGTGTATTTACCAACACAAGAACATGTATCATACATCAAAATGAAGCTAGTACTATGTGGTATATATCCCTAGTCATCGTTTCTTTCAATAGCAATGTTCTCCTTCGTCACTGGAATAATCACTATCATCTCCCAGGCCCCTTGAAAGATGGTTTAAGAGGCAGACATTATTCCAGTGAAGAAGTGACTTAAATAACAGTCAACAGAATGTTATGGGGCAAGGATAAATGCACTCATTCGATGGTGGAACATTGCTATTGACAGAAACGGTAGCTATGTGGAGAAGTAGGGATGTGATACACAAAGGACCCGCTTCATTTTGATGTATAATACATGTTCCTGACTTAGCAAATATACTTGTCTTAAACAAACTGGCATTACTTTTTGACACATCATCGTAGGTGAAATCAATATAAATCCTATAATATATTTATCCGACTTCCTTTTTGGACGGCCATCTTGAACCGGAACTTGAATCACAATGCAACAGCTGCGTATAGAGCTGATTTATAAAACCGATAAGTTAGAATACATCTAACCGGTTTTCACTGAATATATTCTGCAGAATAGTCCTGATGATCCTTGCAGTGAAACCTGGGCAGACGTATTGTAACTTATCTGTTTTTTAAATCAGCTCTGCAAACATATAGAGCACTTTAAAATTAATTAATAGCTCCCATAAACACGTGGAAGATAGATGCAAGAAATAGAGCGGCCTGGTGCCTTAACGTTAAGCAAATCACGGAGCGGGGTGAGCCGGAAAGGAGAGTAGCCTCGACAGCAAAGAGAGCCAGAAAGAGGGAGGAAATACAGCAGCCCCAAAAAGCATCACGTTTTGTGTGTATTCAGTGCACCAAAGACTGTCACTCAGGAATTGGTCTGCAGAGTCACTTGCGCAGATCTTTTTTGGACACTACGCCATCGTCCTTAGTGGACGGAAAGGTACCAACAACAACAATTCTACATAATAGTCCTGATGATCTTTGCAGTGAAACCCGGGTAGACGTATTCTAACTTATCGGCTTTCTAAATCAGCTCTGCAAACATATAGAGCATTTTTAAATTCATTCATCATCATCATGTCGCGCAATCAGCATGGATATCCATAACAATCTCTCATCAACCCTCCCTATCATTCATTGACCCATGAAGGTCCTCCACGCAGCATCTAGCATCATTGAGTTTGTCAATGTAGGTCCTTGGTGGGCGGCCCACACTAGCATGCCCATGTGTTGGTTTTCACCGGAGAACCTCGCTTATGAGCTTGTCCTTGCTTCTCCAGCAGTGTCCAGCAGGCCTTGTCCTTCTCACTCTGATGGTTTGTGAGATGGGAGGCAGGTGGCCATACAGCTGTTTCCTTGTGTGGTGTTGTTTCCATGATTTGTTCAAGACAGCACGCAACATTCAGACTTATACGGTTAATTATTTTCATCGACAGTCAAAATTGCAAGTCGTTCGATATTTTATCTTTTACGTTAAGTCATCCCCACTTCATTATATTTACTAGCAAATATATGCACCCTCCGGGTGCAAGTATTTAAGTTTTAATGTAATAAAGTATATTAAATTAGAAAAGCTAATGAAACTAAATAAGAATGCAGATAAAATGATTTGAAACAGAGGGGTGCATAATCGAAAAATAGAACAACAGAAACTTACTCTTCTATCACTCTCGTCTTTCATTGCTAAATTTTGCTAATTTGATAACTTAGTTAAAATAGGAAGTAAAGAATAAAATCAGTATTATTTCTTCTCGTTAATCGATTTCTTTTAAGATTTATTGAAGAGATTTTTGATCATATTCATTAAGATAAAACCATACAATTAAAAATCAATAATACTAAGCACATATTTATTAAAATCAAATTTTTAATTTCAATATGCAAATTAGCCTTCCTGTTCACACTGTAAAATGCTATTTTAGTCTATATATAAATACAATTGCATTCAAATAATTCATTTGTAGATATGATTAACAGTATTAATAATGTAATACAATTTTATTAGAAATTGAGGTTTAGATAAAAATAAAATCATGGAGAATGTGACGTAAATAACAAAGGGAATTGTGACTTAAGTAGTGATATAGTTTCGGTTACAGACAGAAAAGCACACAATCTCCATTATAATAAGATGTGGAGGATAAAATAGGGAATTAAATCCGAAAGTATTAAAAAAACAAACAAATTCCAAAAAATCAATTTATTCTTGATAGAGGAGTCGACGTTATTACATTTCGGTTTATGTAACCTTCATCAGGTCATTTGGTGAAATATTCCGTTAGTCACTCACCATCTCAACAATATTTCATCACAAGTCCTGATGACGTTGGTCTAGTTACACTGAAGGGACGCGAAACGCCGAAATACGGTGTCTGTGGATGATTATATATATATATATATATATATATATATATATATATATATATATATACAAAACTTATTGGTAAACCTTTGCGGTGAGAAAAAAAAACCGGCAAATAGTTTGATAGTAAAAAATATACTACCAAAGTTCACCTGGAGAAAAAAAAAGAATAGACGAAGAGTGTCGTACCAACCGAAAATAATCGATTAACACTATAATACGAGGCCAAAATAAATAAATAAATAAATAAATATTATATATATATATATATATATATATATATATATATATATATATATATATAGACTGCTAGTATTATCTAAACCTAAAATGTAAAACTGCTCAAAACCTAAATAAAGCAAATAATAAACTTAAACCTAATGAGTCAGATATACCTACCAATAGTTTAGCTTAGTAGATGATCAGGGCAGGAAACTGACTATATATAATATATCTATATATATATATATATATATATATGAGAGTAAACAAACAGTTTGTTTGAAATGGCGATAGCCGACAATTTTGGGGAGTATATATGCTATAAGTCATACCTAATTTGTTTACGCCTTACATTTGAACAGATATATTCGCCTAATTCATTAATTATTAACTAATTGATTTTCAAAATAGGTATGACTTCAATTAAGCACCTTCTCCCCAAAATATCTATATATATCTTTATATATATATATATATATATATATATATATATATATATATATATATATATATATATATATATATATATAAGTAATTATATATATATATATGAATAAGATATAATGAAAAAACAAACGATGTTTACAACTGAAATAGGCTCATCAGAAGAGAAAGTGTGCAAACCGTTTCGGGGCCAATTCTCTTGACGGTTTTTAAAAAGCAACACTCGGCCCATCCTCAACTAATATGAGGACCTTATTGCGTTATAATGTATCAACCGCACGTGGGTCGGTCATCAACAAAAAACAAGACGGGAAAAAGACCGTTAGTAAAAACAGAACGCTGCTAGTTAAACGTTGGAATTAATCAAATATATATATATATATATATATATATATATATATATATATATATATATACAGAAACCAAACCATTGTGTGAGGACTCCGGTGGTTTCAGAGGCTTACCCAGAGATTAAAGTGAGATTTAATGATCCATAGTAATATTAATCAAGTTTGCGGATAACTACCCATTTAGAAAAAGCCAGTACGTCTTTGCCACTGAAATCTGAAAGAAAAATGAGTTCCTAAACTGAATATGGAAGAGGTTACCCTACCACGCTGATAAGTTATAAATTGGGAAAGAAATAGCAGATGAGAAGAACTGCCAAACTGTCCAAGAATTCGCTACACAATTAATGGATCCAATATTCGACAATTCGCCTTCGTCGTCTGTTGTGAATTTCCACTGATGTGTTTAGTAAACGGGCGTTAACTTGCCGTGATAAATGTATCTTGTCCAACTGCCGGAAACAAGCTGGCTGTGATGAAGTTCCAAATCTTTTTTTTCTCTCTCAAAGCCGTCGTTGCGACAAGAAAACATTAGAATTCATTTATGGTGGTCTGCGACAGTAATAATCGTCGACAATTTGCTTCCTCGCGTAAGGCTAACTACTGAAAACTACAAGAGGGACACAGTAAATTAGATGAATTACGACCAGCATTATTGAATTTAAGTGAAACAGCTTTCTTGGATAATACTTTTATCATATTTTACAAAAAATACTTTTCGCACATATTTTTGCAAAAACAAAAACAAAAAACAAACAAAAAAACAAAAAACATATGAGGGTTTGGGTTTTCGTGATCTGTCTAATAGATCCAAAATTTCGGTTTGCTTACAAATTTGGGAAAGTTTTTTGGCCATAAATATTCTAAAAATCTCAGAAAGGAAAAGGATGCAAAATTATGAAAACATTTTCGAATCAACGTTTTAAAGAATTATATCGAAATAAGAAATAGAAATAAATTAAAAACACAAATTATTCAAAAAGTTAAATGAAATTGGCCTCATGATTCACTATAAAAAGTTTTAAAGACTTCGTGGTATGCGTCTTAGGAAACAAAAATGACGAACAGAGTTCAAATTCTGGACGAGGCTGTTTGCAAACATTGTCCTGAAGATAAATTTCTGCATCCCTGATAGTTTGATTTTGATTCTATAATGTTATTTTTTTTATCTTCAAAACTAACTCAAATAGAATACCGTGTGTGTAAACGAATTTTGATCGAGACCCGTGTTGACAAACAACAATTATACATTTTCTCCACACCAAAGTATACATAATTTTCTTCCAATTAACTTTTCATCATATCTGTAGGATTCCTTTACGTTTTTCTCTCTCTCACACACATACATACATACTTATATATATATATATATATATATATATATATATATATATATATAAAGTAAAAAGTAAAGTCGTAGGAGTGGCCTTAAGTCGGTATCAGCCAGACAGCGAGGGAGTCTATCCCCTTTTCACTAGCACTAGATGAAGGAGATTAATTTTTTCGCATCTGAGGTGGAGCGCCAAACCTACCATCACCTCTGTACTTTGCGGTACAGAGCCCTGTGATACTCATACGCTGAGTTGGCGAGGGCCGTTATCCAGCCAAGAACCTTGCGATTCCTAGGCGAGTGCTATACCGACTGAGCTAAATCGACCGTAATATATATATATATATATATATATATATATATATATATATATATATATATATATATATATATATATATATATATATATATATATATATATAACGAGAGAGAGAGTAAGAAATGTTTCATTTTTGAGGCTGTTTTGTATGTGTCTTAATATATATATATATATATATATATATATATATATATATATATATATATAATGTTTTTTATGTATTTAAGTCGCTGTGAGCAACAACAAAAAAACATCATAGCCTGATTTTTTATGAGGAATACACTTAAAATTATCTTATAAAATAAAGCGATTTACGGTTCCACTTTAAAATGTATTATATTTTGCATTCTCTGTGTTGTATATATATATATATATATATATATATATATATATATATATTATTATATATATATATTACTTCAGTTTCAATTAAATGTGTGACACGTTTTTACTAATAGATTCTGTATACTTCATCTCGAATGTAATTAATTTCGTCATGAATATTGCTATTGTCCGCATATGAGTGAAAGAGAGTTAGCGCCCTCGGCTAATATACTTTTCATAAGCAACACACATGATTCAGATGATACTTGCTTTTGAGAATACATCGAATACATACACACAAGGACACACACAATCAGGCGTGTGACTATGTAACGGGAGATGCATTGTAATGCAGTGGATAACGTCGTAGACATAGACCCGGAGAGATGAGTTCAAAACCAGTACATGTTTTTTTGTTTTCTTTCTGGTATCTTATTTATCCATATTTGTGTCTCTTTCTCACCCTCTATTTCTGTCCCCCTCCCTCTCTCATATATATATATATATATATATATATATATATATATATATATATATATATATATATAATCTAATGAGTCAGACGAACCTACTATTAGTTTCGCATAAAGCTCTTCAGGGCTAAAATCTGACTCTTTTCAGAGTCAGATTTTAGACCTGAAGAGCTTTATGCGAAACTAATTGTAGGTTCGTCTGACTCATTAGATTATCTTTATTATTGGCTCTACTTAGATATCGAGCACTTTTTACTTATTAGCTTTCTCCTAGCGGTTATATGAATATATATATATATATATCTTATATATATATATACATATAAATTGTTTTTTCTTTTGGCCAAATACTGTACCAATAGATTATTTTTTATTGGTACGAATATCTTGGTCTTTTCTTTTTTTCAAAATTTTTTTTCTCCCTGGTTGATGTCTGGTAGTAAATTTTTACAATCAAACTTTCAGCTGGTTTTTTTCTCTCCAAAAGGATTTACCATTAGCTTGGTATATTAAATTATATATATATATATATATATATATATATATATATATATATATATATATATATATATTTGTGAATAAAAAGGCCTTAAATACCATGGGTATCGTGGTTATGGACCATTTCCACTCACGAGAATGCCCACGAGTTTCTTCAGACCACTGATATCTTTTATTTAGACAGTCACATGGCCAAACTCATCTTATATTCATACATTTCTCCCGCCTCCAGGGGTGATCGTATTGCATTTTTTTCTTTTCGAGTGTCTTTTTTATATGGTGGAAATTTTCTTTCTATTTTTTCCTTTCCCCTTCACTTGTTTCCTTTGCATGTTTTTATGTCTCAGCCTCGTCTGGTGGTAAATTCTTTAGTTGGGTTTGATTGACCCACAGAATTCTACTTCTATTTATGGCCTTGATGCCCTTTCACTCTAAGTGGGTCAACTGGGTTGCAGGGGAGGTATGTCTTTTTTCTCCGCGGGTGGGAGTATCTGAGTTTACTTTATTATGGTTTCAAGCCTTTATTTTTTTTTGAGTATCTTAATGTGTTTTATTTTTAAATATCAAAGCATGTTCTTCCATACTTAGCTAGTTGTATCTTATATATATATCTTATTATAATGGAGATTGTGTGTTTCTCCGTCTGTAACCGAAACTATATTCCTACTCAAGTCACAATTCTCTTAGTTATTGACATCACATTCTCCATGATTTTATTTTTATCTAAACCTCAATTATTAATAAAATTGTCTTACATTATCAATACTGTTAACTATGTCTACATACTGACAACATGCAATTATATTTATATATACAACAAAATAGCGCTTTACAATGTGAACGGGAAGGCTAATTTGCATATTAATATTAAAAAATCGAATTTAATAAATATGTGCTTAGTATTATTGATTTCTAACTATTTGGTTTTATTTTAATGAATATAAGCAAAAATCTCTTCAATGAATCTTAAATGAAATCTATTAACAAGATAAAATAACTGTCATTTTATTCTTCACTTCCTCTTTTAACTAAATACTTAAATTCGAAAAAATAACAAGGAAAGACGAGAGTGGTGGAAGAGTAAGTTTCAGTTGTTCCATTTTTTATTATACTCCCTCTGTTTCAAATCTTTTATTATACTCCCTCTGTTTCAAATCTTTTTATATGTATTCTTATTTAGTTTCATTAGCCTTTCTAATTTAATACAATATTTTATTACATTAAATACTTGCACCCAGAGGGTGCATATCTTTGCTAGTTTGTATAATATATATATATATATATATATATATATATATATATATATATATGAGTGTGTGTGTGTGTGTGTGTGTGTGTGTGTATTATGATAGTAATAAAGTATAGATAGCTATATTTGTAGGTAAATGATACTCAATATTATTGATAGACCACGTATATATCTCAGGGTAGTAAGGACATGAAGTCAACGGCACCTGTTAATTGTTTCCCGCCAATGCGATTTTAAAACGTGTGATAAATTGGCAGAAACCAAGTGACATTGACTTCATGTCCACTTATATATATATATATATATATATATATATATATAAATTGATATGATGTCAACGGCGATTGGTAACTATATATATACATATATATATATTATGGACTCTCTCGTCGATTTCCGACGCATGAGGCTTCACACACACAATGAACAACCACACAGTGATTTGTTTATAGTGGTGAAGGCTTGTGTTGGACCATCTACACTTTTTGGCACAGTTGATTGGAAAGAATTGGTGCATCAAGAGTTGCCACAAACCCAATCAACGACCGACCTCAGGAATTTTGAATTCGGCGTTATCCCTCTCCTAGACTCTGTTCATATCACTCTCACACAGTTCATGTCTCTCTCACACTCTGTTCATATCTCTCTCTCTCTCTCTCTCCCTCTGTTCATCTCTCTCTCACACTCTGTTCATATCTCTCTCACTCTGTTCCTATCTCTCTCACTCTGTTCATCTCTCTCTCACACTCTGTTCATATCTCTCTCTCACTCTGTTCATATCTCTCACACACTCTGTTCATACCTCTCACACTCTGTTCATATTTCTCTCACATTCTGTTCATATCTCTCTCACACTCTGTTCATATCTCTCACACTCTATTCCTGTCGTCTCATGTATCTATCCCATTCTGTCCATATCCATCTCTCTCTATCTATCCATCTATCCCATTCGGTTCATATCTATCCCATTCTGATAATATTTAACTTAACATGTATTTATTCAGTAGAAATAGATCTGTGAGACTAGCTTGCTAACCATTACACCATAATGTGACAGACCCTTGAGATTTAATGTAGATAATGACTTCTTGTTAATGAAAGCCCACTTAGAAAAGTCTCCAGCATTTAATAAAGAGTAATGAAGCTATATGAATGAGAAATAAATAGAACACCCTAAGAGCAAAACCGATAGATCAAACATTTAATGAAAAAGAAATCTTCAGCACTTAACAAATTGTTTGTTAAAAATCATTTTGAAAATAAATTATTGTTAACATTAAGAAAACTATCATTAAATATGAATTGAAAATGTTAGATGAAAAAAAGCTAATAACCTGAAGGCTAAATGCCACTGCAGGAATAGAGAGACATGTCCTTTGAATGGTAATTGCTTATTTGATAATGTCAGCAGATCCGAGAAGCCTTATGAGTGTTAATGTAGCGTAAGGTAGGAAGATGTTAATAATGATAATAAGGATGTCGATGAAAAGATATGTATCAGTACTACTGAATTAAAAAAAAAAAAGAATGTATAAAACTGCAATTTTACAAACAGCAAATTTATTTAAGAAGTGAAACAATAATAATAAGTCGGTGGAACAATTCACATACCTAGGTAGTAATATCTCATCCAGAGAAAGCGATGTTAACACTCGAATAGGAAAGGCATGGCTGGCCACCAACAAATCATCAGTCATATGGAAATCCGATCTCCCCGACAAGCTAAAGAGACGATTCTTCCAGGCTGTGGTTGTGTCGGTACTGCTGTATGGCTGTACCACCTGGACCCTAACTAAACGCCTTGAGAATAAACTAGATGGGAGCTGCACCAGAATGCTGCGAGCGGTCTTGAATAAGTCGTGGAAGCAGTACCCCACAAAAAAGCAACGGTATGGCCACCTGCCCCCATCTCACAAACCATACGAGTAAGACGGGCTAGGCATGCAGGACACTGCTGGAGAAGCAAGGACGGGATCGTAAGCGACGTACTATTATGGAAGCCAGCACATGGACACGCTAATGTGGGCTGCCCAGTCAGGACCTACATTGACCAACTATGTATGGATGCTGGCTGCTGCGCAGAGGACCTCCCTGGGACAATGAATGATAGGGAAGGTTGGCGAGAGATTTTCATGGATATCCGTGCAAACTGCGCGACATGATGATGATATCAATATGCTAGTTCCGATCGTTATCATTTTGCAACACTGTTTAAAAAAGATACCGCTCAAATCGGCCAAAATGAAAAGCAAAATCTAAATCATAATTATCTGGTGTAGTTTATCCACCGAATTCTTACTTCTTGAATGTTTTCACCTCAGCTAAACAATGCACCATTCCAAAATAAAGAAAAGAAAAAGGACATACTATACAGAAAAGCATACTAAGAAAGAAAGAGTGTAGAGGAAAGAAAAAGAGGGGTTGGGATCGCGGAAATGATAACGTTAATATATTCCAACCGAACATATGTGTGTGTGTGTGTATGTGTGTGTATGTGTGTGTGTGTGTGTGTGTGTGTGTGTGTGTTATTTTCGATATTATTTATATAAGTAAATAATATCGAAAATAACAGACACACACATATGCAAGTAAATAATATAAAAATAACACACACACACTATATATATATATATATATATATATATTATATATATATATATATATATATATTACATCCTGAAGTATGTATCAATTGTTCGCACCTGACTGACAGTCACTGACGGCCATAAGGGTAAGGAGCTTGGCAGACGAGAATTCTGTCGGGTTTCGCTCCCGGCTAGAGGTAGCTATTAAAAAGTCGAGCTACACTGATGAGACATAAACGTCGAAACACGTGTCTGTGGATGACTGATCATATATATATAATCAAAGTAAATAATATCGAAACTAACACACGTATATAACTGGAATTGTTTAGTAATTTGAAAGGTCAGTGATATCGTTGAAGTCGACCTATAGAAAATGTGTTATGCTATATTTTCTTAATGAAAAAAATTAAAATTGACTTTGGCAAAATCGACAATCAGTCCGAAATGAACAATGTATCTAATTAACAATAGTCTAGCCAATTTCAACTCATAGATACAATACGAAATTCGAGGTAGCAGGTTCAATTACCCCTGTAACCATCAAGGTCGATTCTTCTTTGTTTTGTTCTTGTCTTAACGTGAGCCTGCCGCCTGGGGCTTTAGAATACACCGCCTGCATCTCTGCAGAGGGGTAAGACCTCCCAATGGCGTAACTAATTGGCCGTAGGTGGCGATGCTTAAGGATGGAACCCTGGTGGCTTCGCAGTCCATCATATGCAACACACCACATTGGCCCTCACTTAGAATAAACGGATAGTCGGAAAGGCTCCCTCCGATCAATCGGCTTGTCTCGCTAAGCTCTAGCACCTATATAATCGTCCCAAATCTATCGCCCTCGGCGAAAACCCCAACCCTTTTTATCATAAATATACTAGAAGATGGTGTCCGGAGTATGACGTTAAACCGCATCTAGTGATTGTAGAAGTCTAACTACCGTCGAGTTAGCAGACAAGAACAAACATGCAAGCTGTAACTTAAATACAGTCCTTGCATGTTGCTGGCATAGTGCAAAGTGATGGCTGAAGAGTGGGTACTTGTACATGTCCTTACTCACCCTGGAAACAAACAGCCAATCAGAACCTAGCAAATGAACTTGCCTGAGTTCATAATGGAACAATCCAAAGCTCCATATAAGCCACATACCAAACTCTAGTTTCAGTGAAGTAGCCAGCTTGTAACAGAGCTGAACACTTGAAAAATCCATCAGTGATGAGGTTCGGATTCTGGAGCTCGGGGGTACTCTACGTACCCCTTCATTCCCATTACTCTCAGGTCCACTCTGACTCGGAGGGGGTTAACCTGTTAGGGTCCCATCCCAGCGTTAAATAGAAAAAAATAGTTTAAAAATCTTTATAAAAAACCTGAATACCCATCAAGAATGAATAAAACAAAACCTTTTTGTTTGTTTTGTTTTAGAGCATATCAACCTCGCTGGGTCATTTAATACCGACAAAGTTTTGATATAAATTCATTCTTAATGGGTATTAAATCTTACTATAAACATATTTTTTCTATTTAACCCATAGATAGGATCATAACAGGTACTACCACTCTGGGCTAGAGTGGACCTGGGATTAATGGTGATGAAGGGGTACTCCAGATTTCCCAAACTCCATAACTGAAACTTCACCACCAGATAGAGTTTAATGTCATACCAATGACACTAAGACACTCAGCCACTGCCTTCAAGCACATAAGATAAAAAGGGTTGGGAGGTGCTATAAGGACAATATAATTGGGACAATCATATAGATGCTAGAGTTTGACGTGACCAGTCGATTGATTGGAGGGGGCTTTTCCAGCCGCCCGTCTTGCCTAAATAAGGACCAAGGTGGTGTATTGTATGCTATGGACTGCTCAGCCAGGTCGGTTCCATCCTTAAGCATCACGGGTCGTCACCCTCGGCCAACAGGTAGACCGATTGGTGGGGTCTTACCCCTATGCAGAGATGCAGTCCGTGTATTCTAAAGCTCCAGCTGACAGGGCTGAAAACAAAACGTCTCCGGCATTAAATGAACCAACAAGGGTTGACATGCCGTAGAATATAAACAACCAACTAACCAATCAAATACAACAATTTTGGCATTAGATACCCCTTGGGTGTTGATATGCCACTAAAAAAAATAATCTAACTAACCTAAGAGTCAGAGAAGAAATCGAATGGACTGAACGTCACGAGCTAGGTTTACTATAAAAATGCATTGGATATAATTTTTTTTACTATAAGAATGCATTGGAATTTTTTTTTTTTGTCTATAAATTACATTGGAAATTAGTATTTTTTTTACCATAAAAATGCATTGGAAACTTTTTTTTTTTACCATAAATATGCATCGGAAATTATTTTTTTTAAACCTAAAAATGCATTGGAAATTTATTTTTTTACCCTAAAAATGCATTGGAAATTATTTTTTTATCATAAAAATGCATCGGAAATTATTTTTTTTACCCTAAGAATGCACTGGAAATTTTTTTTTTTTACAATAAAAATGCATTGGAAATGATTTTACCAGCATAAAAATACATTGGAAATATATATATATATATATATATATATATATATATATATATATATATATATATATATATATGCGACTTGCCTTTATCTTGGTTTAAAGACCGCATCGGCGAGAAACTGACAGTTACCACGCGCCGTATTCTAACTCATATATATATATATATATATATATATATATATATATAGTAAGGTGTTTCTAATTGGCGCCACAACAGTGTAATTATCAAGAAAGGCGGTAAAAAAATAAATGAAGTGGTCGCTTTTCTAATGATGCAAATGTCGATTGCTTTGTGCCCATTCCGAATTGTTCATCTTTTTTTTTTCATTTGCTTCCTTCATTATCATCAACGCCTGATAAACAAGAAAACTAATCAAGGGATTCAATTAACATTGCTATTGGTAGTATTAGTTTTATTGGTATTATTATTGGTAGTAGACGTCGTGCTTGTAATATCATCATTTTTATAATAATAGCCCGTACTGAAATAAAGATATTTATCATTATTACAATTTCTATTTCGGACGCTATAATTTATATAAATTAAATTAATAAGTTTTCCAAACATTAATTTCATGACATCAGAAATATCCTTCCATATTTCACGTTCCTATAAACGTACAAATGAAGCGTTTGTACTGAAATGGTTATCGTTGTAAGAATTGAAGAGTTCAATATTATGGACGAGTCTTGGGAAAAATTATTTTCAAACATCTATTTAACCTATAGATGAGACCCTAACAGATAATACCACTCCAGGTCAGAATGAATCTTGGTAGTAATTGTTGAGTATCTGGCCGCCATCCTTGGCCAGTTGTAAAAGAACTTAAAGTAAATAAGTAAGTAAGTCAATAAGTCCTGTGGTATTGTTTCCTTTAGGTCCGACGTCTAAGAAGATCCAAGTAGCTAAGATTAGAATCGGCCAGTATAAATACACCAACAGCAGCAGCAGCCTTATATACCAAAAATTCCAACAGTAATGGCAATGAAGAGATGCTGGAGTCTTTCCATCAAATGAGTGGGGATTAAAAAATACGAAAATTAAATTAAAATAAAATAAAACAACAAACTCCTATGGGGCCTTGACCGGAAGAACCCGTTTGCGCATGTCCGACAAAAAGGACTGACTCGCTACCCTAAAAACGATACCTCGGTAATTCGAACTGAAGCCGCAACTGAGTGTAGGTCGTTTCCAGGCCAGGGATTACCCCCTCGCCTCGGCCGACTATGCCCCGTTCAATAAAGCCTAAATCGTAAAATTACCTCTTGCCTTTGTCTCTTTCCTTACTAGTTCATTTTCGTTCCTTAGTTCCATTTTAGCAGACCAGCCAACAAGAACAAAGTTTTATTGGGGACAAGATACCAGTACCGACAAACATAACTTATAAATTCTATTTATAATATCCTAGTTCGATACCGGTCCTCGCCAACTCAGCGCATGAGTAGCACAGGGATCTGTGCGGTAAAGTGAGGAGCTGATGGTAGGTGTGGCGCTCCACCTCAGATGCCAAAACAACCTCCTTGGTTTAGCGCTATTGAAAAGGGGATAGACTCCCTAGCTGACTGGCTGATACAGATTTTAGGCCGCCCCGACGACTTTACTTTACTTACTTATTATTTAACCCATAGCTAGTGGGATGAGGAGTTCAGATCTTTCTTAAGGGCATTAGTCCAAAAGTGAACGTAATAGCACGACTGAAATTAGAACTCGTTTAATATGATGTCGCAGTTCAGCACGTTAGCCATTGCGCCACGATGACTCTCCCTAACCAATAAACTGGTGTTAAGGAAATACCAATGCAAAGAGTCTACAATACATTACTATTACATTGGTAACATCTTATTATAATGGAGATTGTGTGTTTTTCTGTCTGTAACCGAAACTATATTACTACTCAAGTCACAATTCCCTTAATTATTTACGTCAAATTCTCCATGATTTCATTCTTTTAAACCTTCAGTTATTAATAAAAATTGTTTTACATTATTAATACTGTTGACCATATCTACGTACTAATAACATGCAATTGTATTTATATATACAACAAAATAGCGGTTTACAGTTTGAACGAGAAGGCTAATTTGCATATTAATATTTAAAATTCTATTTTAATAAATATGTGCTTGGTATTATTGATTTCTAATTGTTTGGTTTTATCTTAAGAAATATAAACAAAAATCTCGTGGATAAATCTTAAAAGAAATTTATTTACAAGAAGAACTGTAATATTATCCTTTACTTCCTAATTTAACTAAATAGTTAAATTAGGAAAATTTACCAATGAAAGAGGGGAGTAATGGAAAATGATGGAATAGTTAGTTTCAAAGTTGTTCTATTTTTCGATTATACCCCCTCTGTTGCAGATCTTTTTATCTGCATTCTTAGTCAGTTTCATTAGCCTTTCTAATTTAATATGATATTTTTTTTATATCAAAACTTAAATACTTGCACCCAGAGGGTGCATATATTTGCTAGTAGAATTTAATGATGAAATAATATTGAACTTTCTTTAGATAATTTTATTTGGTTTGGTTTGGTTTGTTTTGTTTTACGGCATATCAACCTTATTGGGTCATTTAATGCCGATAAAGTTTTGAAATAAATCAATTCTTAATGGATAATACAATTTTTTTTATAAATACATTTTTCTATTTAACCCATAGATGGGACCCTAACAGGTACTACCACTCCGGGCCAGAGTGGACCAGGGAGCAATGGGGATGAAGGGGTGCTCCACATTCCCCAAACCTCCAAAACTGGAACCTCACCATCATATAGAGTGTAACGTCATTCCCAGGACATGTAGACCCGCAGCCACCGCCTTCTAGCACCCATATGATAAAAAGGGGTTGGGGCTTGCCATAAGGGCAATAGGGTTGGGAAAATCATATAGGTTATAGGGCTTGACGTGGCCAGCCGATTGATCGGAGCGGGCCTCTCCGACCGCCCGTCTAGCCCAAGATATGGCCAAAGTGGAGTATTGCATGTCATGAACTGCTCATCCACCTGGGCTCTATCTTAAAGCATCACGGGTCTCCACCCACGGCCAATAGGTGGGGGAGTCTTACCCCTCTGCAGAGGTGCAGTCGGTGCATTCTAACACCCCAGCCGACAGGGCGGAGATAATTTTGAGATTAACCTTAAAGTGTTTGTAGATAGTAAAATCTAGTAAAATACATCAATAATTAGGACTGAGCCTATCCTGGTAGTGACCACCCCAAGCGGATGTAACAAGTTTGAGTTCAAGGTTTTCTTGGGAAGGTGTGTCTTACCACTCAGTAGAGGATACAGTCAGAATATTCTATACTTCACAGGCAGTGCAGTAAATTATCTATGGTAAAATCAATGATAGTATGTAGATCTGGTCAACGCCAGGGGTCCAGTGTCTTCGGCCCTGGATCTTTACAAGTTAATAGCGTCGATCCTAGGGGGCTATCCCCCCAGACAATACCTGCCCCCTTGATTTAAAGGGGCAGGGTTGGGTTTATTGCCCAGTGCCTGAGGCGCCCCCCCCCCCATGAGGGGGAATGCCGACGGGATCGACGCAATTTTTCACCCGCCACCCATGAGCTTCAGTTTGTGGGTGGGTCCACGTTAATAGGGCCTTGTGCCTAACCGGTACAAGTGGGGTACAAGGTAAATGCAATGATTTCTTTGGAGAAATGTTTGTGAATCGCAGGTATATGATTAAAATAATCAGTTTATAACACATCACTCAATTATTCCCGGGCCTAATATATAGATGGCGTCACTTATAAAAATCTATAGGATTTTCATAAAGTACTAACCTTCAAATGGCATGTGTCAAAATCTGAGCCGAATCGGATTATTAACTTACAAATTACAGTTATTTAAGTGAAGATAGTT
>CM042167.1:62910494-62925494 GCA_023376005.1 Doryteuthis pealeii | reverse complement strand
GAGAAAGAGAGAGAGAGAGAGTGTGTGTTGTGTGTGTGTGTGTGTGAGAGAGAGAGAGAGAGAGGGGGTGGGGACCCTGAGACAGAGACTGTTATGTAGAATAACTACTCCCCAGACCAAGACAAAATAAACCCACACTGTCCTATTAATCACCATAGCTGAAGGGAGGAGCAGATGGATTTATGTGGTCTTCTTCAGTGAAATGCCAACAATCTTATCTAGAATTGCACTCGGTTGGCCGATTCCATTGATACAACCATAACCGTGACGCAACGCGCATCCAAATAGATGAAGTATATATTTTCCAAACCCTCCACACGAACAGGATTTGCAAGAAGGTAATTTTTAAGCAAAGTTAAACACGTTTGTAATCAAAGTCGGCCACCGTGACAGGGTAACATATCAAGGTTAAAGAGTCCCAGTCGTCCCTACTATTTACCCATAGCTGGAGGATGGAGTTGGACACACATTTCCATGAGTATTAGTGATATTTTTGAAATGCAAACAACCTCTTTCATGGTTTAAACTCAGTTCACCGTGTTTATTCTACACGATAATAACCATTACAGAACTAGCGTCTCCAAGACAGCAGAAGTCGATGAGTAGAACAAATAGAGGTATAGGAAAGAGGAAAAATATATAATATATATATATATATATATATATATATATATATATATATATATATTATATTTATTTCTATATAAAAAAGAAGGTTCGCAAAAAGGGGTATGTTTCTGATATTTGATGGGTGTGTTTTTCAAAAATCACAAATTATACATATACATATTCATATTTCTGCCAAAATATGGTTAATTAATGCCTGAAGAAGATAACAGAAGATATGAAACACGTGTCATATATGCAAGATAATAATAATTAAAAAAAAAACAATCCTTTTTTGCGAACTTCTTTTATATAGAATATCTAAATATATATATATATATATATATATATATATATATATATAATATATATATATATAGAAAGAAAGAAAGAAAGAGAGAGAGTGAGACAAAGAGAGTGAGAGAGAGACAAAGAAAGAGAGAGAGAGAGACAAAGAGAGAGAGAGACAAAAGAGAGAGAGAGAGAGAGAGGAGAGAGAGGGGGGGACAGACAGACAGACAAAGGGGAGACACACATAAAAAGAGACTAGCAAAGTTGGGAGATTGATAAAAGAGAGGGCAGGAGAGAGAGGAGAGAGAGAGAGAGAGAGAGAGAGAGAGAGAGAGAAGAGAGAAGAGAGATAGGGGGGAGGAAAGAGAGATTTTTTAGAGTGTGATATGTACGCACACACACCCATATATACAACAGTGTGTGTGAGAGAGAGAAACAGAGATAAAGACAGAAATAAAGAGAGACTAACAAAAGATGAGAGAGAGAGAGAGAGAGAGAGAGAGAGAGAGAGAGAGAGAGAGAGAGAGAGAGAGAGAGAGAGAGAGAGAGTTAGAAAGAAAGAGAGAAGGATGAAGAGAGATCTACTAGATTGGAAGCATAACCAAGTTAATACGTTTGATCTTGAGCGATGTTTTTGGAGGCTTAACTAATTCTCATTTAAAAGCAATTTAAAAATTCAAATTCAAAAATCACGCCAAAAAATAACAAAACAAAAAGCAAACAAATCAATATAAAAAAAAAACAACAAATAATCGAATCCTCTGTTGTGTAGAAGGGAAAATTATTTTTCCCCTCGCTGAAAAATATTCCTTTAAAAATAGAAAACAGTATCATTTGCATTCGTTGTTGAAATCAACTAAAATACTCAGAAGAGACCTTTAGACCTGAGAAGACTTGTTGTCCCACAGATGTCAGTGAAAGACCATCAGTTTACTTTGGTGTGATAAACTTCCAAGGAGTTAAATAATAATGATAATCTTATTATAATGGCGATTGCGTGTTTGGAAGTTGATATATATATATATATATATATATATATATATATCTTATAATAATGGAGATTGTGTGTTTTTCTGTCTGTAACCGAAACTATATTCCTATTCAAGTCACAATTCTCTTAGTTATTGACATCACATTCTCCATGATTTTATTTTTATCTAAGCCTCAATTATTAATAAAATTGTCTTACATTATTAATACTGTTAACTATGTCTACATACTGACAACATGCAATTATATTTATATATACAACAAAATAGCAGTTTACAGTGTGAACGGGAAGGCTAATTTACATATTAATATTAAAAAATCGAATTTAATAAATATGTGCTTAGTATTATTAATTTCTAACTGTTTGGTTTTATTTTAATGAATATAAGTAAACATCTCTTCAATGAATCTTAAATGAAATCCATTAACAAGATAAAATAACTGTCATTTTATTCTTTACTTCCTCTTTTAACTAAATACTTAAATTAGAAAAAAAAAACAATGAAAGACGAGAGTGATGGAAGAGTAAGTTTCAGTTGTTCCATTTTTTTATTATACTCCCTCTGTTTCAAATCTTTTATTATACTCCCTCTGTTTCAAATCTTTTTATCTGTATTCTTATTTAGTTTCATTAGCCTTTCTAATTCAATACAATATTTTATTACGTTAAAAGTTAAATACTTGCACCCGGAGGGTGCATATATTTGCTAGTATATATAAATAATCATCCTAAATGCATGGATAAGAGAAACTCAACATCCACCCTGAAAAACAAATCTACACTTTTTTACAAAAAAAAAATCAGAATTTACATTGAAATCTTCTAATATAATACTGATATATAATTCAACAAAAGAATGGATTTTCACTAAATGAAATTAATTCACAGGACTTTACCATCTATGAAAAACTTTTAAAATCTAAAATCATACTGATATTATCAAATATGATATTGGACGTATAATTCAATAAAAGAACGGATTTTCATTAAATGAAATTAATTCACAGGACTTTACCATCTATGAAAAACTTTTAAAATCTAAAATCATACTGACATTATCAAATATGATATTGGACGTATAATTCAATAAAAGAATGGATTTTTATTAAATGAAATTAATTCACAGACTTTACCATCTATGAAAAACTTTTAAAATCTAAAATCATACTGACATTATCAATTATGATATTGGACGTATAATTCAATAAAGAACGGATTTTCATTAAATGAAATTAATTCACAGGACTTTAC
Organism: Doryteuthis pealeii; assembly: GCA_023376005.1. Classification (NCBI taxonomy): domain Eukaryota; kingdom Metazoa; phylum Mollusca; class Cephalopoda; order Myopsida; family Loliginidae; genus Doryteuthis; species Doryteuthis pealeii. Next base: position 62,922,355 of record CM042167.1, on the reverse strand, counting down.
CATCTATGAAAAACTTTTAAAATCTAAAATCATACTGACATTATCAAATATGATATTGGACGTATAATTCAATAAAAGAATGGATTTTCATTAAATGAAATTAATTCACAGGACTTTACCATCTATGAAAAACTTTTAAAATCTAAAATCATACTGACATTATCAATTATGATATTGGACGTATAATTCAATAAAGAACGGATTTTCATTAAATGAAATTAATTCACAGGACTTTACCATCTATGAAAAACTTTTAAAATCTAAAATCATACTGACATTATCAAATATGATATTGGACGTATAATTCAATAAAAGAATGGATTTTCGACAAATGAACACCACCATCCACCTTTAAATTATATTGAAAAATTTAAAAAAACTTTACCATATATATAAAAATGTTTTTTTGAAAATACATACATCCTTTAACATACGGAATTAATTTTTTTTAAATTTTCCAAAAGAAAAATTTTCTATTTTTAATGACTAAAGGGAGGTAACTTCGTTAGCATTTTTATAAAAAAATGCAAATTTTGAACAAATTTAACTTTTAAAAATCCGAAGCGTAATAACGTCCACAAAAGCAACCGACGTTATTTGCGGTCCAGAATATAACATTAAGAAAGGATCTTCAAATAAACACCATAAGATCTAATTTGACAGCCTGATGATTGCGACTTAGCAAGACAACCTGGGTAGCTGTCTATAATAAGCATTTATTAAAAAAAAACTCAACAAATTAAATATATATATATATATATATATATATATATATATATATATATATGAGGGGGATTATAGTTTATTATGAACTAGGGGGAAAAAAACAACAAAATAAACTTAATGGCCCTTTCGACCAATATTTTTGAAAAAATAAACACCGGTGAACGAAAAAAGTCACATAAAAAATTATGTGACTATGCGTGTATATGTATGTGACTTTTATTCGTTCACCGTTTATTTTTTGAAAAGTATCGGTCGAAAGGGTCTTTAAGTTTTTTTTTCCTTTTTATCTCCCACCAGGTCATAATAAAATATCATCCTCCCCATTAAAGCACTGTTATCCTTTTGATGTAGCATATATATATATATATATATATATATTGAAAAAACAAATGATGTTTACAAATGCATGGGATCATCAGGAGAGAATGTGAACCGTTTCGAGGCCTTCCTCTCAACGGTTTTAAAAAAGCAAATCGCCCCCCCTCACTGATGTGAGGTCCCTCGGAATATCTGTATCGACGTATGTCATAGATCGGTCTTCAACAAAAACAAAACGGGATGAAATGCTTCTGATTTGAAAAAATTAAAAATAAAATTCATTTTATTTTTAAACAAAATTCATTTTATTTTTAATACAGACAACGCATTTTTTGAAAAATTCCAACTTTGATTAACAGCGTTCTGTTTGCGCATTCTTTTTCTAACGGTCATTTCATCCCGTTTTATTTTTGTTGAAGACCGATCTATTACATACGGTCGATACAGATATTCCGAGGGACCTCACATCAGTGTGTTTTTTAAAAACCGCTGAGAGGAAGGCCCGAAACGGTGCACATTCTCTCCTGATGATCCCATGCATTTGTAAACATCATTTGTTTTTTCAAATATATCAAATTCACTCTGTCGGATTAATTTCCTTTTATTTCACACACACACACACACACACACACACACAACACACACACACACACACACACACACATATATATATTATATTATTTAATTGGCTGAGTTTTTATAGATCAATGTTCATTATAAACAGCTACCCAGCTAATAAAAACTCAGCCAATTAAATAAATATTAGCTCTCACAATTTGTGATTGAGCACTGTATTTTCTTTGTTTCATCACACAAAAAAAATTGTATTTATATATACCTATATATATATATATATATATATATATATATATATATATGTGTGTGTGTGTGTGTGTGTGTGTGTGTGTGTATATATAAATATATATATATATAATATATATTAATTTGTGTATACATATTTAATTACATGGATATTTTAAACTGCAACTCTTGGATTAATGCAGTTGAATGCCAAGAAGAAAGGTATGAAACCCAGGGTCACAGTTAAGAATTCCCGTTAAGAAATCTCCTTTATTTTTTTATTTTTTTACCTAAACCTCAATTATTAACAAAAATTGTCTTCCATTACTAGACGAAAGCTCTACATAGAGGATGTCCTTCGGGATTCGTCCATCATCCATCCGGTGAACATGACCCAGCCATCGGAGACAACGCTGTCTCAGTAGAGAACACTTGGGAAGTTGAGCTCTCTATAGAACTGCTGTGTTATTAATCCTGTCTCCCCAGGTGATGCCGCCCAGTATTCATCTAAGGCAGCGAAGGTAGAAAAGATGGATAAATACCTGGACCTTGCAAAACAATTGAAAAAGCTGTGAATAAAGTGATACCAATTGTAGTGAGTGCACTTGGAACGGTCCCAATAAACTTGGAAAAAGACTGGAGGATCTGGAAATCAGATGAAGAATTGAGACCACCCGGACTACTACACTGCTGAAATCGGCTAGAATAATCAAGAGTTCTGGAAATCTGAGGAGACTTGGTGTCACTCAGACTTCGGGGAAATGCCATCAGCTAACGCAGACGTGAAAAACTCAAAAGGAGTGAAAATAATCAGGACAATGTAAAAACACTTTGGGAAAATGAAAGTTACAAATACTTAGGAAATTTAGAAGCAGATACGATCAATCAAACAGAGATGAAAGAAAAAGTTCAAAGAAAATATCTCAGAAGAACAAGAAAACCGAGCTCTGCAGCAGAAATCTCATCAAGGGAATAAATACCTGGGCCGTCCCCATTATAAAATACTCTGGACCATTCTTAAAATGGACAAGAGAGGAAATCAGATTGATTAGAAAGTCAATTTTAACCATACAACTAAATAGTATATGCACAAGCCTGAATCTGTTCTGGAGAATGAGACACAAAAAATGATCTGGGACTCAGCCTCCAGAGAACCACCGGCTACGGCAGGTGTCCCAGCAAGAAGACCAGACCTAGTGTTGATTAACAAAAAAGAAAGAACTTGTCAACTGGTGGATTTTGCAGTGCCAGGAGATCACAGGGTGAAGCTAAAGGAAAATGAAAAAATAGACAAATATCTGGACCTTGCCAGAGAACTGAAAAAGTTATGGAATTTGAAAGTCAAAGTGATACTAGTTGTAGTTGGTGCATTTGGAACGGTCCCAAAAAGATTGGAAAAGGGTTTGGAAAGTCTGGAAATCAGAGGAAGGATTGATACCATCCAGAACACTGCACTGCTGCAATCTGCCAGAATACTCAGAAGAGTCCTGGAGACCTGAGTAGACTTACTGTCACTCAGACTCAAGTGAAAGACTAACGCTGATATGAAAACTCAAAAGGAGTAAATAATAATAATAATAATAATCTTGGTGCCCTGAGGATACTTGTCCCCCAGACTACAGTGAAAGACCAACCGCTTGCTCTTGTTTGAAAGAATCACATTGAGGGAAATGATAATAACAAGAAAAAAAAGATAATATAAAGTAATAAATGGGTAATGAATAAAAATGAAAATTTCTAATAATATAAAACCAATATTACAGTCCAATCAGTTTCGTAAAAAAATTTCAATGTTGATTTTCCATGGCAGAGTTATTTATTTTGTGTTTAATAGGATTTTCTAAAGTTAAATTTTCATTTCGAATATTAATAATAATAAAAAAAACAATAAAGAAACACGTTTTGATAGAAACAATACAATCGGTGATCCATGGAATGTGAAGAGTTTTGCTCAATCTACGAATTCTTCAGACGATCAATTAATATCTTTTGCTCGTTTATTAAAAAAAGACAATCGGTGAACTGATATGTCCACATCAGCAAGAGAATGTGCAATGATGGATATGGGATGAGAGATGTTATAAAATTTGTTTTAGTGTGTATCGTTAAACATTAGTGAAAGATATTTAAGGTTATCATAATGTGTATTTTGAGACGTCTAATCTGTTTGAAGATATGTTGTATGCTGATGTGAAAAACTCGCATTGGGTAATTATAATCTATTTAATAATGAAGGATTTGCTCCGGTTTTTGTCTGAAACAAAATTACGTCACTGCTTACGTCACATTACGCAAATCGTCATAACATAGAATAAATACAACTCAAAATTTGAACATGCAACATTAGACAGTCCTCATTGTTTTTTAACAAGTTTTAATAATACATGACTGGTATTAATATATCTTATATAGTTTGTTTATTTTAATAAATATTTAAAGTTTACATTTCAAATTGTTTAAATTTTTTAATCCTTTTAATGAATTTGATGATTTTACTTTACTTAGGGTACAAACTCGCTGACATTGAATTTTTACTACCCACCCCTCAGGCAATGTTTCAAAAATCTATTTTACATCGCTCAGAGGGCGTTTTTTTTTATTTTTGTACTAGTAAAGTTAATAATTTTAAACATTATCTTAACAACATTATCGTTTGACTCGTAGACAGGACACTAACAGGTACAAACTCGCTGACATTGAATTTTTTACTCCAACCCCCTCAGGCAATATGTTTCAAAAATCTATTTTAACATCACCCTGGCGGGGGGGGGGTATATCTGTACTACTACTACTACTACTACTACTAATACTACTACTAATAATAATCTAATAATAATAATAATAATAATTGACCTATCCCAGCCAGGAGACCAGACCTAGTGGTGAATAACAAAAAAAAAAAAAGAAAAAAAAAAGAAAAAAGAAAGAGAACGTGTCAACTGGTGGGGACTTTTGCGGTTCCAGCAGAATCAAGAACATCGAGACCATGTCAAACGGCATTCAAACTACGGCTAGAATACCCAGAAGAATCCTGGAGACTAACGAGACTTTACTGTCACTAGCCTCTTGTGAACCACGGCTACAGCCTATGTGAAGACCTCCCATTAATATAATACATAAAAATCACAATGATAAAAATGAAATTTCTAATATAAAGACAATAATAAGTCGCAATCAGTTTCGTAACAAAATTCAATGTTGATCTTCCATGTCATAGTTATTTATTTTGTGTTTAATAAATGATTTTCTAAATGTGAATTTTCATTTCGAATATTATTAATAATTAAAAAAAGTTTTTTTTTAAAAAAAGCACGTTGTAATAAAAACAATGAAGTCTTTGATCCATGGAATCAGAAGAGTTTTGCGCAGTCTACGAGTTTCTTCAGCCCATCAATTAGTATCATTCGCTCGTTTATGGAAGCAAAGACGATCAGTTTACTGATGTGATCAAATCATCAAGAGAACGTGAAATAATCGTTTGTTTTAACCTTTGTTCAATTTTTTCGGGAAAGATATAAAAATATAATTTTAAGGAAAAATGCTGATTGTGGTTCATTTTGCGTCCCATCAAACCGGAAATGAAAAAAAATATTCTATCCCCATCAAAAAAAAAAAAAAATCAACTTGAAAAATGTTTTAATGTTTAAATTTTAAATTGAGGGAACAGTTAGTTGGTGGCCTATAATTCAAACGACAAATGAGGTTTATTTTGAGAGAAAGAAAGGCTATATTAAAATAATATAACACAACATTATAATATCACAACACACACAATATATATATATATATATATATATATACGCAGGATACACATATATTATAACACATACACACATATTATATATATATATATACACACGAACCATATAACATATAATATATATATACACACATACACAACTCAACAAACAGCACAAATACAATAATATACATATATAATATATATTTATAATATATATATATACACACACATATATACACAAACACATGAACATTACAACCACATACATATAGCACAAACATACATATATCATGTTGTTTGTGTAATATGTAATGTGTGTGTTATGTTCATGTGTTTGTGTTATATGTGTGGTATATAGCTATATACTATTATATATATATATATTATATGTATATGTATATGTATGCTTGTGCGTTTTTGTGAGTTTGTGTATGTGTGTATATATATATATGTTATATTGCGTGTGTATATTATATATATATATATGTGTGTATTGTGTGGTATATATATATGTGTATCTGGTATATAATATCATATATAGTATATTATAGTGTGTGTGTGGTGTTGTGTGTATATTATTATAATAAATTAGCCCCCCCCTTTCTTTTTTCCTCCTCAAAAAAAATAAACCTATTTGTCGTTTGAATTTAGGACCAACTAACTGTTCTCAATAAAAATTGTAAACATTAAAACATTTTTCAAGTTTGATTTTTTTTTTTTTTTGATGGGATAGAATTTTTTTTTTCATTTCCCCGGTTGATGGGACGCAAAATGAACACTAATCAAGGCATTTTTTCCTTAAATAATTTTTATATCTTTCCCGAAAAAATTGAACAAAGGTTAAAACAAACGATTATTTCCGTTCTCTTGATGATTTTGATCACATCAGTAAACTTTGATCGTCTTTGTTCGCATAAACGAGGAATGATACAATTGATGGGCTGAAGAACTCGTAGACTGCGCAAAACTCTTGCTGATTCGCATGGATCAAAGGACTTCATTGTTTTTAATTACAACGTGCTTTTTTAAAAAAACTTTTTTTATTATTAATAATATTCGAAGTGAAAATTCACATTTAGAAAATCATATGTAAACACAAAAATAAATAACTATGACATGAAGATCTACCAATTGAATTTTGTTACGAAACTGATTGGGACTGTATTATTGGGTTTTTATATTAAGAGAAATTTCAATTTTTATTCATTTGATTTTTATGTATTATTATTATGAGGTCTTCACATGGCTGTAGCCAGTGGTTCACAGAGGCGAGTGACAAAAGTCTCTTAGGTCTCAGGATTTCTTCTGGGTATCTAGCGTAGTTTTGAATGCCGTAGTTTGACCATGGTCTCGATGGTTCTGTGATTCTGCTGGAACCGCAAACGTCCACTCAGTGACACGTTTTTCTCTTTCTTTGTTTCTTTTTTTTTCTTTTTTTTTTTTTGTTATTCACCACTAGGTCTGGTTCCTGGCTGGGATAGGGTCAATTTATTATTATTATTATTATTATTATTCATTAGTAGTAAGTAGTAGTTAGTGTAGTAGTAGTAGAGTACAGATATACCCCCCGCCAGGGTTTTTTTTGAAAAAAAAATGGGTAAAAATAAGATTTTTTTGGGGGAAAAACCAAAATATTTGCCTGAGGGGTTGGAGTAAAAAATTCAATGTCAGCGCTTTGTAAACTGTTAGTGGTCCTGTCCTACGGTCAAACCGATAATGTTTAAGATAAATGTTTTAAAATTATTAATCTTTACTGTACAAATAAAAAACGTCCCTCTGAGCGATGTAAAAATAGATTTTTGAAACATATTGGCGCTGAGGGGTGGAGTAAAAAATTCAAATGTCAGCGAGTTTGTACCTAAGTAAGTAAAATCATCAATCATTAAAGGATTAAAAAATTAACAAGTTTGAAATGTAACTTTAAATATGTATTAAATAAAACAAACTATTATAGATTATCTAATACCAGTCATGTTTTATTAATAACTTGTTTTAAAAAACAATAGAGACTGTCTAATGTTGCATGTTCAAATTTTGAGTGTATTTATTCTATGTTATGACGATTTTAGCGTAATGTACCGTAAGCAGTGACGTAATTTTTGTTTCAGACAAGAAACCGGAAGCAATCTTGCATTATTAATAGATATATTACCAATGCGAGTTTTTTCACATCACATAACACATATGCTTCACGATTTAGACGTCTCAAAATACACATTTATGATAACTTAAATATCTTTCACTAATGTTTAACCGATAACACATAAAACAAAATTTTTAAATAATCTCTCATCCATATCCATCATGCACATTTCTCTTGCTGATGTGGACATATAGTTCACCCGATTGTCTTTTTTTTTATTAAACGAGCAAAAGATATTCATTGATCGTTCTGAAGAAATTCGTAAGATTGAGCAAAACTCTTCACATTCCATGGATCACGCGATGTAATTGTTCATATCAAAACGTGTTTCTTTTGTTTTTTTTCTTAATTATTAATATCGAATGAAAATTTAATTTTAGAAAATCCTATTAGAACACAAAATAAATAATCTGCCATGGAAAAATCAACCATTGAAATTTTTTACGAACTTGATTGGACTGTAATATTGGTTTTTATATTATTAGAAATTTTCATTTTTATTCATTACCCATGTTATTACTTTATATTATCTTTTTTTTCTTGTTATTATCATTTCCCCATGTGATCTTTTCAAACAAGAGCAAGCGGTTGGTCTTTCACTGTAGTCTGGGGGACAAGTATCCCTCAGGGCACCAAGATTTATGTTCTATTATTATATTTACTCCTTTTGAGTTTCATATCAGCGTTGTCTTCACTTGAGTCTGAGTGACAGTAAGGTCTACTCAGGTCGTCCAGACTCTCTGAGTATTCTGGCAGATGCAGGCAGGTGCAGTGTTCTGGATGTATCAAATCGTTCCTCTGATTCCAGACTTTCCAAACCTTTTCCAATCTTTTTGGGACCGTTCCAAATTGCACAACTACAACTATATCAACTTTGATTTCAAATTCCATAACTTTTTCAGTTCTCTGGCAAGGTCCCGATATTTTGTCTATTTTTTCAATTTTCCTTAGCTTCACCCTGTGATCTCCTGGCACTGCAACATTCCAGCCAGTTGACAAGTTTTTCTTTTTTGTTAATCAACACTAGGTCCTGGTCTTCTTGCTGGGACCACCTGCCGTGCCGGTGGTCTTCTGGAGGCTGAGTCCCAGATGCATTTTTTGTGTCTCATTCTCAGAACAGATTCAGGCTTGTGCATATACTATTTTAGTTGTATGGTTATAATATTGTTTACTCTTTCTAATCAATCTGATTTCCCTCTTGTCCATTTTAAGAATGTCGCAGAGTTATTTTATAAGGGGCCAGGTATTTATTCCCTTGATGAGATTTCTGCGCAGAGCTCGTTTTCTTGTTCTTCGAGATAATTTTCTTTGAACTTTTTTTTTCATCTCTGTTTGATTGATCGATCTGCTTTTCTAAAATTTCCTAAGTATTTGTAACTTTCATTTTACCCAAAGTTGTTTGTACATTGTCCTGATTATTTTCCTCTTTTGAGTTTTTCACGTATCCTCGTTAGCTGTATTGGCATTTCCGAAGGTCTGAGTGCACCAACGTCTCCTCAGATTTTTCCAGAACTCTTGATTTATTCTAGCCGATTTCAGCAGTGTAGTAGTCCGGGTGGTCTCAATTCTTCATCTGATTTCCAAGATCCTCCAGTCTTTTTTCCAAGTTTATTGGGACGTTTCCAAGTGCCCATACAATTGGTATCACTTTTATTCACAGCTTTTTCAATTGTTTTGCAAGGTCCAGGTATTTATCCATCTTTTCTACCTCGCTGCTTAGATGAATATGGGGCGGCCATTCACCTGGGGAGACAGGATTAATAACACAGGCAAAGTTCTATAGAGAGCTCAACTCCAAGTGTTCTCTACTGAGACAGCGTTGTCTCCGATGGCTGGGTCATGTTCACCGATGGATGAGAACGAATCCGAAGGACATCCTCTAGTAGAGCTTTCGTCTAGTAATGGAAAGACAATTTTTGTTAATAATGAGGTTTAGGTAAAAAAATAAAAAAAATAAAGAGATTTCTTAAGCCGGGAATTCTTAACTGTGACCCTGGGTTTCATACCTTTCCTTCTTGCTTCAACTGCATTATCCAAGAGTTCGTTTAAAAATATCCATGTAATTAAATATGTAACACAAATTAATTATATAATATATTATATATATATAACACACAACACACACAACACATCACACATACAACACACATATATATATATAATAATATATATATTATATATAATATATAGGTTATATATATACAAATTTTTTTTGTGTGATAAACCAAAGAAAATACAGTGCTCAATTCACAAATTGTAGAGCTAATATCTTATTTAAATTGGCTGAGTTTTTTATAGCTGGTATGCTTTATAGAACATTGATCTTAAAACAGCCAATTAAATAAATATAATATATACTATGTGTTGTGTGTGTGTGTGTGTGTGGGGTTTGTGTGGTGTGTGTGTGTGTGTGTGAAATAACAAGGAAATTAATCCGACAGAGTGAATTTGAATATTGATAAAAACAAATGATGTTTACAAATGCATGGGATCATCAGGAGAGAAATGTGCACCGTTTCGGGGGCCTTCCTCTCAGCGGTTTTTAAAATAACACACTGATGGAGGTCCCTCTGGAAAAGGAATATCTTGTAATCGACCGTATGTAAATAGATCGGTCTGTCAACAAAGAATAAACGGGATGAATTTGACCGTTAGAAAAGAATGCGCAAGACAGAAACGCTGTTTAATCAAAGTTGGAATTTTCAAAGATGCGTTGTCTGTATAAAAATAAAATGAATTTTTGTTTTAACATAAAATGAATTTTATTTTTTAATTTTTTTCAAATCAGAGAGCATTTTCATCCGTTGTTTTTGTTGAAGACCGATTCTATGACATATGATACATAAATGAATTCCGAGGGAACCTCACATCAGTAGGGGGGCGATTTGCTTTTTTAAAACCGTGAGATGGAAGCCTCGAATACGGTTCACATTCTCTCCTGATGATCCATGCATTTTGTAAGACATATTTGTTTTTTTCAATATATATATAATATATTATATATATATATGCTAACAAAAGATAACAGTCTTTAATGGGGAGGATGATATTTTATTTGACCTGGTGGGAGATAAAAAGGAAAAAAAAATATAAAGACCTTTCGACCGATACTTTTCAAAAAATAAACGTGACGAATAAATCACATACATATACACGCATAGTCCACATAATTTTTTATGTACTTTTTTCGTCACCGTGTTTAATTTTTTCAAAAAATATGGTCGAAAGGGGCCATTAAGTTTATTTTGTTGTTTTTTTCCCCCCTAGTTCATAAAACTGATAATCCCCTCATATATATATATATATATTTATATATATATATATATATATATATTAAATTTGTTGAGTTTTTTTTTTAATAAATGCTATTATAGACAGCTACCCAGGTTGTCCTTCAAGTCGCAATCATCAGGCTGTCAAATTAGATCTTATGGTGTTTATTTGAAGATCTCTTTCTTAATGTTATATTCTGGACCGCAAATATACGGTCGGTTGCTTTGTGACGTTATTACGCTTCGGATTTTTAAAAAGTTAAATTTTGTTTCAAAATTTGCATTTTTTATAAAAATGGCAACGAAGTTCCTCCCTTTAGTCATTAAAAATAGAAAATTTTTCTTGAAAATTTTAAAAAAAATTAATTCCGTATGTTAAAGGATGTTGTATTTTCAAAAAAACATTTTTATATAATGTAAGTTTTTTTTAAATTTTTCAATATAATTTAAAGGTGGATGGTGTGTTCATTTGTCGAAAATCATTCTTGTTATTGATTATTACGTCCAAATAAAAATATCATTTTGATAATGTCGTATGATTTTTTAGAATTTAAAAGTTTTTAATAGATGTAAAGTCCTGTGAATTTAATTTCATTTAATGAAAATCCGTTCTTTTATTGGAATTATACGATCCAATATCATAATTGATAATGTCAGTAATATTTAGATTTTAAAAGTTTTTCATAGATGGTAAGTTCTGATTATTTCATGTTAATGAAATCCTTCTTTATTGAATTATTACGTCCAATATCATATTTGATAATGTCAGTATGATTTTATGATTTTAAAAGTTTTTCATAGATGGTAAACGTCCTGTGAATTAATTTCATCTTAATGAAATCCGTTTGTTGATTGTTTT
>CM042167.1:62908108-62910394 GCA_023376005.1 Doryteuthis pealeii | reverse complement strand
AGGTAATGGTTAAGATTCGTAGACAATGGACTCGTCAACTCGAGTTCAAGTCCTGAAAGGGTGTTGTATTTCAACATAACGCAAAATCAATAGAACGGTATTGAATCGAACTACTCTCCCTCAATCTATGGGGTACAATTAGTAGGCAGACTGGGCTTTTTAACATTGATAGGTAAGACAAGTCTAGAAGAAAGAAAAATCTAAATTCAAAATCTGTTAAACTCCGGTTAATAAATTGACATTTGTTTCCATCCTACTCGTGCAATGGGTTGAGAAATACAGGTATTTGTCTCATATATCCCACTTGTATGGGCTGGGCACAAGCCTCGTTTTAACGTAGCCCACCCACAAGCCGAAGCTCATAGTGGAAAAGAACAAAAATTGCGTCGATTCGTCGGCATTCCCCCTCAAAGGGGGGCGCCTCAGGCGCTGGGCAATAAAGCCAGCCTGCCCCTTTAAGTTGGGGTTGGGAATACATATAACCTAACGATCTGATCTGTCTATCGATCGCCTTGTGTGTGTGTAAGTATATAAAAAATGGAAGAACAAGTGTTCGGATGGAAGATATTTTATTGTATGGGCCGACGTCATAATGTTTCGTGTGGTTAGCAAACCATTCGTCAGGGCATCGTTGGTATTCATTTGTATATACAAGGTGGTCAGGAAAGTATCGGGAGATTAAAGCTGTATACTAAAGGTGTGTCAAAAAGATACCGAGTTTTAAGTTTGTATACCAAGATAGAAATGACAGCGGATGGAACGTTATTTTTTTCAAATACAGGGTTGTCAAAAAAACACAAAAATCTCGGTACTTTTTTTACACACCTTGTTTAAAAAAACAAAACTAAAAAGGAGTAAGTTTTTCGTATGTTGCGGCTTTTGAATCTTATTCAAGCTGTTACACACTGGACCGTCAAAGAACACAAACACTTGTATTTAGGAAAAATATAAGATGAGATGTTATTATTTCCCCGATTGTGTACAGCTGAGAGTCGTGTGCAGGGTTACGCAATGTGGAGCCTTCGGGAGTTCTTTTCAAGTGATCTCGAACCTGATCGCCATCTGTCTAATCTATCTCTACGGGCTTCTTTTATTGTAGTCTGACCCTCGGTGTCACGCCTCTTTGTTCGTGACACCTACGCAGTTTTTCTGTAGACCACGCCTCTTCGCCCACGCAGGCCTGTTCATTGGCTATGGGCTACGCCATACAGATTTCTGCTCCGAAAATCATGTCAAACATCCACCTGTATTTCCAGGTGCCAAAGGTCAGGTCGGGGCTACATCCTGTTTTCGTTTCCAGGCTGCACCTGGCCCCCATGCACCTTCCTATTCAGCCTGGTCCTTGGTGCACTGATCAGACAAATATTACAAAGCTAGCAAAAATGTAGGTCCTCCGGTGTACGAGTTTAAATCTTAGTATAATGAAATATACTAAAGCAGAAAGTCTAACGGATTAAAATAATACATATGAAAAGATTACAACGTTTCGGCCGATATGCCCTCCAGCCTACTTCAGGTATTTCTTTTCGGACTCGGGAACCTTTTCGAACTCAGGAACTTTCTTATCGTAGTCGGAAACCTTCGTGTCGTAATCGGGAGCCATCACGGAACTTTGAACCTAACCCTTTATTCAGTCCACGGAGGTATTCTGTTCTCATTCCGCTAACGATAGCTGGGTAGGAGCTGTGTTAATTATTTATCTATGTCACTGCCGTCGGTCAGGATTGAACCTGGAATCCAGAGATAACTGTCACTTAGAACTGTCTTAACCTAACTACCTTATCCACGCAGATAATATTAATCATCAAGTCTCATTTCATACATTCAGAGAAATAGAAAAGATTACACTTATTTTAATTATATATAAATTCGTTTCTATATAAATAATCCACATAATTGATTTTAATACATTGGAGAATAACACATTAATATTAGAAATCAATACGACCAAGTAATTATTTATCAAAATCAGTATGCAAATTAACAACCCATATATTATGCAAGCCTTTATTTCTTAGTGATATATAAGACACATTGCCGGATTTTAAAAGCACTAATAACATAGGCGGTTTTGAGGCAAATCTAATTCAGATTTTCAGAGAGACATCCTAAATGAATACAATGTAAATACGTATTGATGATTTTGACTATAAATTATATACAGACTGATAAACTTGCATACTGGTTTTAACAAAATCGGGTATAATAAATAATTACTATGTGTTATGTATTTCTGAAATTGTTTTATTCTGCAATGTATTAAAATCAATTCTATGAATTATGAAT
>CM042167.1:62900608-62905608 GCA_023376005.1 Doryteuthis pealeii | reverse complement strand
TATATATATATATATATGTGTGTGTGTGTGTGTTGTGTGTGTGTGTGTGTGTGCCGCTTCATGCTCCCTCGGAGGTGTTGGGAAAATGCACATCCCCATTTTTGAGGCGTATGTTTAAATTTACTTTGTGATTGGAGGCAAAATCAAATATTAATGTGTTAGACTCGCCTTCATTTATCCACTACACCACCCAAAATGCCAAAATCCTAATCAATGCATCTATGTAGGTTTATCTTCATCTCTTGCATAAATAATAAAAGAAATGATATTCTGCCGATATTTGGAGAATGATGTAAGTAAAACTTTGGTAAGTTTAGTCTGTCGTCATAGAAACGGCAGTTGCTTAGAATTAAGACCTGTCAATACGCAGTGCAATAATGCCAGGGATTGGAAATAAAGATAAATGACTGGGTGGGAACAGTGCTCCACTGGGAATTAGGCAAGAGACTAAAATTTTACCGTGCTTAAAAATGGTATATGTACAAACTAGAAACTCTTCTAGAAAATGAGAAATCCAGAACTGAAAAACAGACAGTCTATATATCAATACTAATGTTACGCCCAGTCATCACCTCAGAGAAATAATAGACCATATCGTTGTAGTTGAGAGGAAAGAAAGGGAATTAAAATAAATTGCAATCCGCCAGAGAGATAAAAGAAAGCAAATATAGAAAGAAAGAATTGTGATAGATAGGGAGCGATAGCACGTATCGTCTATTTCAAGGAAATAGAAGAAAAAATGAATGAATGTTGTATTATTTGGTGGTATATAAGCTGTGCTGCAATCTACCACTTAAATTTATAGACTGGGCGAGGTCAAGTGGTTTAAACCTCAGCCAATAATAACAATATATATCCTTATCATCATGTCGCACGGATATCCATGCGTACTTATCACTCACAGTCCCCGACGAGTCCTCTGCACAGAGGTGGTCAATATAGGTTTTTGCTGGACGACGCGACCTAACAGGGGCATGTGCTGGTTTCCACAGGAAGATGTAACTTATGAGTTCAACCTTACTTATCCAGAAATGTCCAGAATGTCTTGTCAGTCTTACGGGGATGACTTGTGTGATGGGGTGATGTTGGCCGTATAGCCGTTCCTTGTGGGGTGCAGTTTCCACAATCTATTCAAGATCGCACATAGCATTCTTGTACAGCTCCCATTTAGCCTATACTCTAGGCACATAGTCAAGGTCCAAGTGGTGCAGCCATACAGTAGCACTTGTACCTTGACAAGGCACCTGGAGAATATATATATATGTATATATATATATATATATAATATATATATATATATGTGTGTGTTGTTAAGATTTCTGGTGATGTTGCTGTTGGTGTGATTATTTAGTAGAATTATTGTGTGGGGAGTTGGACTGGGTGGGGTTCTGGAATTGGTTTCTGGTGTGGATTTTGAGGGCTTTGGCCTTGGCGTGTTGTATGAAGGATGTGGGATAATGGAGGTTTCGGAAGGCGTTCATTATGTGAGTGAATTCATCATCTAGATGTTTGGGTGTGCAGATGCGGAGGGCTCTGGGGTGAAAACCTATTATAATTCCTCTTTTGGTGTGGGTATCATGGTGAGAGTAGTAATGTATGTGGTCGTTTTTGGGAGAAACCAATTCCAGAACCCCACCCAGTCCAACTCCCCTCACAGATACATAGTTCTACCAAATAACCACACCAACAGCAACATCACCAAATATATATATATTATATATATATATATATATATATATATATATATATATTTTCAAGGTCCATGCGGTACAGCCATACAGTAGCACTTGGACCTTGATAAGGCACCTGTCACTTAGAACTGTCTTAACCCAACACCTTTATCCACTATGCTATGTGTCCAATAAATTATTTGTCCAATTTTTTTAGAGGAGACTTAAAAATTTGTTTAATTTAGATTTTTCGGACTGTTGACCTCATCTTTATTGTTATATATGCACAAGTCTCCTGATTATGATGTGAAGGTTCCTGAGTTCAATGAGAAATCATATAAGATGATTTTTATTCTAATAAACAGGAACCTTTCATTACAGTATAAAACATTATATTTAAGTTTAAGGTTTGATAATTTGTATTATTTAGATTGTTGTCCTAATGTTTATTATTATATACCTGGAGAATATATATATATATATATATATATTATTATAATGGATATTGTGTGTTTGTCTGTCTGTAACCGAAACTAAATCACTATTCAAGTCACGATTCCCTTAGTTATTGACGTCACATTTACCATGAATTTATTTTTATTTAAACCTCAATTATTGATAAAATTGTTATACCTTATTAATACTGTTGACCATATCTACGTACTAATAACATGTAATTGTATTTATATATACAACAAAATAGCGGTTTACAGTGTGAACGAGAAGGCTAATTTGCATATTGGTATTTAAAATTTAATTTTAATAAATATATGCTTGGTATTATTGATTTCTAATTTTTTAGTTTTATCTTAATGAATATGATCAAAAATCTCGTTGATAAATCTTAAAAGAAAATTATTTACAAGAAGAAATAACTGTAATTTTATTCATTACTTCCCATTTTAACTAAATAGTTAAATTGGAAAAATTTAGTAATGAAAGACGGAAGAGTAAGTTTCAGTTGTTCGAATATTTCTGTTTCAAATCTTTTTTTTTTTTCATTCTTATTTAGTTAGTCTTTCTAATTTAATATGATATTCTATTACATTAAAACTTAAAAACTTGCACTCGGAGCGTGCATATATTTGCTAGTACTTTTAAGAGACCCGGCTGTAGCAACGAATCTGGGCCCAAGGAACCGTTCAATATAATTCCTGTTGGCTTAGAAATGTACATTTGAGATTAAGACAACGACAACAAAAGAAGGAGCAAGAACACATTGGAATAGTGTTAGCGTTATCCATTGTCAGAAAGAAGGAAACAAATAGAAAACATAAGATAATCCCGGACATAATCCCCAATAATCTGTCACTCCACCTAAAAATAGAAATGCACAAACAACCTGTTTTAGAAAGAGCCCGCCGTACACAACGAAACGACAAACGCAGACCCCACAGTTCAAGGCATCGGTTTCTCGGTGCTTTTTTATGCTTTCTATCTTTCTTATATTTTTTTCTGAGTAGGATGTCCATTTTCTTCCCTTTCTTCATGATAAAAACAGAATGGTCCATTATATATATTTATATATTAGTATTATTATATATATTTATATATTATTATTATTATTATTATTATTATTATTATTATATTTATATATTATTAGTCCATTATTATATATATATATATTCACCAACCCCTGCGCACAAGTAGGGTGCGACACAAGGCCAATTTCTTAAGCAGATTTTAACAGGATTGAATTCAGAGTTTTCCTTCTCCTTGATTAGTTATCTAGCCATGGTTAAAGATCCCATTCTGCCTTGCTATTTACCCATAGCTGGAGGGAAAATTGGATTCATACCTTTTCTAAGGGTATTAGCGCCATGTGAAATGCAAACAGCCTCGTCCAGGTATTGAATTAGAGTCGACGAGTCCATTTCCTACGACTAACCATTAGACCACGTGCCTCCCTGGATGGTCCATTATTTAGCTGAGGAGACGATACTCGTAAGAAGTATTCGATGGATAAGCAACACCAGCAAATGAGGATTTACATTTTTCCATTTCAGCTTGAACAATTTGGACGGTCTCATTTTTAATCAGAAGTTGTTGCAAGATGATAACGGTTGTACAATTAAGGAACACGTGTATTAGTATATAAATAGTTGCTACCATGTAACCCAATAGAGCATGCCGAATTTTATCTGAAGAGGAGATAGACACCATCAGTTAACCCCAACCCCACCCATATTAGGAGGGAGAAAATATTAAGGGCAGAACATTGACGGTCATGTTAGTTTCTGAGAGCGAGGGAGTCTATCCCATTTTCGTTAGCGCTGGTCCTGAGATTTTGTTTGCCTAAAGTGTAGGGCTACACCAATCGTCAGCTCCCCAGTTTATCTCACAGCTCAAATTGCCCAATATGCTACTCATGCGCTGGGTTGGCGCGGAACAGTATCGAACCCAGAACCTTGCGATTCCCTGGCGGATGCTCTACCGTCTTAGCTAAAGCGGTCCCATTACAAATTGTAAATTTAAAAAGTTGGTGGAGTAGCTTATTGTTAGTATAAGCCAGAAAACGAAGGAGTCTATCCACTTTTACCTAGCGCTAGTCCTGGGAGATTGTTTTGAAGAGGTGGAGCGCTACACATTCCATCAGCTCTCAACCTTACTGCACAGATCTGATTACCCAATGTATATTACTCAAGAGCTGAGTTTGCGGGGACAGGTAGCGATTCAGGTACCTTGTGATTCGTAGGCCAATGCTCTACCGACTGAGATAAACTGTCTCTCTTTATTCAATTAAATTATTCTTATTCCGACACCATTGCTCAAGGAAGTCGGGTATAGTCACTGCCGACATGGTTGTTGGTTGGTTGGTTCGTTATTGATTTTAACGCCATATCAACCCGTCTGGGGTAATGTCATGCCTAACGGTTAGAAAGTAATATATGTTGTGTATTTATATTTATGCGTTCTAGTAATTGGTTTTAACAATGTGTTAGCATTATTGGGAATCATATTGTATGGTATTGATTAAGGTCGTGTCTATATTCTATGGTATAATTTGATTTCCCTCAAAAAGGACAGAATGTCTTCCATGTTGACATTTTCAAATAGATATTTCATATTGTTTGCATTAAAATTACGGTTTCTGATGCGAGCAAAAAACTTGCATTCCATGAATAAGTGTTTAACAGTCAAAGGTGTTTGACATGTTTCACAGTGTGGTTGTTGTTCTTGTTTGAGCATATAGGAGTGCGTTAGTCTTGTGTGACCAATGTGTAATCGGGACACAATGACTTGTTCATTTCTAGATTTTCTTAAGGTTGGTCCCTAGTCTCCCATGTCTCTACGAACGAAAATATTTTTTTTTTAAATTATAAATGACCT
>CM042167.1:62893108-62895608 GCA_023376005.1 Doryteuthis pealeii | reverse complement strand
GCTTGAAGCTTTAAATTATAATATTCAGACGGACTTTACTGCGTTGACTATACGGCATTTGACATTCCACTATTTAGTGAAAGTTTTTTGTCTTGTTGATTGTTTGTACTTATTTGTTCTGTGTTTGTATGTATCCGCTCAGCACCGGATGCTGGTGCTTAATAAATGTATTAAGCACACCATTCTTCTTTGTATCTTTCCACCCCGTTGGCTATACCGAATTGTCCCTCCTCCACTTAGTGTAAGTTTTGTCTCGTTAATTGTTTGTACTTATTTGTTCTGTGTTTGTATGTATCCGTTAGCAGTGGTTGCTAGTGCTGAATAAATGTATTAAGAACACCATTGTTCTTTGTATCATTTCTACTTCAATGATACAACAATATATATATATATATATATATATATATATATACATATATATAATATATAAAACACACACACACACACACACATTATATATATATATATATATATATATATATATATATATATAATATATATATATATATATAAGTGGAGGAGGGTCAATTCGGTATAGCCAACGGGGTGGAAAGATAAAAAACAAACATCTAAAAGAATATTATTTCCCTTTGCCGAAGAGCTTAAGGCCTTGTTTGTTATTATTCACTCAACGTCCCCGTACCTATTAGGGTAGAGGCGTATAAGTATCATTAAGGTTAATTTCGCAGGGATTGTTCGGTCTGTACCGTGGCCGAAACAGTATGGTTTCTGACTATGCCTGTTGAGGTCCCGGTTTCGATTTCTGTCAGAGAAAAATCGTTAGTATACATCGCTGATGAGACTTAATAAAGTTGAAACACTCTGTACGATGTTCTACAGACCGAACGGTTCTTTGCCGAAATTCACTTATCCTGTTTATTTACTATAATTATCGAATTTTATGCGATATACGCATTGTAATTGCCTTCAAGTAAAAAAAATATAGATAATAATATTAAGTAGATAGAGAAAAACAAACCAAATTTAAAATTTTTAAAAATTTAAAAAACAGTGAAAAATTAAAGCAGACATAGCTGGAATGTTTTCTAATGTGTCCAGCATAGAAATGCGCTGGGCTGGACATCTGGATAGAAGAGAAAACGGTACACTATTGAAGCAACTATTCTATGGAGAACTGCAATGTGGGAAACGTCCGAGGCACAAGCCAAAAAAAAAGGGTTTAAGGTATATCATCAAAACAAACTTAAACTCTCAATATAAATCTTCATGACTGGGAGAGGATAACTAAGAATCGTATAATTTAGAGGAGACTTGTTCATAGTTGTTGTACAGGGTTTGAGGTAAGGTGGCTCGAGCACTCCATACTGAAGCGGGTTTTACGTATGCGGCACATGACGGACGTCCTGGACACATTTCTTAAATTTAAGCCTGACCATATATATGATGTGTGTGACAGGGTCTGCCGGTGGAGGGCTGGGCTTCTCAATCACGTACGATCGCATACGGGAGGAAGCTGGATGGGGGCTCATATGTGGCCCCCTGAGATATCTGGGTACTCACAACCGAACTAGTTGTAGAAATGGACTTTTTTTGTAAAGAAGTGACAATCACCATATATCAGTAAATTTATAGAAAGGAAGGAACGTCATTATTTTCATGCTCAGCCTGGAATTCTTAACCCTAACCCTAACCCTGGAATTCTTATAAAACGAGCAGAACTCTTTTGTAGGAGAAACTTCTTTGAAAATAAAATAATTTCTCACCGATTTTTTCTTCCTTTCTCCCTCTATCTCTCTCCACTCCTTCACTCTCTTCACCCCTCTCTCTCTCTCTTTCTCTCTCTCTCTTCACTTCACTTCTCTCTCTGCCTCTTCACTTCACTTCACTCTCTCCCTCTTCACTTTCTCTCTCCCCCTCTCCCTCTCTCTCCACTTCTCCCTCTCGCTCCACTTCTCCCTCTCCACTCCTCTCTCTTCCTCTCTCTCTCCACGTCTCACTCTCTCTCTATCGCTTTCTCTCTCTCTCTCGCTTTCTCTCTTCTCTCTCCTCTCGCTTTCTCGCTCTCTCATTCTCTCCCTCTCGCTTTCTCTCTCTCTCACTCTCTCCCTCTCGCTTTCTCTCTCTCCCTCTCGCGTTCTCTCTCTCCCTCTCGCTTTCTCTCTCTCCCCACTTCTCTCTCTCCCACTTCTCTCTTTCACTTATCTCTCTCTCTCTTTCCACTTCTCTCTCTTTCCACTTCTCTCTCCCTCTCTTAACCTCTCTCTCTCTCTTTACTTTCTCTCTCTCTCTTTACTTTCTCTCTCTATCTCTCTCTTCACCTCTCTCTCTCTCTCTTCACTTTCTCTCTTTCTCACTTTCTCTCCCTCTTCACTTTCTCTCTCTCTCTCCCTCTTCACTCCCCCCCACTCTCTCTCTGTCCCTCCCTTTCCTCCCCCCTCTCTTTCCTCATTCTAAACAACTGATTACCTTGAAGAAAAATAACAAAACATCCACGCGATGTGCAAATCCACAAAGATGAATAAAATTGATTGGCCATTTT
>CM042167.1:62860608-62890608 GCA_023376005.1 Doryteuthis pealeii | reverse complement strand
ATATATATATATATATATATGGTTCCTTGATTTCTAAGCATTTTCTTCAAAGTTTTATATGAGCATTTCAGTCATTAAGAACAAGGTCAACAAAAAAGAGTTCTCTTATGACCGAGTTTGCTGATCAGAAAACATTCACTTCTTTCCTATTGATTTCTGCTTCCAATGTATCAAACATTATTTATGAATTGAATCAATTCCACTAATATTTCTTCGGTGAGAACATCGCCAATGGAAAACTCAGAAATATGCATCTCTAAAGTGAAATCACACTTAAAATTACCAGTTCTCGCGAGATCACCGAATTCTATCGATTTACGCATGCTCAGTACTTGGACTAAGACTTAAGGGTCAACCATCGATGGTTAGGGAGCCACTAATACCATTGGAAAAGGTATGAATCCAACTTTCTCTTTCTTCAAGTATAGCTAAATAGTAGATTTGTTTTTTTGTTTTGTTTTACGACACAAACCTCAGTGTGCCTTGACAGAAACAACCTCTGTGGGTTATTTAAGTTTTGAAACAAATTCATTCTCAATGTATACTCAATTTTTATATAATCACATTTTTCTATTTAACGCATAGATGGGACCCTAACAGTTACTACCACTTCGAGTAAGAGTAGACCAGAGAGCAATGGTGATAAAGGGGTGCTTCGCATTCCCCAAACCTCCAAAACTGGTACCTCAACATTAGATACAGTTTAACGTCATTCCTTGGACATGTAGACCCTCGGCCAACGCCTTCTAACACCCATATGATAAAAAGGGCTGGACCTTGCCATGAGGGCAATAGGGTTAGGGCAATTATATAGGTACTAGAGCTTGACGTGACCAGCCGAATGATCAGAGGGTGTCTCTCTGACTGCCCATCTAGCCTAAGTAAGGACCAAAGTGTAATGTTGCATGTCATGGACTGTTCAACCACCTGGTCTCCATCCTTAAGCATCATGGCCTACTGGTAGCCTTTTAAAAATAATTCATGTGATTATATATAATGTGCATATATATGCGTGTCTATGTATCATATATGTGTATTTATAATGTGTATATACAAGGTGTGTCATAAAAGCATCGAGATTGACACTGTATTTACCAAGATAGAAAAGAACAATGAATGGAGCGTTAATTTTTTTACATGAAACAATGTGACATAAAGGTGCCGAGTTTGAAGCTGTATTTGCCAAGATAGAAATGAACGATGAATGGAACATTAATTTTTTTCAGAAAACAAGGTTCTGAATTTGAAACTGTATCTGCCAAGATAGAAATGAACAATTCATGTACCGCTAATTTTTTTCAGAATACAAGCCTTGTCAAAAACCACAAAAAATATTGATACATTTTTGACACCTTTTATAATGCTGATGAAAAACAGATAAGAAAATAACAGACTGAGGCTGTACTTACCAAGATAGAAATAAACAATGAATGGAACGTTAATTTTTTCAGAAAATGTGTGTCAAAAAGTACAAAAAATCTTGTGTATAAAATGTGTATAATAAGGAGCTGGTTTAGTTCAGTCGGTAAAGCACTCACTGAAGAATCGGAAGATTCCAGGTTCGATACTGGTACTCGCCAAATAAGCGCATGAGTAGCTCACCTTGGGTAAATATAAATAGCATAGCGATTTAAACTCACCTTAAGAGAAACATTAATATAAACGTACTTTGTAATCAAATCTTTTGTCGGTTGGGATAAAATAATTCCAGACGGTTTGACATTCCATTAAAATCAATCAAGTGATATGTTGGATTACCTTAAGGTATAAGCTGTATAAAAAAGTCACCACTTATATTTATAGACTGTCCTAAGTAGGAGGAGCTGGATGGACCAATGAAAAAAACGAGAACATTTAAGGTCGTTGATAAATTGTCCTAAAATCAGTTGCCGACTGGATTCCCGGTCAGAAGGAACGCTACAGGCCACTAGGAGTAACTGACACTATACTCTTTCCACCAAGTAATACTACAGATTAACAGACAAGGAGTATCTGATACTAGAGTCTTTCTACCAAGGAATGCCACAGATTGACTGACAAGGAGTATATACGGACAGTACAATCGTTCTACCAAGAAATATTACGGATTGAATGACAAGGAGTCTCTACGGACGGACACTGCAATCTTTCTACCAAGGAATTATACAGATTGACTGACAAAGAGCATCTACGAATACTACAATCATTCTATCAAGGAATACTACAGATTGACTGACAAGGAGTATTTATGGACAGTACAATCTTTCTACCAAGGAATACTACGGATACTACAATCTTTCTACGAAGGAATACTACATTCCCCAAACCTCCAAAACTGGAACCTCACCATCAGATAGAGTTTAACGTCATTCCCAGGACATATAGACCCACAGCCACCGCCTTCTAGCACCCATATGATAAAAAAGGGGTTGGGGCTTGCCATAAAGGCAATAGGGTTGGGAAAATCATATAGGTTCTAGGGCTTGACGTGACCAGCCGTCTAGCCCAAGATAGAGCCAAAGTGGAGTATTGCATGTCATGAACTGCTCATCCACCCGGGCTCTATCCTTAAGCATCACGGGTCGTCACCCACGGCCAACAGATGGCCCCATTGGGGGAGTCTTACCCCTCTGCAGAGGTTGGAGTGGTAGTACCTATTAGGGTTCCTACTATGGGTTGAATAGATAAAAATGAGTCAAAGAATGGGAATACCCAAATAGAATGAATAAAACTAAAACGTCTTTGGTATAAAATAACCCAAGGGTTGACCGTAAAACACAAGCAACCAGCCAGAAGGATTAAATCCCTCTTTAATAGAAGCCACTCTATACTATCCTTTGCGAGGGACTGCAGCTCGATTAGCCTCTTGCTAGAAATTAGCCGATTGATCAGAGGGGGGCTCTCCGACCGCCCGTCTAGCCCAAGATAGGGCCAAAGTGGAGTATTACATGTCATGAACTGCTCATCCACCTGCCTGTGTCGTAGATTTCATTAAGCAACTACTAACATATATCGCTTTGGGTACAGTGAAAACCCCAGTACTAACGTACACGATTTAGAGTAGCGAAGAAGGCGCTACATAACATATAGAATTTGATGCCATTATGCAACAAATACACTTCTTCTCCCTTATAACTAATACAAGGAATATCTGATATTACAATATTTATGTCAATGAATACTACAGATTGAGTGACAAGGAATATCTTCGGACACTAAAATCTTTCTCCCTTATATCTACTTCAAGGAATGCATCAAACTTGATAAAATAGCTACCCCGATTGTAACATTATATCCTAACCAGTGTGCTGTTATCAGAGGATCCCAACATATACGCGGATCGTCTCGTCATTATCACCATGTCTAAGATGTCTTATTCGCTTGCATTATTCATGCAACTAGCATTTCGTTATTAGCACTCTCTTCCCCCAGGGTCACTAATTTATGCAAACTCTACTGGCATCACCCCGTAGCCGCGCCTGTAATAAATGTTTCACGTGTTGCTGACCCTGGGGGCAGGCATTGTTTGGGGTGGTGGGAAAATACTGTAACAGTTTTTCCTGGGGCGATTTTTCAAACTATCTCTTGCGTCATAGTCAAATTTCTTAATTGCGTTTCGGCAATTCTGTCTCTAACAACCGTCGTTTACAAACGCCTGGATTATCAGGGACATTTTGGATTTCTTTAAAATTAATTTATTGTTTGGCATTTTTTGGTTTTATTATTCTTGCTTGTGTTTACAGTTTACCAGCCCCAAGCTGCTGGGATATCTAAAAAGTAATCCGAAGGAGAGAAACACACAAATATGTGTGACTGTGTTTATGCGTATATAAATGGGGTTAAATCGAATTTAACGGACCTAAATTCGACAATTCTATGTCAACCCAACAAAAGAAATACTAAAAATCAGGGAATTAACCGAATTTAATGAAATCTTCAGTGTTGATATATTAATAAATGTGTTACATTGTAATATTCACGGCACTAAAACGATATATGTACCGTAGTCCTTTTTTTCTTTCTTGGTACTAAAACTCCAAAAGTCACCGTGCTGAAATGGTGCCGATAAAAATTATAACACGAGAAACATGTCGTCACAACTGCCAGCCTTTATTTTCGTGCTCGTATAGTGGGCTCCTACCAGAGAGGAGGAAAGGCAGAGAGAAAGAGAGAGAGAGAACACTACTAGATTACTGGGCTCTCATGAGGGACCCAAGGTCAGGTCCGTACCCTACGACCGCCGCCGGCAAAAAGAGAACGAACCCCTTCTTTTTTGTTCCACGTCACCACGTGACTTCCGGTCAACACCCGACTTCCGCTTGCGGTCAACACCCGACTTCCGCTTGCCACTCAATTCTTCGTTCGGGGTCACGCTACGGTCAAACCATCGTTCATCCTGATTTAAACCTTTATTATTTCTTCTTCCTCCTTCCATTAGTAGTTCTAGCTCACAAAAGTCAGGAATATACCCATCTTGCAACAAATGAAAGATATAATGCACCAGTTATTTTATTTGAAATGCCCATCTATGGGTTAAATAGAAAAATGTATTTATAAAAAAAATTGTATTATCCATTAAGAATTGATTTATTTCAAAACTTTATCGGCATTAAATGACCCACTGAGGTTGATATGCCGTAAAACAAAACAAACCAAATTATTTGAAATGTCTTACATTTTTTCACTTCAGTTAACTTCGAACCACGTATCTTTGAGGTGTAACACAGATTCTGAAAGATACGTGATTCAAAGTTAACTGACCTGACAAAATGTAAAAGTTTTTAAATAAAATAACTGGCGGAATATGTTTTATTCATTAATATATCAACACTGAAAATTTGATTAAATTTGGTTAATTTCCTGATTTTTTTTTGGTATTTTTTCTTTCGGCGAGGTGACATACGATGGTGGAATTTAGGTCCGTTAAGTTCCATTTAACCGTAAATAGATAAATAGTAAGTGTTACAATACTTTAATTTGCTAATTTTATGTTTACATTTTCACCATAGATATATCGGTGTGCGTGCGTGTGTTTTTGTGTGAGCAGATATGTGTTGGTTGGTTGGTTGGTTGGTCGTTTCACGGAATATTAACCCTTTTCGGATCATTTAATTTCGTATCAAGTATAGATAGATACTAAGTAAATTGGTGTTACATTTCATTTATTTAGGTTACTGGTTTCTTGTTTTTTTAGGTGTTTTATTATTCTTGTGTATACTGTTTATCAGCCCCAAGCTGCTAGGATAGCCAAGATCTTGTTTGTTTGTTTGTTTTGTTTTACGGCATATCAACCTCAGTGGGTCATTTAATGCTGATAAAGTTTTGAAATAAATCAATCCTTAATGGATAACACAATTTTTTTATTAATACATTTTTCTATTTAACCCATAGATGGGATCCTAACAGGTACTACCACCCCGGTTCAGAGTGGACCAGGGAGCAATGGTGATGAAGGGGTGCTCCACATTCCCCAAACCTCCAAAATTGGAACCTCACCATCAGATAGAGTTTAACGTCATTCCCAAGACATGTAGACCCGCAGCCACCACCTTCTAGCACCCATATGATAAAAAGGGGTTGGGGCTTGCCATAAGGGCAATAGGATAGCTAAGAATCATTTTATATATAGAAATCCTCACACATTCACATACACATCATCATCATCATCATCATCATCATCCTGTCCTGCTATTAGCATAAATATCCATGACAATCTTAATGGCTTTAAACTGAATCTAGAGGTGAGTTTCCAGTTCTGCAACTGTGAGGAGTAGGGAGTACCCCTTCATCGCCATTACTCCCAGGTCCACTCTGACTCAGAGTCGTAGTACCTGTTAGGGTCCCATCTATGGGTTAAACAAAGTTTCTGTTTGGGTACGTAGTGTTCAAGTTATGATGTTAACCTTTGTCTAGTAGTGAGGTTCCAATTCTGGAGATCTGGAGAGTGTGGAGTACCCCTTCATTGCCATTACTCTCAGCTTTACATTGGCCGGAGGTGGTAGTCACAGCAACGAGTCTCATCTATGTATTATGTAGATCAAAAAATGAGTTTAACAATTTGAATAACTAATAATGAATAGTATTATCTGCGTTATTCGGTCTATTGTCCCCATCTTCATTGTTATTTTTACAACGTTTCGGCCGATATGCCCTCCGGCCTTCTTCAGGTATTTCTTGTCGGACTCCCGATTATGACAAGAAAGTTCCCGAGTCCGAGAAGGCTCCCGAGTCCGAGAAAGTTCCCGGGTCCGACAAGAAATACCTGAAAAAGGCCGGAGGGAATATCGGCCGAAATGTTGTAAAAATAACAATGAAGATGGGGACAATATATTGTATTGGCAATATAAGTATTTGGCATAAAATAACCCCGTTTTGAGATGCCCCAAAATCCAGCCCATTAATTAATGCGTGCATTTATTTGTGTGTTTGAGTATCTGTACGTGTGTCTGTGTGTGTGAACAGGTAAATAATAAGTAAGTTGCTGGCACAATTCATCTATTTGCTTATTGTATGGTTTACTGTTTCATTACAAACGTGTGTGTGTGTGTATGTGTGTGTGTGTGTGTGTGTGCACGCTAGTTGATAGGTATGTGGGTTTGACCTCACACATATAGCTAGATATAAACTTATAAACAAATAGATAGATATGAACACACACACACACCTAGATAGATAGATAGAAACGGACTGTAATATATAGTAGATAGATCAACTTAGATAGACGGAATAGTTTGTAATACATATGAACAACGCAACACAGTATTTCTCTGAATCTTTGAGATGATGCTTCATGATAAGTATGTAGCGAGATGGTGAATATCCTGAGTTTTGCGAGGACTACAATTAGAAAAGGATGAAGAAGAAATAGGAGATAGTAAAGGGTTTTTAAAAAAGTGATGAACACAAAACGGTTTGACCGGGGCGTGACCCCCCGAATGGAGAATTGAAAGCCGACCGGAAGTTTCGGGTGTTGACCGGAACTGGAAGTTACGTGGTGGCGTGGAACGACGAAGAAAAATCCCGGCCTCTTTTTGATTTCCGAGGCCTAGGGGGACGGATGGGCCTCTGGTCCCTAGTGTGGGATCGCAGTAATTTGACAGTGTCCTCTCTCTCTTTCTCACTGCCTTTCCTCCTCTTCTGAACAGAGCCCAGGATACTAGCCTGGAAATATGAGATAACCAGCTTGTGACGATATATTTCTCGCGTTGTACCTTTTTATCGACAAGATGACCGCCACGTGCCGAACACCTTTTTAGTGTCGTGAATTTGGAGGCACGTTGACAAGACCCGCTATACAACGTATATCGCTGTTAGAACGTTACGTATATCCGTTTTGGTGCCGTGAATATATCGCCACGTGACAAGTATAAAAAACGCAATATGAGTAAAGGTAAAAAATCATTCCTAAGTAAAAAGGTAGATATTCTATGTAAGACAAGACATTAGGTTTATAACTTCCCAAAATTCACAGTGAATTATCTCATTGGACACATAGCGTAGTGGATAAAGACGTTGGTTTAAGACAGTTCTAATTGACAGTTATCTCTAGGCTGCAGGTT
The DNA here is from genome assembly GCA_023376005.1 of Doryteuthis pealeii. Taxonomy (NCBI): domain Eukaryota; kingdom Metazoa; phylum Mollusca; class Cephalopoda; order Myopsida; family Loliginidae; genus Doryteuthis; species Doryteuthis pealeii. The sequence continues at coordinate 62,883,070 of CM042167.1, read as the reverse complement.
CAATTCTGGTCAAGAGTGACAGTAATATAGAATAATAATTAACACGGCTTAACACCTGTACCCCAGCTATGGTTAGCGGAATGAGAACGGGATGCTCCCAATAAGAGATGGGTTCATCAAAGTTACAAGAAGGTTTACCGAGTCCGACAAAACATACCTGAAGAAGGCCGAAAGCTATATTGGCCGAAACGAAGTACAGATAACAATGATGAGGACAATAGTCCGAATAATGTAAATAATTCTAACCCAGCACAGATAGATAGAAAGTAACTGTACAATCGACTGCAATTAATAAATATCTTGATTAATTCAGTGGAAAGATCCTTATGGTGAAACTCGAGTAGGTTATTTCTGTGTATACCATCATAATAAATTTGCTCTGCTTACGTATTGAGCACTTTATATTTGTTATATTGTTGTCTTATCATTGTGGAACTTGTATGAAATAACCATTGAGACCAATTTCACCGGTAAGTCACCTTTTTCATATACAAAATCAGGTATAGATAGATTGATTGATATAGATAGATAGATAGATTGATTGATTGATATAGATAGATATAGATAGATAGATAGATTGATTGATATAGATAGATTGATTGATTGATTGATATAGATAGATATAGATAGATAGATAGATTGATTGATATAGATAGATTGATTGATTGATTGATTGATTGATATAGATAGATATAGATAGATAGATAGATTGATTGATATAGATAGATTGATTGATATAGATAGATAGATAGATTGATTGATATAGATATATAGATCGATAGATAGATATAGATAGATAGATAGATTGATTGATATAGATAGATAGATAGATAGATAGATAGATAGATTGATTGATTTATATAGATAGATAGATAGATTGCGATAGATAGATAGATAGATAGATAGATAGATTGAGACAGATAAATAGATAGATTTATATAGATATATAGATTGATATAGATAGATTGATAGATAGATTGATAGATATAGATAGATTGATAGATATAGATAGATAGATAGATCGATAGATTGATTGAAATAGATAGATAGATTGATAGATTGATTGATTGGTATAGACAGATTAATAGATTGATTGATTGGTATAGATAGATAGATAGATAGATTTAGATAGATAGATTTAGATAGATAGATAGATTTAGATAGATTGATATAGAGAGATAGATAGATTGATATATATATATATATATATATATATATATATATATATATATATATATATATAGATAGAGAGAGAGAGAGAGAGAGATTGATATAGATAGTCAGAGACTGTGAGAGATAGATAGTAAGTTGATGTTATAATTGTTTTAATATGCTTATCACATGATTTACTATTTTATCATAAATATGTGTATGTGCTAATAACAATTCTGATGAAAAAAATCGCCTCTCCACGAGCTTTCATGACTGCCTTAATACAAAATATTTTCCTATGCATAGAACAAAAATTATACCATTAATTTAAATAATTTATTTCAAGGAATGGATTATGAAGCCGTAATGTTCGGCTATTGAAAAAAAAGAATCGCTTGCATCTTATCTGTTATTCATTTATTTACTGGATAAAAACGGTGAATATCCTCTAAGTATGTTAATACCATCCATTTTTGCCGGGGGGGGGGGGTAATCTTCGATGTATATTTGTTCGCTGAAGACTGTTTAAGAATTGACGATTATTCATTTGGTTTCTTTGCTTTAGTGGCACATCAATCTTTGCGGGTTATTTAATGCCAAAGAAATCTCGTATAATAGTAATGGTACTATTTAGACTATAAAAGTAAAGTCGTCGGGGCGGCCTAAAGTCGGTATGAGCCAATCAGCGAGGGAGTCTATCCCCTTTTCAATAGCGCTAGACCAAGGAGATTGTTTTTGGCGTCTGAGGTGGAGCGCCAAACCTACCATCAGCTCCTTACTTTACCGCACATACCCCTGTGCTACTCATACGCTGAGTTGGCGAGGACCGGTATCGAACTGGTACTATTTAGACTATAGTTTTTTCATTTGCTTTTGTTTCTTTGTTTTAATGGCATATCAACTATCGTGGGTTATACAGGGTGTCCACAGTCTTGAAACAGTTTTGAAATTATACATTTAATGCCTTACATTGTACAAATGATAAAATCTTTTCGTAAAAAAAATCATATAAAAATTCAACTCTTAAAGATTTAATATTGATGTATTTTTTTATTATTGCACTTCAACATGACCGCCATCTTTGTTGATACATTTTCAACCTGTAGCGGGACTTTATGGACACCCTGTACAATGCCAAAGACATCTCGTAGAAAAGTGTTAGTATTAATTAATCCATAGATTATTCATTTGGTTTGGTGTCTTTGTTTTAGTGGCATATAAATCTTCCTGGGGTTATTTAATACCAAAGTCATCTCGTAGGAGAATGGTAGAAAAACTATTTAACTTGATTATTCATTTGATTTGATGTCTGTTTTAGTGGCACATCAACTATCGTGGGTTATTTAATGCCAAAGCTATCTCATAGAATAGTAGTGGTACTATTTAGTCCATATATTATTCATTTGGTTTAGTGTCTTTGTTTTAATGGTATATCAACCTTCGTGGGTTATTCAATGCCAAAACAATCTCCGTAGAAGTATAGTAATGCCACTATTTAAACATTCATTTACTTTGGTTTCTTTGTTTTAATGACATATCAACTATCGTGAGTTATTCAATTCCAAAAACATCTCGTAGAATAGAGGTAGTACTATTTAATCCATAGATTATTCATTTGAATTGGTGTCTTTGTTTTAGTGTTACATCAACGTTCGTGGGTTACTTAATGCCAAAGACATCTAGTAGAATATTATTAGTACTATTTAGACTATAGATTATTTTTGGATAATTTCTGTATATAAGATGTAATGAAAACCGCCACTTAAACTTATAGACTCGGCGTGGTCACGTGGATTAAACTCAGCCAATCAACAGGTCGAATACGTGGTTAGTTAACTATTTAATCACCGATATTGAAAGCCTTTCCTTTGCACGTTATTCAATATTGACAAACGGACCTGAAACAATTGACTTTGTTCTACGCAAGGATCTTACCCAACACTAAGGAACAAGCAAAGGATCATAACCAACACAGAGGGACAGCAAGGAGCAACCAACAGATCATACCCAACACATAGAGAGACCAAGTAACAACCAACGGATCATACCCAACACTGAGAGTCGCCAGGGAACAACCAATGGATCATACCCAACAACGAGGGACGCCAAGAAACAAACAAAGGATCATACCCAACAACGAGGGACGCCAAGGAACAACAAAAGGATCATACCCAACACAGAGAGACACCAAGTAACAACCAAAGGATCATACCCAACAATGAGGGACGCCAAGGAACAACCAAAGGATCATACCCAACACAGAGGAACACCAAGGAACAACCAAAGGATCATACCCAACACAGAGGGAACAACCAATGCACTAAACTGTTCTCACTTGAATCCTAAAAATGGCCACAAAAATCGTAACAATTATTCATTTGCTTTGGTTTATTTATTTTTAATGGCATATAAACCCTTCGTGGGTTATTTAATGCCAAAGCTACCCTCGGGAACCTTGTAATTGTTGTTCCAGAGTTCGACAAGAAGGTTCCCAATTCCGACAAGAAATACCTGAAGAAGGCCGGAGGGCACATCGGCCGAAACGTTGTACAGATAACAATGAAGATGAGGACAATAGTCCGAATAATACAAATAATACTAATCATCAAGTCTCATCTAAAAAAAAAATCAGAGAAATAACGAATACATATCTCGCTAAAAAGCTTATTAACGATCGATAGCCAAAAAAGCTGTTGTCACAGTCCAGTATTGATATTATGGGTTCGATCCTGATTAACCGCTTTTCTATTCAGCCCGACTATGTTAAAACCTACAAAGATGAAGAGTTCGATATTTGATTAACCTTGGCAAGCGACAAGCAGATGAATCGATGAAACGAAATTAATGCCAACTAACTGAATTCATTCACAGATTTCGGCGCCGGTGTTGCTAAGATTTCCAATAGACTGGATGGTGAACATTTTAGATTGACTTTTCAATGCCAAACATTTCGCAACAAAGAGGCAGCACCTGGAGACGATGAGGAGGAGAGTGCTTAGACGGTTGATGGATGAAATAAATGAATTAGGATTTTAGTATCGTAAAATAAAGTAATTATAAACAATGTCAATACATTCGATGAATCTAGGTATATCAATCTATCTATGCCTGTCTGTCTGTCTATTCATATCTATCTATCGGTTTATTCGTCTATATATATATATATATGTATCTTCATATCTATCTATCTGTCAATCTGTCTATCTGTCAATCTATCTGTCTGTCTATCTGTCTGTCTATCTGTATGTGTCAATCTATCTGTCAATCTATCTGTGTCTATCTGTCTGTCAATCTATCTATCTATCTGTCTGTCTGTGTCTATCTATCTGTGTCTATCTGTATGTCAATCTATCTGTCTATCAATCTATCTATCTATCTGTCTGTGTCTATCTGTCTGTCAATGTATCTGTCTATCTGTCAATCTGTCAATCTATCTGTCTGTCTGTCTATTCATATCTATCTATCGGTTTATTCGTCTATATATATATATATCTTCATATCTATCTATCTGTCAATCTGTCTATCTGTCAATCTATCTGTCTGTCTATCTGTCAATCTATCTGTCTGTCTATCTGTCTGTCTATCTGTATGTGTCAATCTATCTGTCAATCTATCTGTGTCTATCTGTCTGTCAATCTATCTATCTATCTGTCTGTCTGTGTCTATCTATCTGTGTCTATCTGTATGTCAATCTATCTGTCTATCAATCTATCTATCTATCTGTCTGTGTCTATCTGTCTGTCAATGTATCTGTCTATCTGTCAATCTATCAATCTATCTGTCTATCAATCTATCGATCTGTCTGTAAATCAATCTGTCTGTCAATCTATCTATCTGTCTGTGTCTATCTGTCGGTCAATCTATCTGTCTGTCAATCTATCTATATGTCTATCTATGTCTATCTGTCCGTCAATCTATCTATATGTCTATCTATCTATCTGTCTGTCTGTCAATCTATCTATCTGTCAATCTATCTATCTGTATTTGTCTATATATCTGTATCTGTCTGTCTATATATCTATCTAGATGTCTATATATCTGTCTAGATGTCTGTCTATATGTCTATCTCTTCATATCTATATGTCTATAAATTTATATGTGTCTATTTATATCTATCTGTCTATCCATCTATCTATCCGTTTATCTGTCTGTGTCACTTCACATCTAACTATGTATCTATATATATCAGTTTATCTATGTCTTTTCTCTTTATATCAATATATCTCTCCATCTATCTAGCAGTTTGTCTGTATGTGTATCTCTTCATATCAATCTATCTATATATCTATCTATCCCTTTATCTATTTGTCATCACATCTACATATCTATCAAAATATCATATCTACCTATCTAACAAAATCCCGATGAAAATCTATTGAAACAGATCAAAACACTGCAGTGTTGACGAAATAAACAACACTAGTTTTATGAACCTGTATTTTTTTCAATTTGTCACTATATTACTACCTATCTATGTATCTATCAATCAATCTATCTGTCTGTACGTCTGTCTCTTCATATCTATCTCATTCAGTTAATATCTTATTTGGTTTATATCTAACTACATCATTTATTGCAGATCCAACTATCTCAGGCAGTTCATATCTGTCTATGGTAAACAATTTAGATTAACTTTTCAATGCCAACAATTTCGAAAACAGAGGGGCGGCACCTGGAGACGATGAGGATAAAACTACTTAGATGGTTGAAATAAATGAACCAGGATTTTAGTATCGTAATTATAAACAATGCTTTCTATCACATTTGGTTAATATCTTATTAGTTTCATATCTGTATATCAGTTTATCTGTGTCTATATCTATCTATCTATCTATCATTCGGTTAATATCATTCTATTTCATTTGTTTCACATCTATCTATTTAATCATTGTATTTACCTCGTACCCCCCGTGTACGGGTTAGGCACAAAGCCCTATTAACGTGGGACCACCCACAAACCGAAGCTCATGGGTGGCGGGTGAAAAATTACGTCGATCCCGTCGGCATTCCCCCTCAAGGGGGGCGCCTCAGGCACTGGGCCATAAACCCAGCCCTGCCCCTTTAAATCAAGGGGGCAGGTATTGCCTGGGGGGAAAGGCCCCTGGGATCGACGCTATTAACTTGTAAAGATCCAGGGCCGAAGTCACTGGACCCCCACCCTGTTGGGTGGGTTTACATCTATCTATTTAATCATATCTATCTATACGTATATTCATATCTATTTATCAATCGGTTTATCTGTCTGTCTATATCTATCTATCTATCTATCAATCAGTGTCTCTTCATATCTATCTATCTATCTATCAGTGTCTCTTCATATCTATCTATCCATCTATCTATCAGTGTCTCCTCATATCTATCAGTATCTATCAGTGTCTCCTATCTATGTCTCCTAATATCTATCTATCAGTGTCTCATCATCTCTATCTATGTCTCTATATTCTATCTATTAGTGTCTCATCATCTCTATCTATGTCTCCTAATATCTATCTAGTGTCTCATCATCTCTATCTATGTCTCCTAATATCTATCTATCATCTCATCATCTCTATCTATGTCTCCTAATATCTATCTATTAGTGTCTCATCATCTCTATCTATGTATCTATCTCTCATCATCTCTATCTATGTCTCTATCTATCTGTCTCATCATCTCTATCTATGTCTCCTAATATCTATCTATCAGTGTCATCTCTATCTATGTCTCTATATCTATCTATTAGTGTCTCATCATCTCTATCTATGTCTCCTAATATCTATCTATCAGTGTCTCATCATCTCTATCTATGTCTCCTAATATCTATCTATCAGTGTCTCATCATCTCTATCTATGTCTCCTAATATCTATCTATAGTGTCTCATCATCTCTATCTATGTCTTATCTATTAGTGTCTCATCATCTCTATCTATGTCTCTAATATCTAATCTATTAGTGTCTCATCATCTCTATCTATGTCTCCTAATCTATCTATTAGTGTCTCATCATCTCTATCTATGTCTCCTAATATCTATCTAGTGTCTCATCATTTCTATCTATGTCTCCTAATATCTATCTATTAGTGTCTCATCATCTCTATCTATGTCTCCTAATATCTATCTATCAGTGTCATCATCTCTATCTATGTCTATTATCTATATCTATCTATCTATCTATCTATCTATCTATCTATCAGTGTCCCTTCAAATCTATCTATCTGTGTCTCTTCATATATATTTATCAGTGTCCTTTCATATCTAAATACCAGTGTCCCTACATATCTATCAGTATCTCTATACACCTTTCTTTTAAATGTAAAATCTTTATCTTTTAGATCTAATGACGTTCGTAGTACGTATTCAGAATTTGAACCCGGCCCATCGAGTCCATTTTCTACAATAGTCATCAAACCCCCTTTATTTTCATCTTGTATTACTTTTAACAAGCAGCATAGCCTCAGGCAATTTATGATACTGATTATTTATTATCAATTATAGCTTCTAATAACTATTCTAGATAAAAATAATTTCCCCATAATTATATGGCTTCGAATAAATAATTTCCCACTAATTATATGGCTTCGAATATTCCCATGTAATATGAGTAATTTGCCAACAAATATAGGACTGAACTAGTTTTTCAATGTACCATGAAGTCAGTTTGTCAAAATAAGGATAGTTTATCGCAATTCAACACGTGTTGGATTATGTAATACTGAAATCCTTTTTGCAAGTTAGTTGGTTAGTTAGTTGGCTGGAGGTTGTTTTTATTTTTATTTTACGGCATGTCAAACCTTGTTGTGTTATTTCATGCCGAAGACGTTTTGTTTTATTAATTTTTGGTGGTATTCAAATTTATTTTTCAAACTTTCAAATCTTATTATAATGGAGATTGTGTGTTTTTCTGTCTGTAACCGAAACTATATTACTATCAAGTCACAATTCCCTTAGTTAGTTCTCCATGATTCTATTTCTATTTAAACCTCAATTAATAATAAAACTGTTTGACATTATTAATACTGTTGGCCTTACCAACATACTAATAACATGCAATTGTATTTATAATACAACAAAATACAAGTTTTTCAGTGTAAACGTAAAGCTAATTTGCATATTGATATTAAAAACTGATTTTAATAAAAATGTGCTTGGTATTATTGATTTCTAATTGTTTGGTTTTATCTTACTGTGATTAAAAATCTCTTCAATAATCCTAAAAAAAATTCATTGAAATAATTGTAATTTTATTCTTTACTTCCTATTTTAACGTTTAAATTAGGAAAATTTAGCATTGAAAAACGGAAGTGATGAAAGAGTAAGTTTCAAAGTTGTTCTATTTTCGATTATATACCCCCTCCGTTTAAAATCTTTTTATTTGAATTCTTAATTAGTTTCATTAGCCTTTCTGATTTAATCTAATATTTTATTACATTTAAACTTAAATACTTGCACCCGGAGGGTGCATATATTTGCTAGTTTTTATAAACATTCTTAACCCATGTTTTCTAGTTAAGTCATAGATGGAACAATAACAGGTATTACAACTACGGGCCAGAATGGACCTGAGAGTAATGAGGATGAAGGGGGTACTCAACTCTCCCCCGAGCTTCCAGAATTGAAACTTCACCTGTAGTTGCAGTTTAACGCCAAATCAAGGACAATCAACTCGTTTGGGTTATTGCTGTGAGGTTTTAAGGGGTCAAATAAGAACAAAACGACGGGTAACAAATGTAGGAAAATGTATTAACAGAAAGTAGACAAATACAATAGAGAGATGTGGAAATTACGTCCGACGAACAGATTTATTGTCATACTCGCATTGGCTTACTTCTAAGCCACAATTATCCCTGTTACTTATAGTAACCTGTCGGCGCATTCCATTAGTCTTATAGGGTGTATCACCTATAACAGTTATTTTATGCCGAAGACGGTTTTGTTTTATAAATCTTTCTTGGATATTCAATTTTTCTTTCAAACTTTTTTAAAAACACATTTTTTATAATTTATGTAAATCAATTCAACCCAAATTGGGAATCTAAAAAGGTACTACGACTCAGAGTTTAGATGGACCTGCGAGTAAGGGCAACGAAGGGCTACTACACACTAACCAGAGCTCCTTAATTGAAACTTTACCACTAGATGCAGTTAAACGTCATACCATGGACACTAAGACCTTCACCCACCACCTTCTAGCACATATATGATTAAAAGTATCGAGAATATATGGCGGTAGACGCGCTACGGAAAGGCCACCTCTATACGCGATCGCATCCGTGAGGAATAGAACGAGTCCGATTCGAGCACCGAGTCGCGAGTGAAAACAGAACGTTCGGTGCAAGTATCGATCACTGACGTGAGCGCTTCGCCGAGAAAACGGTAACGATAAACAACGAGAGTGTCGATGTTCGTCGCACGTCTTTTCTCGGGGCCCGTGGGTTTCGTTCGTTCGAGCGAGCCAGCGACGACGGTCGGGGAACGTGTAATCGGCGGGAACTGCGGTACATTCCTTTGCGAGTTTAATTCGTTCCGCTCATAACTCAATTTACTCGTATATAAAATTAATTTTCACCATTGAAATTAACTAAAATACCATTAATCCGTTCCAACCCAGGAAAACACCATCATTTATTGTCTGTGTCTCTTTTTCTTTCACCCTCTATATCTTTATATACTATACTATTTGTATCATTAAACCCTTACGGTAAGGAAAAATAATAATTTGTTAGTAAAAATATTGTACAAAAAAGTTGCGAAAGAAAAAATAAAGCAATGACCAAGAGTGTCGCAACAACCGAAAATAATCGATTATATATCTTATACTAAAGTTGAGCGAATCAACGAGATATTATATTTAGTTTAATTGCACAAAACACATCACAAAATATTCCTTAGATTTAGGATTAAATTATGTTTGAAAAAAAATCCTTTTATTTGGTTCTAATTAGTCGTAATTTGTAATTAAGTCAAAAAAACTGACCCGACTCTTAAATTTCTGCCTGTTTTTTTTCTACCTCCCTAATATGTTAGATCTATCTAGGGAGTTAAAAGAGAGAAAAGTGTGTGTGTGAGAGAGAAAGAGTAGCTTTTAGCAACCAAAACCAGCAGCCAGAGAGAAGGCCTATCTATCTCCCACACTTCCAATCTCTTTCTCTCTTTACGATCACAGAGAAGACTAATGTTTTGTTTTGTTTTCTCCGGTCATTTTTATTTAAAAAAAAATAATTTGCTTTGCAAAAAAACTTTCTTCCTCATCAGTTTAAAGTTTTCTTATATTTGAATTTCAAAATTTGTTTTTACTAAACTTTCAATTTACAAAACACAGAATTGTTTAATTTCTAAAGAAAAAGAGAAAAAAAAAGTAGATTCCTATACAATGTGTCTTAAAATTATTTTCTTAGTTGTAAAAAAAAAGAACTAAAATTGAATATGTTTTAGAATAGATTTTTTAATTACTTTAATTATTTATTTTACAAATTTATAGGGTCAAAGGTGTCAGCACATCAAATAATTGTTAGTAAAAATTTAGGAAGATGCTAATTAGCTGGTTTCGGTAAAATATAAAAGTTGCACCCAAATACTTATTTTACAAAATAAATTTGTCCCACTTGATTGAAAGAATGTTACTAAAAATCGGTGAATTATCCGGTTTTAATGAAATTTTCAGTTTTGATTTATCAATGAATGAATTTTATAATGCATCAGTTATTTTATTTCAAAACTTTGATTTTTTTCAGGTCACTTAACTTTGACCATCCCCTCGCTTATTTTGGGGGCACAAGATATCGGTGGGGTTAAATAAAATTGAAACTAATTACAGTATAAATAAAAAGACAAAACAACCCGTAGGTGTAAATAAAAGAAAATAAGTACCGAAAATCGAAAAATAAATTTAAGATAAAAATAATTTTGGAGATCTTTTTTTACTATTTTCAACAGTTATTCATTAAAATTGGATAATTCCCTGATTTCGTAAATGAAGAGATTTTCAGCCGTACCGGCAGACAAATCTAAGCATGCGTAAAACTTACGTAGTTCTCCGTACCGGATCGGGTAAGTGTATAGCTGTAGCAAAAACGTACAACCCTCACTTATTCTCAATAAAATCCAACTTATTTGGACAGTTTTTGAAAACTAAGTTGACGAAATATTAACCTGTGATCATTTTCAACAATACAGCCTGAGCTCAATGGGTGACTCAACGGGCATTTTTTTCTAGTGTATGTATATATATATATATATATTATATATATATATATATGTGTGTGTGTGTGGTGTGTGTGTGTGGTGTGTAAGTTGTGTAAAAAGTATAGAGATTTTTTTTGTACTTTTTGACACCATTTATTTTGAAAAAATTAACGTTCCATTCATTGTTCATTTTATATTTTGGGTAAATACAGCCCAAACTCGATACTTTTATGACACCTTATAATATATATATATATATATAATATTATATATATATGAAAGGTAAAATGGATATGAATCCGACAATATGTGTAGAAAGTTTTGTAGAAAAAACACAAAGATATTTAAAATTATGATATATTTATTTCGTTTTTTCCGTTTACAATGTTGCTTTGATAAAGACCGCATATAGTTTGAAACAGATTTCTGTCAGCAAAACTTTAAACATCTTGTTTTTTCTACAAAACTTTTATATAAATATATATATATAATATAATATATATATATATATATATATATATATATATATATATATATAGTGGTACCTTGATATACGAGTTTAATTCCTTCTGCTTGTATATCAATTTCCTCGTATATCCCCTCTCTCTCTCTCTCTCTCTCTCTCTCTCTCTCTCACTGACTCACTATCTTTCACTCTCTTGCTTGTTCCCATTCTCCCTCTCTCTTTTTCTGTCAAACACACATACGCACGCACTTTCTCTTCCGCACTGACTTTCTCTCTCGCCCGCTCCTATTCCTCTCCCAGACACACACATATACACTCTCTCTCTCTCTTTTACTCTCTCTCTCTCTCTCTCTCTCTCTACCCCTCTCTCTCTTCTCTCTTCTCTCTCTCTCTCTCTCTCTCTCTCTCTCTCTCTCTCTGTGTATATTTTATTTCCTTCTTAGGAAGTCAATTCCAAAAACCGACGTTCCAATGTTCCTGTCTTTCTCTCTCGCCCGTTCCTATTCCCTCTCCCAGATACACACACATATACATCTCTCTCTCTCTTCTCTCTCTCTCTCTCTCTCTCTCTCTCGACACACCCTCTCTCTCTCTGTATTTTTATTTCCTTCTTAGGAAGTCAATTCCAAAAACCGACGTTCCAATGTTCCTGTCTTTCTCTCTCGCCCGTTCCTATTCCTTCTCCCAGACACACACATATACACACCTCTTCTCTCTCTTTTACTCTCTCTCTCTCTCCCTCTCACACACACACCCTTCTCTCTCTCTCTCTCTCTCTCTGTATATTTTTATTCCTTCTTAGGAAGTCAATTCCAAAACCGACGTTCCAATGTTCCTGTCTTTTAAACAGCCTCGGTGAATTATGCGATTAACGTTTTTTACTGAAACTCGTTTCTTTTTATTCCATGCCGGACTTTTTTTTATTCTTTTTTTTTTTTCTTAATCTTTCTAATTTTTTTTACGCTTTTATTTGTCGTCTTTCCGGTAACTAAATTCAGAGATAATGAACGACGAACGTTCAATGACAAAATAGGCGGACTTAAATGTCAGGGGAGATTTTGTGACCTGCACCGGCAAAAGACTCTTCTATCTCGCTATGTCTTTTATCCTAAGTGTTTGTTTTTTTGTTTTGTTTTTTCCTTTTTTTTTCGTCTTTCTTTTATTTTTCAGATTTTTTAAGAACCTTTATAAATATACCACTTTATATTTAATTTTATTGATAGCAAGGTGAAAGAAGACGGGCGTTGTCTTAACTTGGTTTGAGTTTAATTTAATTTAACATTGAAGTCGTCAGAGTTAAGGACATCACTGACAAAGGTTATGCAGCTTATTCAATTTTTTTTCTAAAACTTGGTAATTGATTTATATTTAGATATAATAATAATAATAATAATAATAATAATAATAATAATAATATGAATATTTTTTGCCGTCTCGGCCGATCACCGAGTGAAAGTGAAAGAAAGTGAAAATATGGACAAGTACTTGGACCTTGCCAGAGAGAGTTAAGAAAACTGTTGAAAATGAAGCTGAAGATCGTGCCAATTGTAATTGGTGCCGTTGGAACCGGCCCAGACGTCTGGATGAAATCAGAGGAAGAAATCGAGACCATTCAGACATTGTTGAGATCAGTTAGAAATCGCAGAAGAGTCCTGGAGACCTGGAGACTTACTGTCACTCAGCACACAAAGACACCGGCTAAGGCGGTGTGAAAAACTAATGGAGGGAAATAATACTTCGAGATAAAGTTGGATCCTTTATTTCAGCCAAAAGACCTGACCTAGTATTGATTAAAAAAAAAAAAAAAGAAAAAAGAAAAGAACTTGTCAACTGGTAGCCATTGCAGTTTCTAGCAGATCACAGGGTGAAGATGAAGGAAAAAATACTAAAGTGCTCAATACACTTAATAGATAATAATAAAGTAAACCTAATGAGTCGGAGAGATATTTACCAAGGTTTCTCCCAATGGTTCTCAGGATAGTTTCTGATAAATCAGAATTATCCTGGATTGAACGATTTATATATTATATATATATATATATATATATATATATATATATATTAGTTTGGAGGTTGATTTTGAAGGCTATCACAATGCTGGTGTAAAGAAAAAAAATAATAAGGTAACAATGGTGTTGTTTGTTAACCTGTAATTTATTCTTGATATTTCGAGATAAAATCTCTTTTTCAGAAGAACACTGGAACTGAAGTAGTTGTCTTTGTATGGCATTTTTTAGTTAAAAATTTTTTTAAAAATATAAAAGTCTTTGTCTAAGCTCCCTGAAATAGACTATATATTTAAAATCTCTAAGTCTTTTTGTTATTTCTTTACTTATTAATTTTGCTCTGTGACTCTAACATTAAGAGCACACATTTGAGCTCTCAACTGCGACAGGTTTTTTTAAAAATAAATCTCTTGTGTCGTAAGTAAGATTTCTTCTGTGGACTTTTGGATTATATACATACATATATATGCGTGTGTGTGTGTGTGTGTATGCATGTATGTATGTATATATGTATGTATGTGAGTATGTGTGTCGAATACAACTGACGCTTTAACTTTTCCGTTGTAGTGGCATTTGTTAATTATCGACTAATGAATAAATCCAAGCTTTAGTACTTATCCGCTTTTGGTGAGAGCCGTATCGAACCGAGAACCTTATTGTTCCGATAGCGGAAGCGCTACCAACTGAGCTAACCTGCCCCTATTGGATGCATCGGTCGGAATCTACTTAACCAATATTTAGAAACACTCCTACACTTACCAATCTTAAAATGAATTAGATGATTTCACTGGAAAGAGATGCTAGGATAATCTCTCTATATATATAAATAAGATGAGAGCCATGTGTTTGCCAGTCTTTCCGTCTGTATGTATAATATATAGTATATATATATATATATATATATATATATATTATATATATATATTTTCAAGTCTGGCAGGAGGGCCATCACAGAATACAAACACAAAATACATGTTAATATTTATGGAGGTGCGTAGTGTAAGGGTTAGGGTCGTAGGAAATGGACTCGTCGACCCGAGTTCAAATCCGCGACGGGGCCGTTTGCATTTCACATAGCGCTAATACCCTTGGGAAAGGTATGAATCCTACTCTCCCTTCAGCTATGGATAGATAGTAGGGCAGATTGGGTTCTTCGACCTTGGTAAGGGAACCTGTCTAGAAGGAGGAAAACTCTGAATTCAAACCTGTTTAACTCCGCTTGAAGAAATTGACCTCGTGTCACATCCTGCTCGTGCGGAGGAATTTGTAAATATATACATATATATATATTATATATGTTAAAATTTACCAATCCATCCGCATGAACAGGATGCAACACAAGGTCAATTTCTTAAGCGGAGTTTAACAGGTTTGAATTCACAGAGTTTTTCTTTCTCCTAAGACTGGTTACCATTTAAGTGGTGCTAGGATAATCAATATAAATAAATCAGTTGATAGCCATGTTCAATCAGTCTTGTGTGTATTATTTATTTAAAGTCTTTACAGGAAGGCGCTATTGATACAAACACACACAACACCCATATATAATATATATATATATATATATATATATATGTGTGTGTTGGTGTGTGTGTGTGTGTGGTGTGTGTGTGTATATTAAGAAAAATGAAAAAAAACACAGGTTTAAAATGGGTTAAGTGGTGAGTTATTGGCCGACGCTGCAGTGTTTCCGATCTATTAATTAGATCATCTTTCAGGGAATTTGTTGGTAATATGGAAGGTGATAAGAAATTATTTATCACAGAATAACGAGAAAAAGCGAGTGGTAGTTCTTGTTAATTCAGTCTGTTTAAAAAATTTGAGGTTTGAAAAAAGGGACGGTTTTGAAATATGACGTCAAATATTCTCTTTTGTGGCGTGAGTATGGGACGGTATAGTATGTGTATCGAAAGGAAACATTGTGCATTTTTTTAGGTGTGTGGTTTGTGTGTGTGTGTGTATAAATTTTTTGCAATGAATGACAGCGGGAATAAACTTAAGGTTGTGTGTGTGTGTTTGTTGGTAAGAGGTAGGGGAAGAGAGGTGTCATGGGCGTCAGGAGAATTTTTATTTTTTATATTAAGAGAAGAGAAAGGAGTCTGGTGTGTGTGTGGTGGGGGGAATATATATATATGGGTGGGTGGGGAATATATATATATAATATATATAATATATATATACGTGCTTACATACACAGTGATTCGGCATATAACTTTTATCGCTACGGAATATCACCAGTTTATCCGAGTCAATATCATCTCCACGTTTTGATAAAAAATATTTAAAAACATAAAATTAAAAATTCCAAAAAGATATTTTAAAAACAACAACAACACTAAAAAAAAACAAAAAAACAAAAAAAAAACGGTTTAACCCCCAAGTGAATATTTATTTTTTTCTTAAATTTTCAAAGTTTTAATTTCTGGGGGGAAAGAAAAATAATTTAAAAGCGTTCCGTTCGCCTTAAATCTTGAACCTCTCCCCCACCACCACACCCTTCACCGCCGTCGCACCACCACATCGCAACCACTCGGTGCTCACAGCCCGATTGCACAATTTAAAAAATATCGATCAGCGATACACAAGCGATGAGGATAATGAAAGATGCCTTCTCCGCCGCCCCTCTCCCTTAAGGAATGAATTCTTTCCCTGCACAAGGTCAATTCTCAATCACTTAGTTATTGCATTTGGCATTCTTCATAGCATTTCATGCACGCAAATAAAAACGCAGGAAGCTGTTCCATAAAATAAACAATCAAAATCTAGAATAATTCACCACCACCACTACTACTACTATCAATAATAATAAGGCATAAACAGAATCTGTTCTTGAGAATGAAACGCATAAAAATTCTAGATGGGACGAATCACCCCCATCCCAGCCAGGAGACATGACCAAGTGTTGATTAAACAAAAAAAAAAAAAAAAAAAGAGAAGAGAAAAAAACAAAAAAGAGAACCTGTCAACTGGGGGAAGCTGAAGGGAAAATGAAAACATTGACAAATACCTGGACCTTGCAGAGAATAAAAAAGCTGTGGAATATGAGAGTGAAAGTGATACAATTTTAGTTGGTGCACTTGAACGGTCCCAATGAACTTAGAAAAAAGACTGGAGTATCTGAAATCAGAGGAAGAATTGAGACCACCCAGACTACTGCACTGCTGCAATCGGCTAGAATACTCAGAGGAGTCTGGAGACCTGAGGAGACTTGTTGTCACTCAGCCTCCGGTGAAATTCTATTAGCTAACGCTGATGTGAAAACTAAAAAAGGAGTAATATAATAATAATAATAATAATAATAATAATAAAATTAATTTTGACCACCAGCAAAATGGTATAAGTGCAAAACAGAATCTGTTTCTTGAGAACGAAACGCATAATATTCTCTGGGACTTTGAGATAAAAACGGATCACCTTATCCCAGCAAGAAGGCCAGACCTAGTGTTGATAAACAAAAAAGAAAAGAACTTGTCAACTGGTGGATTTTGCAGTTCCAGCAGATCACAGGGTGAAAGTTAAAGGGAAATGAAAAAATAGACAAATATCTGGACCTTGCCAGAGAACTGAAAAAGTTGTGGAATATGAAAGTGAAAGTGATACCAATTGTAGTTGGTGCACTTGGAACAGTCCCAAAAGGATTGGAAAAGGGTTTGGAATATCTGGAAATCAGAGGGAGGATTGAAACCATTCAAAACACTGCACTGCTGCAATCTGCCAGAATACTCAGAAGAGGCCTGGAGACCTGAGGAGACTTGCTGTCACTCAGACTCCAGTGATAGGCATCAGCTAATGCTGATGTGAAACTCAAAAGGAGTAAATGATAATAAATATATGTGCCAGTTTAGCTCAGTCGGTAGAACAACCCGCCTAGGTAATCGCAAGGTTCCTGGTTCGATACCGGTCCTCCGCCAACTCAGCGCATGAGTAGCACAGATTGGGTAATCTGATCCGAGCGGTTTACCAATACGATCAACAAACTCCAAACATGATGAAAAGTTAAAAGAAAGAAAGAAAAAGAATTAAATCAAGATTATTATACTTTTTACACGTTTAACTATTTTGCAATAGCTCATAAGTAAAGATATCGCATGTTATAATAGTGGTGGGAGCTGACGGTAGATGTTACGATCCACCTCAGCATAAGCAACCTCCTGGTCATGAGCTAGCGAAAAGGGGTTAGACCCCATCGCTGTCAGGCTGATACCGACAATCGGCCAACTCCGCCACCAACTTATATATTAATGTAAGAGCGCGTGGTGTAATGGTAAAAGTCATAAGAAATGGACTCGTCGACCGAATTCAAATCCTGAACGTGGTAATTGCATTCACTTACGCTAATACTCTTGGGAAAGGTATGATATCTACTCTCTCTCCCCAGCTATGGGTAAATAGTAGGGCAGACTGGGCTCTTTAACCTTGGTTAGGCAACCCGTCTAGGAGAAGGAAAACTCTGAATTCAAACCTGTTAAACTCCGCTTAAGAAAGCGACCTTGTGTCACATCCTGCTCGTGCGGAGGGGTTGGTAAATATATATATATTAATTGTTCCTTGTTTGAACGACCGTTATCATCTTGCAACACCCTATGGTTAAAAATCAGACCGTCCAAATCGTCCAAGAAGAAATGCAAAAATGTAAATCTTGATTATCTGGTGTAGCGTAGCCATTGAGGTTATTTTTCTAACCTTATGAATGTTGCCTACCTCAGCGAGATAATGAACCGTTCGTTTTTTATTGCAAAGAAACAAAGGGGGAATAAGGAGTGCTACACAGAACAAATATAAGAGAGAAAGAAAGAAAGAAAGAGTAGGTTAAAGATAGAGAGAGGGGGTGTTGGTGTTTTTGGGATATAGTTATTTACTAAGCTTAACTTAGATATGGCACAAGGCCAGGAGTATGGGGCACCCAGTGAGAATCGAACTCACTAACAATGGTCTGCAAATCTACCTTGCTAACCATTACACCACGTGAGGTGTTTTGGGGAATATAGTTTATTTACTAAGCGTAGCTTAGATGTGGCACAAGGCCAGAAGTGAGGGGTACCCAGTGAGAATCGAACTCACTAACAATGGTCTGCAAATCTACCTTGCTAACCATTACAACAACGTGAGGTGTTTTGGGATATAGTTATTTACTAAGCGTAGCTTAGATGTGGCACAAGTCCAGAAGTATGGGGCACCCAGTGAGAATCGAACTCACTAACAATGGTCTGCAAATCTACCTTGCTAACCATTACACCACGTGAGGTGTTTTTGGGAATATAGTTAATTTACTAAGCTTAGCTTAGATGTGGCACAGGGCCAGAAGTAAGGGGCACCTAATGAGAATCGAACTCACTAACAATGGTCAGCAAACCCAGCTTGCTAACCATTTACACCACATGAGGTGCCCAATGTTTTTGGGATATAGTTATTTACTAAGCTTAGCTTAGATATAGCACAAGGCCAGAAGTGTGGGGCACCCAGTGAGAAATCGAACTCACTATCTATAGGGTCTGCTAAGCTGGCTTGCTAACCATTAGGCTACATGAGGTACCCTAAAAACTAAGCTTTGCTTAGATATAGCACAAGGCCAGAAGTATGGGGCACCCAATGAGAATCGAACTCACTAACAATGGTTTGCGAAGCGAGCTTGCTAACCATTACACCACGTGAGGTGCCCAATGTTTTGGGATATAGTTATTTACTAAGCTTAGCTTAGATATGGCACAAGGCCAGAAGTATGGGCTCCCAATGAATCGAACTCACTATCAATGGTCTGCAAGGCGAGCTTGCTAACCATTACACCACGTGAGGTGCCCAATGTTTTTGGGATATAAGGCGTGTGTCAAATGACCACTTCTACTTATAGACTCGCCGATAAACATGTGACCAACCTATTGTCCAATCACTGGCAGTGCTATGCTGCTGATATTATTATTTATACTGGCTGATTCTAATCTTAGGTACTCACAACGCACTTGGATCTTCATGGACGACGGATCATAGGATTATATCGCTGGACCTTTTGGACACTACGTAGGATTTCCAAAAAATTTTAGAACTTATTCACTTACCAAAGGATTCTATAGTAAGGACTTATTCATTTACGAAGGATTCTATAATTCAGGACTTACTTATTTACTGTAAGTTCTTTACAAACTGGCCAAGGATGGCGATCAGATATATAACAGGGGGCGAGCAAGCTGAAGCGATAACGCTAATCTGCTTTAATCAAACAATGAAAATATGAAAAAGAAAGAAAGAAAGAAGAGTGTTTTTGATACATATCATATCACATCTGGCAAAAATATGGGCTCACCATTGTTTTTCTATCTTATATTGAAAAAATCTTAATTAAAATAATTATAAGTAATTTTTGAATTATAAAACATAGTATATGAGTATTGTTTGACTTTTTTGTATGTACTAGCAAGAATATGCGCCTCCGTTTCAATTTAATGAATATATCAAATTAGAAACACTAACGAAATTAAATAAGAACACTATATAAGATTTACACTTATTTTAATTATATTCTAATTAGTTTCTATATAAAATCATTCAGAGGATTGATTTTAATACGTTGGGGGAATAAAACAATAACAATAGATAACAATAACAACACCAAGTAAATAATTTATTAAACCCGGTTTGTTAAAACCAGTATGCAAATAAGTATGAGCTATTGCTAATTAGTTCAATATGTAAAAGTAATAAAAATAATCTTTGAGATGAAACTGATCATTTTTTTTACTATTGTCTCATCATTATTGTTATAGTACTCAATGTTTCGGCTGCCCGAACCCATGCCCTTTGAGCTAGGGAAACTTCTCTTTTATGAAAGAAAGAAAGAGTAGGGGAAAGAGAGAGAGAGAGAGAAGAGAAAGAGTAGAGGAGAGAGAGAGAGAGAGAGAGAGGGGGGGGGGCGAGCTCGTTGAAGTGATAATGCTAATACGCTTTAATCAAACAATGAAAAGATGAAAAGAATGAAAAAAGAGTGAGTGTTTAATCAAGATTATTATACTTTTTTACATATTGAACTATTTTGCAATAACTCATAAGTAAATATATATCAAACGTTATAATAATTCAATTATCATACTATGGTATATCCACAATTCCTGCTAATTATGATGATAAATAGGTGCATATATAATTTAAAAATATATATATGTATTAAATGTGTACATAAATGTGTATATTTGTGTAATGGATTTGCATGTATGTATATATGTATGTGAATAGTGTATGGTGCGCGTATATAATATATATATATTATTATATATATATATATATATATATGTGCGTGTGGTGTGGTGTGTGTGGTGTTTGTGTGTGTGAATGGTTTATGGGTGCGTGTATATATATATATATATATATGGTGTGAATAGTTATGTGCGCGTATAATATATATTTGTGTGGTGTTGTGTGGTGTGTGTTGTGTTGTGTGTGAATGGTTATTGTGTGCGTATGATATTGTGTGTGTGTGTGTGTGTGTGTGTTGTGAAAGTGGTTAGTTGTGCAGTATATATATGTGTGTGTAGTGTTTGTGAATGGTTATGTGCGTATATATATGTGTGTGTGTGTGTTTGTGAATGGTTATGTGCGTATGATATATTATAGTCGTATATATAATTATATATATATATTATATATAATATAGTGTGTGTGGTTGGTTGTGTAAATGGTTATCGTGGTGTGTATATATATGTATTTGTGTGTGTGTGTAAATGGTTATGTATGTATGCGTGTAAATGGTTGTGTGTATGTATATAGTATATATATAATGTGTGTGTATAAATGGTATGTGTGTGTAGTATTATATATTATAATATAAAAATATATATATATATACATAAATGTATGTGTATGTTGGTAAAAAGTGTTTTTCTAGGAACTGACTGATATCCCGAAGATATATCAATACAATGTATCTATACACAATCGATAAGTTTTTCCATAATTATCTTAATCCTTGTACGGATTATCCGATCATCTCTTTTTGAACGACTCATCTACGAAATAGATCTGTGTGGGATTGTTTCTAAAATCCCGAGATATACATTGATAGGTTTGATAAGTAAAATATGAAATAAAGAAAGAAAATATGTATGAAAAAGGAAAAGACAGTCGGACTCAGATAAAAAAAAAACAAAACAAAAAACAACAGATCGATAAGATTATATAGATAGAGTAGGTGGATAGATAATGAGATAGGATGGGCTGGATTTTATGACATTATCAACCCCTTGTTGGGTTATTTCAATGGTCGAAGATATTTTTATCTTATTCATTCTTTAATGGTATTCAATCAATTTTTTCCAAACTCCACACTCTTCCGTTGGTGCCCTACTTGAGCCCCATCTGGTCCAATCGGCTAGCCATGTTCAACCCCCTAGCACCTTATATATATCTCAAATCTACACCCCTTATTCCAGAAGGAATATAAACTAAACAGGCATAATATATAATATCAAGAGCTTGACATGCCGTAAAATTTAATTTGAATTCCATGACAAAACATCCACTGGCCCTTTTTATCAACATGAAGGAATAAAACAACATTTTCTTTTTAGGCCAATAAATAACCGCAAGAGGTTGAACATGCCGTAAATTTAATGTTGAATTCCATGTGGTCTCTAGGATAGTTCCCGTCCTGACAATGCAACAGCTCCACTTGTGCAGCCGCTTACTTGGTC
>CM042167.1:62845608-62855608 GCA_023376005.1 Doryteuthis pealeii | reverse complement strand
ATTTACCCATAGCTGGGGAGAGAGAGTAGATATCATACCTTTCCCAAGAGTATTAGCGTAAGTGAAATGCAATTACCACGTTCAGGATTTGAATTCGGGTCGACGAGTCCATTTCTTATGACTTTTACCATTACACCACGCGCTTCTTACATTAATATATAAGTTGGTGGCGGAGTGGCCGATTGTCGGTATCAGCCTGACAGCGATGGGGTCTAACCCCTTTTCGCTAGCTCATGACCAGGAGGTTGCTTATGCTGAGGTGGATCGTAACATCTACCGTCAGCTCCCCACACTATTATAACATGCGATATCTTTACTTATGAGCTATTGCAAAATAGTTAAACGTGTAAAAAGTATAATAATCTTGATTTAATTCTTTTTCCTTTCTTTCTTTTTAACTTTTCATCATGTTTGAGTTTGTTGATCGTATTGGTAAACCGCTCGGATCAGATTACCCAATCTGTGCTACTCATGCGCTGAGTTGGCGGAGGACCGGTATCGAACCAGGAACCTTGCGATTACCTAGGCGGGTGTTCTACCGACTGAGCTAAACTGGCACATATTATTATTATCATTTACTCCTTTTGAGTTTTCACATCAGCATTAGCTGATGGCCTATCACTGGAGTCTGAGTGACAGCAAGTCTCCTCAGGTCTCCAGGACTCTTCTGAGTATTCTGGCAGATTGCAGCAGTGCAGTGTTTTGAATGGTTTCAATCCTCCCTCTGATTTCCAGATATTCCAAACCCTTTTCCAATCCTTTTGGGACTGTTCCAAGTGCACCAACTACAATTGGTATCACTTTCACTTTCATATTCCACAACTTTTTCAGTTCTCTGGCAAGGTCCAGATATTTGTCTATTTTTTCATTTTCCTTTAACTTCACCCTGTGATCTGCTGGAACTGCAAAATCCACCAGTTGACAAGTTCTTTCTTTTTTGTTTATCAACACTAGGTCTGGCCTTCTTGCTGGGATAAGGTGATCCGTTTTTATCTCAAAGTCCCAGAGAATATTATGCGTTTCGTTCTCAAGAACAGATTCTGGTTTATGCATATACCATTTTGCTGTGTGGTCAAAATTTAATTTTATTATTATTATTATTATTATTATTATTATTATTACTCCTTTTTAGTTTTTCACATCAGCGTTAGCTAATAGAATTTCACCGGAGGCTGAGTGACAACAAGTCTCCTCAGGTCTCCAGGACTCCTCTGAGTATTCTAGCCGATTGCAGCAGTGCAGTAGTCTGGGTGGTCTCAATTCTTCCTCTGATTTCCAGATACTCCAGTCTTTTTTCTAAGTTCATTGGGACCGTTCCAAGTGCACCAACTAAAATTGGTATCACTTTCACTCTCATATTCCACAGCTTTTTTTATTCTCTGGCAAGGTCCAGGTATTTGTCAATGTTTTCATTTTCCTTCAGCTTCCCCCAGTTGACAGGTTCTTTTTTCTGTTTTTTTCTTTCTTTTTTTTTATTTATTTTTTGTTAATCAACACTTGGTCATGTCTCCTGGCTGGGATGGGGTGATTCGTCCCATAGAATTTTATGCGTTTCATTCTCAAGAACAGATTCTGGTTTATGCCTTATTATTATTGATAGTAGTAGTAGTGGTGGTGGTGAATTATTCTAGATTTTGATTGTTTATTTTATGGAACAGCTTCCTGCGTTTTATTTGCGTGCCATGAAATGCTATGAAGAATGCCAAATGCAATAACTAAGTGATTGAGAATTGACCTTGTGCAGGGAAAGAATTCATTCCTTAAGGGAGAGGGGCGGCGGAGAAGGCATCTTCATTATCCTCATCGCTTGTGTATCGCTGATCGATATTTTAAATTGTGCAATCGGGCTGGTGAGCACCGAGTGGTTGGCGATGTGGTGGTGGCGACGGCGGTGAAGGTGGTGGTGGTGGGGGGTAGAGGTTCAAGATTTAAGGCGAACGGAACTGTTAAATTATTTTTCTTTCCCCCCAGAAATTAAAACTTTGAAAATTTAAGAAAAAAATAAATATTCACTTGGGGGTTAAACCGTTTTTTTGTTGTTTTTTTTGTTTTTTTTAGTGTTTGTATGTTGTTTTTAAAATATCTTTTTGGAATTTTTAATTTATTGTTTTTAAATATTTTTTATCAAAACGTGGAGATGATATTGACTCGGATAAACTGGTGATATTCCGTAGCGATAAAAGTATATGCCGATCACTGTGTATGTAAGCACGTATATATATATATATATATATATATATATATATATTCCCCACCCACCCATATATATATATTCCCCCCACTCACACACACACCCAGACTCCTTTCTCTTCTCTTAATATAAAAATAAAAAATTCTCCTGACGCCCATGACACCTCTCTTCCCCTACCTCTTACCAACAAACACACACACACAACCTTAAGGTTTATTTCCGCTGTCATTCATTGCAAAAAATTTATACACACACACACACAACCACACACCTAAAAAAATGCACAATGTTTCCTTTCGATACACATACCTATACCGTCCCATACTCACGCCACAAAAGAGAATATTTGACGTCATATTTCAAAACCGTCCCTTTTTTCAAACCTCAAATTTTTTTAAACAGACTGAATAACAAGAACTACCACTCGCTTTTCTCGTTATTCTGTGATAAATAATTTCTTATCACCTTCCCATATACCAACAAATTCCCTGAAGATGATCTAATTAATAGATCGAACACTGCAGCGTCGGCCCAAAACTCACCAACTTTAACGCCATTTAAACCTGTGTTTTTTTTCATTTTTCTTAATATACACACAACACACAGACACACACACACACACACACACATATATATATATATATTATATATATATATATATATGGGTGTGTGTGTGTGTTTGATTCAATAAGCGCCTTCCTGTAAGACTTTAAATAAATAAATACACACAGACTGATGAACACATGGCTATCAACTGATTTATTTATTTGATTATCCCTAGCACCACTTAAATGGTAACCAGTCTAGGAGAAAGAAAACTCTGTGAATTCAACCTGTTAAACTCCGCTTAGAAATTGACCTTGTTTGCATCCTGCTCATGCGGATGGATTGGTAAATTTTAACAATATATATTATATATATTATGTATATATTTACAATTCCTCCGCACGAGCAGGATGTGACACGAGGTCAATTTCTTAAGCGGAGTTAAAACAGGTTTGAATTCAGAGTTTTCCTCCTTCTATGACAGGTTCCCTTACCAAGGTCGAAGAAACCCAATCTGCCCTACTATCTATCCATAGCTGAAGGGAGAGTAGGATTCATACCTTTCCCAAGGGGTATTAGCGCTATGTGAAATGCAAACGGCCCCGTCGCGGATTTGAACTCGGGTCGACGAGTCCATTTCCTACGACCCTAACCCTTACACCACGCACCTCCATAAATATTAACATGTATTTGTGTTTGTATTCTGTGATGGCCCTTCTGCCAGACTTGAAATATATATATATATATATATATATATATATATATATATATATATATATTATATCATACAGACGGAAAGACTGGCAAACACATGGCTCTCATCTTATTTATATATAGAGAGATTATCCTAGCAATCTCTTTCCAGTGAAATCATCTAATTCATTTAAGGATTGGTAAGTGTAGGAGTGTTTCTAAATATTGGTTAAGTAGATTTCCGACCGATGCATCAATAGGGGCAGGTTTAGCTCAGTTGGTAGCGCTTCCGTATCGGAACAATAAGGTTCTCGGTTCGATACCGGCTCTCACCAAAAGCGGATAAGTACTAAAGCTTGGATTTATTCATTAGTCGATAATTAACAAATGCCACTACAACGGAAAAGTTAAAGCGTCAGTTGTATTCGACACACATACTCACATACATACATATATACATACATACATGCATACACACACACACACACACGCATATATATGTATGTATATAATCCAAAAGTCCACAGAAGAAATCTTACTTACGACACAAGAGATTTATTTTTAAAAAACCTGTCGCAGTTTGAGAGCTCAATGTGTGCTCTTAATGTTAGAGTCACAGAGCAAATTAATAAGTAAAGAAATAACAAAAGACTTAGGATTTAGAATTATAGTCTATTTCAGGAGCTTAGACAAAGACTTTTATATTTTTAAAATTTTAACTAAAAATGCCATAACAAGACAACTACTTCAGTTCCAGTGTTCTTCTGAAAAAGAGATTTTATCTCGAAATATCAAGAATAAATTACAGGTTAACAAACAACACCATTGTTACCTTATTATTTTTTCTTTACACCAGCATTGTGATAGCCTTCAAAATCAACCTCCAAACTATATATATATATATATATATTATATATATATATATATATATATATAATCGATCATCAGGATAATTCTGATTTATCAGAACTATCCTGATGAACCATTGGGAGAAACCTTGGTAAATAGTCTCCGACTCATTAGGTTTACTTTATTATTATCTATTAAGTGTATTGAGCACTTTAGTATTTTTTCCTTCATCTTCACCCTGTGATCTGCTAGAACTGCAATGGCTACCAGTTGACAAGTTCTTTTCTTTTTTTCTTTTTTTTTTTTTTTTGTTAATCAATACTAGGTCAGGTCTTTTGGCTGAAATAAAGGGATCCAACTTTATCTCGAAGTATTATTTCCCTCCATTAGTTTTTCACACCCGCCTTAGCCGGTGGGTCTTTGTGTGCTGAGTGACAGTAAGTCTCCTTCAGGTCTCCAGACTCTTCTGCGTATTCTAACTGATCTCAACAATGTCTGAATGGTCTCGATTTCTTCCTCTGATTTCATCCAGACGTCTGGGCCGGTTCCAACGGCACCAATTACAATTGGCACGATCTTCAGCTTCATTTTCAACAGTTTTCTTAACTCTCTGGCAAGGTCCAAGTACTTGTCCATATTTTCACTTTCTTTCACTTTCACTCGGTGATCGGCCGAGACGGCAAAAATATTCATATTATTCATATTATTATTATTATTATTTATTATTATTATAATTATTATCTAAATATAAATCAATTACCAAGTTTAGAAAAAAAAATTGAATAAGCTGCATAACCTTTGTCAGTGATGTCCTTAACTCTGACGACTTCAATGTTAAATTAAATTAAACTCAAACCAAGTTAAGACAACGCCCGTCTTCTTTCCACTTGCTATCAATAAAATTGAAATAAAGTGGTATTATATAAAGGTTCTTAAAAATCTGAAAAATAAAAGAAAGACGAAAAGAAAAGGAAAAAACAAAACAAAAAACAAACACTTAGGATAAAAGACATAGCGAGATAGAAGAGTCTTTTGCCGGTGCAGGTCACAAAATCTCCCCTGACATTTAAGTCCGCCTATTATTGTCATTGAACGTTCGTCGTTCATTATCTCTGAATTTAGTTACCGGAAAGACGACAAATAAAAAGCGTAAAAAAAAATTTAAGAAAGATTAAGAAAAAACAAAAAAGAATAAAATAAAAGTCCGGCATGGAATAAAAAGAAACGAGTTTCAGTAAAAAAACGTTAATCGCATAATTCACCGAGGCTGTTTAAAAGACAGGAACATTGGAACGTCGGTTTTTGGAATTGACTTCCTAAGAAGGGAATAAAATATACAGAGAGAGAGAGAAGAGAGAGAGGGTGTGTGTGTGAGAGGGAGAGAGAGAGAGAGTAAAAGAGAGAGAGAGTGTGTATATGTGTGTGTCTGGGAGAAGGAATAGGAACGGGCGAGAGAGAGAAAGACAGGAACATTGGAACGTCGGTTTTTGGAATTGACTTCCTAAGAAGGAGAATAAAATATACAGAGAGAGAGAGGGTGTGTGTGTGTGAGAGAGAGAGAGAGAGAGAGAGAGAGAGAGTAAGAGAGAGAGAGTGTATATGTGTGTGTATCTGGGAGAGGAATAGGAACGGGCGAGAGAGAAAGACAGGAACATTGGAACGTCGGTTTTTGGAATTGACTTCCTAAGAAGGAAATAAAATATCACAGAGAGAGAGAGAGAGAGAGAGAGAGAGAGAGAGAGAGAGAGAAGAGAGAGAGAGAGGGTGGGTGTGTGTATGTGAGAGAGAGAGAGAGAGAGAGAGGAGAAAAGAGAGAGAGAGAGTGTATATGTGTGTGTCTGGGAGAGGGAACTTAGGAGCGGGCGAGAGAGAAAGTCAGTGCGGAGAGAAAGTGCGTGCGTATGTGTGTTTGACAGAAAAAGAGAGAGGGAGAATGGGAACAAGCAAGAGAGTGAAAGATAGTGAGTCAGTGAGAGAGAGAGAGAGAGAGGAGAGAGAGAGAGGGAGGGGGGATATACGAGGAAATTGATATACAAGCAGAAGGAATTAAACTCGTATATCAAGTACCACTATATATATATATATATATATTTATATAATATATATATATATATATATATATATATATATATATAAAAGTTTTGTAGAAAAAACAAGATGTTTTAAAGTTTTGCTGACAGAAATCTGTTTCAACTATATGCGGTCTTTATCAAGCAACATTGTAAACGGAAAAACGAAATAAATATATCATAATTTTAAATATTTGTTGTTTTTTCTACAAAACTTTCTACACAATATTGTTCGGATTCATATCCATTTTACCTTTCATATATATATATATATATATATATATATATATATAAGGTGTCATAAAAGTATCGAGTTTGGGCTGTATTTACCAAAATATAAAATGAACAATGAATGGAACGTTAATTTTTCAAAATAAATGGTGTCAAAAAGTAAAAAAAAAATCTCTATACTTTTTTTTTACACAACTTACACACACACACACACACACACACAACACACATATATATATATATATATATATATATATATATATATACATACAAAAAAAAATGACCCGTTGAGTCACCCATTGAGCTCAGGCTGTATTGTTGAAATGATCACAGGTTAATATTTCGTCAACTTAGTTTTCAAAAAACTGTCCAAATAAGTTGGTTTTTGAGAATAAGTGAGGGTTGTACGTTTTTGCTCAGCTATACACTTACCCGATCCGGTACGGAGAACTACGTAAGTTTTACGCATGCTTAGATTTGTCTGCCGGTACGGCTGAAAATCTCTTCATTTACGAAATCAGGGAATTATCCAATTTTAATGAATAACTGTTGAAAATAGTAAAAAAAGATCTCCAAAATTATTTTTATCTTAAATTTATTTTTCGATTTTCGGTACTTATTTTCTTTTATTTACACCTACGGTTTGTTTTGTCTTTTTATTTATACTGTAATTAGTTTCAATTTTATTAACCCACCGATATCTTGTGCGCCCCAAAAATAAGAGGGGATTGGTCAAAGTTAAGTGACCTGAAAAATCAAGTTTTGATAAAATAACTGATGCATTATAAAATTCATTCATTGATAAATCAAAACTGAAAATTTCATTAAAACCGGATAATTCACCGATTTTTTAGTAAGATTCTTTCAATCAAGTGGGACAAATTTTATTTTTGTAAAATAAGTATTTGGGTGCAACTTTTATATTTTACCGAAACCAGCTAATTAGCATCTTCCTAAATTTTTACCAACAATTATTTGATGTGCTGACACCTTTGACCCTATAAATTTGTAAAATAAATAATTAAAGTAATTAAAAAATCTATTCTAAAACATATTCAATTTTAGTTCTTTTTTTTTTACAACTAAGAAAATAATTTTAAGACACATTGTATAGGAATCTACTTTTTTTTTTCTTTTTTCTTTAGAAATTAAACAATTCTGTGTTTTGTAAATTTGAAAGTTTAGTAAAAACAAATTTGAAATTCAAATATAAGAAAACTTTAAACTGATGAGGAAGAAAGTTTTTTTGCAAAGCAAATTATTTTTTTAAAATAAATGACCGAGAAAACAAAATAAAAAACAAAACATTAGTCTTCTCTGTGATCGTAAAGAGAGAAGAGATTGGAAGTGTGGGAGATAGATAGGCCTTCTCTCTGGCTGCTGGTTTTGGTTGCTAAGAAAGCTACTCTTTCTCTCTCACACACACACTTTTCTCTCTTTAACTCCTAGAATAGATCTAACATATTAGGGAGGTAGAAAAAACAGGCAGAAATTTAAAGAGTCGGGTTCAGTTTTTGAACTTAATTACAATTACGACTAATTAGAACCCAAATAAAAGGATTTTTTTTCAAACATAATTTAATCCTAAATCTAAGGAATATTTTGTGATGTGGTTTTTGTGCCATTAAACTAAATATAAAATCTCGTTGATTCGCTCAACTTTAGTATAAGATATATAATCGATTATTTTCGGGTTGTTGCGACACTCTTGTCATTGCTTTATTTTTTTCTTTCGCAACTTTTTGTACAATATTTTTACTAACAAATTATTAATTTTTCCTTACCGTAGGGTTTAATGATACAAATAGTAATAGTATATAAAGATATAGAGGGTGAAAGAAAAGAGACACAGACAATAAATGATGGTGTTTTCCTGGGGTTGGAACGGATTAATGGTATTTTAGTTAATTTCAATGGTGAAAATTAATTTTATAATACGAGTAAATTGAGTTATGAGCGGAACGAATTAAACTCGCAAAGGCAATGTACCGCAGTTCCGCCGATTACACTTCCCGAACGCGTCCGTCGCTGGCTCGCCCTCGAACGAACGAAAACCCACGGGCCCCGAGAAAGACGTGCGACGAACATCGACACTCTCCGGTTGTTTATCGTTACCGGTTTTTCCGGCGAAGCGCTCACGTCAGTGATCGATACTTGCACCGAACGTTCTGTTTTCACTCGCGACTCGTGCTCGATCGGACTCGTTCTATTCCTCACGGATGCGAATCGCGTATAGAGTGGCCCTTTCCGTAGCGCGTCTAACCGCCATATATTCTCGATACTTTAATCATATTGTGGCTAGAAGGTGGTGGGGCTAGAGTATGGTCTTAGTTGGTCCATGTAATGACGGTTTAACTGCATCTAGTGGTAAAGTTTTTCAATAAGGAGCTTCTGGTTAGGTGTGTAGTAGCCCTTCGTTGCCTTACTCGCAGGGTCCATCTAAAACTTCTGAGTTCGGAGTAACCTTTTAGAATTCCCAAATTTGGGTTTGAATTGATTTTACATAAATATAAAAAAATGTGTTTTTTAAAAAAGGTTTTGAAGAAAATTGAATATTCCAAGGAAAGATTTATAAAAACAAACCGGTCTTCCGGCATAATAACTGTTATAGGTGATACACCCTATAAGACTAATGGAATGCGCCGACAGGTTACTATATAACATGGGATATGATTGTGGCTTAGAAGTAAGCCGCGAGTATGAATAAATAGGAATTCGTGCGAGTAATTTCCACAATCTCTCTAAGTGTATTTGTCTACTTTTTCTGTTAATACATTTTACGCTACATTTGTTACCTGCTGTCGTTGTTTTTATTTGTTATCACAGCAATACCAACGGAGTTTGATTGTCCCTTGGATTTGTGCGTTTAAACTGCAAACTAACAGGTGAAGTTTCAAATTCGGAACTCGGGGGAGAGTTGAGTACCCTTCATTTATATCTCAGGTCGCTCTGGCCCGTAGTTGTAATACCCTGTTATTGTTCATCTATGACTTAACTAGAAAACATGGAGAGGGAGTTAAGAATGTTTATAAAAACTTAGGCAAATATAATAGCACCCTCCGGGTGCAAAGTATTTAAAGTTTAAATGTAATAAATATTAGATTTAAATCAGAAAGGCTAATGAAACTAATTAAGAATTCATAAAAGAATTTTAAAACGGAGGGGGTATAAATCGGAAAATAGAAACAACGTTTGAAACTTACTCTTTTCCATCATTTCAGATTTATTCAATGCTAAATTTTCCTAATTTAGACTTATTAGTTAAAAGTAGGAAGTAAAGAATATAATTTCATTATTTCTTCTGTTATGAATTTTTTTTTAGGATTTATTGAAGAGATTTTGTATCATATTCAGTAAGTATAAACCAAAACAATTAGAAATCATTAATACCGAGCACATTTTTTATTAAAATCAGTTTTTT
>CM042167.1:62813002-62845508 GCA_023376005.1 Doryteuthis pealeii | reverse complement strand
AAAAAAAAAAGACGAGAGATGAAGGTCGTGCAATTGGTAATTGGTGCCCGTTGGAACGTCCCAGACTTCTGGATGAACAGGAAACAAGGAAGAAAATGAGACATTCAGACATGTTGAATCAATAGAATACTCAGAAGATTCATGGAACCTGAGGAGATTCTGTACTCAGCACACAAGACGTCCACCGGTTTAAGCGGGTGTGAAAACCTATGGAGTGAATAATACTTCCGAGATAAGTGGATCACTTTAATTTCAGCCAAAAGACTGACCTAGTATTGATTAACAAAAAAAAAAAAAAGAAAAAAGAAAAATAACTTGTCAACTGTAAGCAACATTGCAGTTCTAGCAGATCACAGGGGTGAAGAATGAAGGAAAAAAATATAAGTGCTCAATCACTAATAGATAAAATAAAGAACCTAATGATCGAGA
This sequence comes from Doryteuthis pealeii, assembly GCA_023376005.1. Lineage (NCBI taxonomy): Eukaryota > Metazoa > Mollusca > Cephalopoda > Myopsida > Loliginidae > Doryteuthis > Doryteuthis pealeii. The sequence continues at coordinate 62,845,079 of CM042167.1, read as the reverse complement.
CTAACTTTTCCAAGGTTTCTCCAATGGTTCCCAGGATATTCTGATAAATCAGGAATTATCCTATGATCCATTATATATATATATTATATAGTATATATATATATTATATATAATATATATATATATTAGTTGGAGGTTGATTTTGAAGGCTATCCACAATGCAGGTGTAAAGAAAAATATAAGTAACAATGGTTTGTTGTTACCAGTAATTTATTCTTGATATTTCAGATAAAATCTCTTTTTCTGAACGAACACGGAACTGAAGTAGTGTCTGTTATGCGCATTTTTAGTTAAAATTTAAAAAAAATAAAAGTCTTTGTCTACAGCTCTCTGAAATAGACTACTAAGTTAAATCCTAGTGTTTTATATTTCTTTACTTATATATTTGCTTCTGTGACTTTCTAAACATTAAGAACACATTGAGCTCTCAATTGCGACCAGGTTTTTAAAAAATAAAACTCTTGTGTCGTAGGAAGATTTCTTATCTGGCTTTTGGATTATATATATATATATATATATATATATATATGTATGTATGTAGTGAGCTGTGTGTCGAATACAATTCCACTTTAACTTCCGTTGTAGTGGTATTCTAAATTGTCGACTAATGAATAAATCCAAAGCTTTAGTACTTAATACCGCTTTTGTGAGAGCCGTATCGAACCCAGAACTATTGTTCCGATACGGAAGCGCTACCAAACTGAGCTAAACCTGCCCTATTGAGCATCGTCGGGAATCTACTAACCCAATTATTTAGAAACACTCCTACACTTAACATCCTTAAATGATTAGATGATTTCACTGGAAAGAGATTCTAGGATAATCTCTCTATATAAATAAGATGAGAGCCATGTTTGCCAGTCTTTCCGTCTGTATATATATATGTATTTATATATAATAATATATATATATATATATATATATTCAAAGTCCTGGCAGAAGGGCCATACAGAAACAAACGCAAATACAGTTAATATATTTATGGGGTGCGTGGTGAAATGGTTAGGGTCTGTAGGAAATGACTCATGACCCCATTAAAATCCGCGACGGGGCTGTTTGCAATTTCACATAGCCGTCTAATACCCTTGGGAAAGGTATGAATCCTACTCTCCCTCAGCTATGGATAAATAGTAGGGCAGATTGGGTCTTCGACATTGGTAAGCGGAACCTGTCTAGCGAGGAAAACTCGAATTCAAACCTGTTAAACTCCGCTGAAGAAATTGACCTCGTGTCACATCCTGCTCGTGCGGAGAATTTGTAAATATATATATATATAATATATATAATAATTTAAAATTTACCAATCCAATCCGCAGAACAGGATGCAACACAACCGATCAATTTCTTACGCGGAGTTTTAACAGGTTTGAATTCCACAGAGTTTTCTTTCTCCTATGACTGGTTACCAATTTAAAGAGATGCAGATAATCAAAATAGATAAATTCAGTTGATTAGCCATTTGGTTCCCAGTCAGTCCGTGGTGTATCTATTATTTAAAGTTTGCAGGGGACGCTTATTGATACAAACACACCACACACGCCATATATATATATATATATATATATAATATATATTATATATATATGTATATAAAAAAAATGAAAAAACACAGGTTTAAATGTGTTAGTGGTGAGTTTTATTGGCCGACGCTGCAGTGTTTCGATCTATTAATTAGATCATCTTCAGGGCATTGTTTGGTATATGGAAGGTGATAAGAAATATTTATCACAGAATAACGAGAAAAGCGAGTGGTAGTTATTGTTATTCATCTGTTTAAAAATTTTGAGGTTTGAAAAAGGGATGGTTTTGAAATATGACGTCAAATATCTCTTTGTGGCGTGAGTATGGACGGTATAGTATGTTGTATCGAAAGGAAAACATTGTGGCAATTTTTAGGTGTGTGGTTTGTGGTGTGTGCATAATGTTTTTTGCGATAAAGACAGCGAAAATAAACCTTAAGGTTGTGTTGTTGTGGGTGTGTGTGTGTGTGTTGTGTTTGGTAGAGGTAAGGGAAGAAGGGCTGTCATGGGCATCAGGAGATTTTTTTATTTTTATATAAGAGAAGAGAAGAAGTCTGCGTGTGTGGGGGACATATATATATGTGTGTGTGTGGGGAATATATAATAATATTAATATATAATGTGTGGTGGTGTGTGTGTTGGGAATATATATAATATATATATATATATATATATATATATACGTGCTTACATACACAGTGATCGCAATATACTTTTATCGCTAACGGAATTCACCATTATTCCGAGTCAATATCATCTCCACGTTTGATAAAAATATTTAAAAACAATAAATTAAAAAATTTCAAAAGATATTTTAAAAACCTACCAACTAAAAACAACAACAACAAAAAAAAAAAACCAAAAAAACAACAAAAAAACGTTTAACCCCAGTGAATATTTATTTTTTTCTTTAAATTTTCAAAGTTTTAATTTCTGGGAAAGAAAAATAAATTTAACAGTTCCGTTCGCCTTAAATCTGAAACCTCTACCCCACCCCCACCACCACACCTACGTCGCCCACACACCATACATCGCCAACCATCGGTGCTCACCAGGCCCATTGCACAATTAAAATATCGATCACGATACACAAGCGATGAGGATAATGAAGATGCTTCTCCGCCGCCCCCCTCTCCCTTCAGGAATGAATTCTTTCCTGCACAAGGTCAATTCTCATCACTTAGTTATTGCATTTGGCATTCTCATAGCATTTCATGGCACGCAAATAAAACGCAGGAAGCTGTTCCATAAAATAAACAATCAAAATCTAGAATAATTCACCACACCCCACTACTAACTATTATAATAATAAGGCATAAAACAGAATCTGTTCTTGAGAATGAAACGCATAAAATTCTATGGGATGGGTGATTCACCCCCATCCCAGCCAAGGAGAACATGACCAAGTGTTGATTAACAAAAAAATAATAAAAAAAAGAAAGAAATTAAAAAAAAGGAACGTGTCAACGGGGAAGCTGAAGAAAATGAAAAGATGGATAATAACCTGGACCTTGCCAGAGAATTAAAAAAGCTGTGGAATATGAGAGTGAAAGTGATACCAATTGTAATTGGTTGCACTTGGAAGCGGTCCAAATGACTTAGAAAAAAAGACTGGAGATCTGGAAATCAGAGAAGAATTGAGACCATCCAGACTACTGCACTGCTGCAATCGGCTAGAATACTCAGAGGAGTCCTGAACCTGAGGAAACTTGTTGTCACTCATCTCCGGTGAAATTCTATTAGCTAACGCTGATGTGAAAAAACTGGAAAGTAATAATAATAATAATAATAATAATAATAATATAAAAATTCTCCTGGAAAATTCTCTTGGACTTTGAAATTAAACGGATCACCTTATCCCAGCAAGAAGACCAGACTAGTGTTGATTAACAAAAGAAAGAACTTGTCAACGGTGGATTTTGCAGTGCCAGCGGATACAGGGTGAAGTTTAAAGAAAATGAAAAAATTGACAAATATCTCGACCCTTGCCAGAGAACTGAAAAAAGTTATGGAATATGAAAGTGAAAGTTATACCAATTGTAGTTGGTGCACTTGAACAGTCCCAAAAGCATTAGAAAAGGGTTTGGAAAGTTTGGATATCAGAGGAAGGATTGAAACCATTCAGAACACTGCACTGCTGCAATCTGCCAGAATACTCAGAAGAGTCCTGGAGACCTGAGGAGACTTACTGTCACTCAGACTCCAGTGAAAGGCCATCAGCTAATGCTGATGTGAAAACTCAAAAGGAGTAAATAATGATAATAATATGTGCCAGTTTAGCTCAGTCGGTAGAACACCCGCCTAGGTAATCGCAAGGTTCCTGGTTCGATACCGGTCCTCCGCCAACTCAGCACATGAGTAGCACAGATTGGGTAATCTGATCCGAGCGGTTTACGAATACGATCAACTAACTTAAACATGATGAAAAGTTAAAAAGAAAGAAAGAAAAAAGAATTAAATCAAGATTATTATACTTTTTACACGTTTAACTATTTTGCAATAGCTCATAAGTAAAGATATCGCATGTTATAATAGTGTGGGGAGCTGACGGTAGATGTTACGATCCACCTCAGCATAAGCAACCTCCTGGTCATGAGCTAGCGAAAATGGAATATACTCCATCGCTGTCTGGCTGATACCGACAATCGGCCACTCCGCCACCAACTTATATATTAATGTAAGAAGCGCGTGGTGTAATGGTTAAAGTCATAGGAAATGGACTCGTCGACCCGAATTCAAATCCTGAACGTGGTAATTGCATTTCACTTACGCTAATACCCTTGGGAAAGGTATGAATTCTACTCTCTCTCCAGCTCTGGGTAAATAGTAGGGCAGACTGGGCTCTTTAACCTTGGTTAGGCAACCCGTCTAGGAGAAGGAAAACTCTGAATTCAAACCTGTTAAACTCCGCTTAAGAAATTGACCATGTGTCACATCCTGCTCGTGCGGAGGGGTTGGTAAATATATATATTAATGTTCCTTGTTTGAACGACCGTTATCATCTTGCAACACCCTATGGTTAAAAATCAGACCGTCCAAATCGCCCAAGAAGAAATGCAAAAATGTAAATCTTGGTTATCTGGTGTAGCGTAGCCATTGTTGCATATTCTTCTACCTTATGAATGTCGCCACCTCAGCGAGATAATGAACCATTCGGTTTTTATTGCAAAGAAAGGGGAAAAGGGAGTGATACACAGAAAAAATATAAGAAAGAAAGATAGAGAGAGGGGATGTTGGTGTTTTTGGGATATAGTTATTTACTAAGCTTAACTTAGATATGGCACAAGGCCAGGAGTATGGGGCGCCCAATGAGAATCGAACTCATTAACAATGGTATGCGAATACTAGCTTGCTAACCATTACACCACGTGAAGCGCCCAGTGTTTTTGGGATATAGTTATTTACTAAGCTTAGCTTAGATATAGCACAAGGCCAGAAGTGTGGGGCGCCCAGTGAGAATCGAACTCACAAACAATGGTCTGCTAATCTAGCTTGCTAACCATTACACCACGTGAAGCGCCCAGTGTTTTGGGGATATAGTTATTTACTAAGCGTAGCTTAGATGTGGCACAAGGCCAGAAGTGAGGGGTACCCAGTGAGAATCGAACTCACTAACAATGGTCTGCAAATCTACCTTGCTAACCATTACACCACGTGAGGTGTTTTGGGATATAGTTATTTACTAAGCGTAGCTTAGATGTGGCACAAGTCCAGAAGTATGGGGCACCCAGTGAGAATCGAACTCACTAACAATGGTCTGCAAATCTACCTTGCTAACCATTACACCACGTGAGGTGTTTTTGGGATATAGTTATTTACTAAGCTTAGCTTAGATGTGGCACAGGGCCAGAAGTAAGGGGCACCTAATGAGAATCGAACTCACTAACAATGGTCAGCAAACCCAGCTTGCTAACCATTACACCACATGAGGTGCCCAATGTTTTTGGGATATAAGGCGTGTGTCAAATGACCACTTCTACTTATAGACTCGCCGATAAACATGTGACCAACCTATTGTCCAATCACTGGCAGTGCTATGCTGCTGATATTATTATTTATACTGGCTGATTCTAATCTTAGGTACTCACAACCACTTGGATCTTCATGGACGACGGATCATAGGATTATATCGCTGGACCTTTTGGACACTACGTAGGATTTCCAAAACTTAGAACTTATTCACTTACCAAAGGATTCTATAGTAAAGGACTTATTCATTTACGAAAGGATTCTATAATTCAGGACTTTCTTATTTACTGTAAGTTCTTTACAACTGGCCAAGGATGGCGATCAGATATATAACAGGGGGCGAGCAACGCTGAAGCGATAACGCTAATCTGCTTTAATCAAACAATGAAAATATGAAAAGAAAGAAAGAAAGAAGAGTGTTTTGATACATATCATATCACATCTGGCAAAAATATGGGCTCACCATTGTTTTTCTATCTTATATTGAAAAAATCTTAATTAAAATAATTATAAGTAATTTTGAATTTATAAAACATAGTATAGAGTATTGTTTGACTTTTTTGTATGTACTAGCAAGAATATGCGCCTCCGTTTCAATTTAATGAAATATATCAAATTAGAAACACTAACGAAATTAAATAAGAACACATATAAAGATTACACTTATTTTAATTATATTCTAATTAGTTTCTATATAAAATCATTCAGAGGATTGATTTTAATACGTTGGGGGAATAAAACAATAACAATAGATAACAATAACAACACCAAGTAATAATTTATTAAACCCGGTTTTGTTAAAACCAGTATGCAAATAAGTATGAGCTATTGCTAATTAGTTCAATATGTAAAAAGTATAATAATCTTTGAGATGAAACTTGATCATTTTTTTTACTATTGTCCTCATCATTATTGTTATATACTCAATGTTTCGGCTGCCCGAACCCATGCCCTTTGAGCTAGGGAAACTTCTCTTCTATGATAAGAAAGAAAGAGTAGGGGAAAGAGAGAGAGAGAGAGAGAGAGAGAGAGAGAGAGAGAGAGAGAGAGAGAGGGGGGGGGGCGAGCTCGTTGAAGTGATAATGCTAATACGCTTTAATCAAACAATGAAAAGATGAAAAGAATGAAAAAAGAGTGAGTGTTTAATCAAGATTATTATACTTTTTACATATTGAACTATTTTGCAATAACTCATAAGTAAATATATCAAACGTTATAATAATTCAATTATCATACTATGGTATATCCACAATTCCTGCTAATTATGATGATAAATATGGTGCATATATATTTAAAAATATATATATGTATTAAATGTGTACATATGTGTATATTTGTGTATGGATTTGCATGTATGTATATATGTATGTGAATAGTTATGTGCGCGTATATATATATATATATATATATATATATATATATATATGTGTGTGTGTGTGTGTTGTGTGTGTTTTGTGTGTGTGAATGTTTATGTGCGTGTATATATATATATATATATATGTGTGAATAGTTATGTGCGCGTATATATATATATGTGTGTGTGTGTGTGTGTGTGTGTGTGTGTGTGTGAATGGTTATGTGCGTATATATATGTGTGTGTGTGTGTGTGTGTTTGTGAATGGTTATGTGCGTATATATATGTGTGTGTGTGTTTGTGAATGGTTATGTGCGTATATATATGTGTGTGTGTGTGTTTGTGAATGGTTATGTGCGTATATATATATATATATATATATATATATATATATATATGTGTGTGTGTGTGTGTAAATGGTTATGTGTGTATATTATGTATGTGTGTGTGTGTGGTTATGTATGTATGCGTGTAAATGGTTGTGTGTATGTATATTATATATATATATATGTGTGTGTATAAATGGTTATGTGTGTGTATATATAATATATATATATATATATATATATACATATAATGTATGTGTATGTTGGTAAAAAGTGTTTTCTACTGACTGATATCCCGAATATATCAATACATGTATCTATACACAATCGATAAGTTTTCCATAATTATCTTAATCCTTTGTACGGATTATCCGATCATCTCTTTTGAACGACTCATCTACGAATAGATCTGTGTGGGATTGTTTCTAAATCCCGAGATATACATTGATAGGTTTGATAAGTAAATATGAAATAAAGAAAGAAATAATGTATGAAAAAGGAAAAGACAGTCGGACTCAGATAAAAAAAAAACAAAAACAAAAAACACAGATCGATAGATATATAGATAGATAGGTGGATAGATAATAGAGATAGGATGGCTGGATTTTATGACATATCAACCCTTGTTGGGTTATTTCATGTCGAAGAATTTTATCTTATTCATTCTTTATGGGTATTCAACAATTTTTCCAAACATGCCACACTCTTCGTTGGTCCCTACTTGAGCCCCATCTGGTCAATCGGCTAGCCATGTCAACCCCTAGCACCTAAATGACAAACATCCACCCCTTTTTATCACATGAAGGAATAAAACAAAAATTTCTTAGGCATAAAATAACCCAAGAGTTGACATGCCGTAAAATTTAATTTGACATGAAGGAAAACAAACATTTCTTAGGCATAAAATAACCCAAGAGTTGACATGCCGTAAAATTTAATTTGAATTCTATGTGGTCTCTAATAGTACCCATGACATGCAACACTCCACTTCAGCCCTTACTTGGTCTAGACGAATGGGGGGGGGGTCTGAGAGACCAAATATACTAGGAGTCAGAAGTTTTGCAATATTTTGGTAAGAGCTAATTTGCAATGCGTATATATAACAAAAACGGTTCAAACCGTGTAAGGTAACACCTGTGGTTGGTAGTCCTGTGGTTGGTAGTCCTGTGGTATTTGGTGCACTGAAAAGTTGTGGATTGCTCCATTGTGTGAGATTTGGACGTTGCACAGATGAACGTGTAACATATTCAAATATTTTTTAACTGATTTTTTTCTATTTAAACGATAGATGGGCCCCTAACAGGTACTATTACTTCGGGTAAGAGTTGACCTGGGAGTAATGGCGATAATTTGGTACCTTACATTCCTCAGAGCTCCAGAATTGGAACTTCACCACGAAGAGTTTAACGTCAAACCCAGAACATTAAGCCCCTTTGATACCACTTTTGGCACACGTATTCTAAAAAGGACCAGGGGTGTGCCATACGGGCAATAGGGTTGGGACCATCATATGTATATTTACCAACCCCTCCGCACGAGAGTAAGGAAATGAATCCGACGTATTAAGTATAGATAAAAGGATATGAAAACACACAATGCTGTTAAAATATTTTATATCATATTCATAGCTAACTTTGAACAATATTTCAATTTATAAAAATCATCTTCAGAGCTTGTTTTTTGTTCCGGACTCATCAAAAGAGAAGCCGAAAAATTTGTATAAATCGAAATATTGTTCAATATTAGCTATGAATATGATATAGAATATTTTCATATCCTTTATATATATATATATATATATATATATATATATATATATATATATATATGAATTTGATATATTGAAAAAACAAACGATGTTACAAATACCTGGGATCATCAGGAGAGAATGTGCACCGTTTCGGGTCTTCCTCTCAACGGTTTTAACTGCACACCGCCCCCCCCTCACAGTTAAAACCGTTGAGAAGAAGTCCCCGAAACGGTGCACATCCTCTCCTGATGAACCCAAGCATTTGTAAACATCATTTTTTTTTTCAATATATCAAATTCACACTGTCGGATTAATTTTCATTTTATTTCATATATATATGTATATATATAATATATTTTATTAATACTCGTGTTCCTTAAAAGTACGCCCGTTATCATCTTGCAATACCCTCTGATTAAAATAAGACCCTCCAAATGTCAACACGAAGATGTTTTTTGTTTTATTCACTCTTAATGGGTACTCATTTTCTTAAACTCAATTTAAAAAAAAAATTTTAACTCATTTTTTCTTCTATTCAATCCATAGATGGAACTACCACCCCGGGCCAAAGACTACTCCCAAGTGGACTTGGGAGTAATGTCCATGAAGGGGTACTCTACATTCCCCAGAGTTCCAAAATTGAGACGCCACTAAATGCAGTTTAACGACATACCCAGGACACACCGATTGTTGTACCAAAATTAAAGAACCCCCTCCCCGCCCATAAAAACATCAGAACTAGTGAAATAGATCATTAATTAGGACTGACCCTATTGTAGTAGTGACCACCACAAGCGGGGTTAACAGGTTTGAATTCAGAGCTTACCTTCTCCAAGACTGGTTGCCTAACTAAGGTTAAAGAGCCAGTCTGCCCTACAATTTACCCATAGTCGGACGGAGAGTAGTTTGGTTCATACCTTTCCCATAAATATTATCACTATGTGAACTGTAGCTTCGTTCAGGATTTGAACCCAGTTTGGCGAGTCAATTTTCTACGACTCTAACCATTACACCACACCTCCAACTCAGACCCAGTATGTTACACAGACTCAAGTGAAAGACAATTAGCTAACGCTGGTGTGAAAAACTCGCAACAACAATAATAACAATATTCTGAAAAGCCTAATAATTATTAAATTAAAAATTAAATGATTATGATTGATTACGTGAAAGATAATTGTCTGTATTGTTAACCTGCTAATTGAGGAATAGGCAGCACTTGGCACGAATGCAATTTCTCCTCTCTTCATGAGGTATCTGAGGTTGATAAATTTCTAAAGAAAAAAATCGTTGAACGGGCAGGAATTGGATCGGGGTGCTAGTTCAAGGGCGCTCTCTGATAACTGTGTTGTTTTAATAGGTTGGTTAGTTGAATTTTACGGCATGTTAACCCATTTCGTTATTTTATGCCGAAGACGTTTTGTTTTATTCATTCTTGTTGGGTACTCATTTAAAAACAATCTTTAAAAAACACTTTCTTTTTTTATTCTTGTTGGTTACTCATTTTCTAAACACTTTTTTACACTCACTTTTTAATCTTTGTAAACTATACTAGCAAATATATGCACCCTCCGGGTGCAAGTATTTTAGTTAAATTTTATAATAAAATATCATATTAAATTAGAAAGGCTAATGAAACTGAATAAGAATGTAGATGAAAAGATTTTGAACAGAGGGGGTATGATTGAAAAATAGAACAACTTTGAAACTAACTCTTCCATCATTTTCCCTTACTCCCGTCTTTCATTGGTAAATTTTCCTAATTTAACTATTTAGTTAAAATAGGAAGTAAAGAATAATATTACAGTTATTTCTTCTTGTTAAGGGATTTCTTTTAAGATTTATTAAAGAGATTTTTGCTCATATTCAATAAGATAAAACCAAACAATTAGAAATCGATAATACTAAGCATATATTTATTAAAATCATTTTTTAAGATCAATATGCAAATTAGCCTTCCCATTCATACTGTAAACCATACAATTGCATGTGGTACTTACTCGATTTAAAGGGGCAGGGCTGGGTTTATTTGAGGCGCCCCCCTTGAGGGGGAATATCGACGCAATTTTTCACCTGCCACTCCAAGCTTCGGCACGTTAATAAGGACTTTGTGCCTGACCCGTACAAGTGGGGTACGCGGTAAATACAGTATGTAGATATGGTCAACAGTGTAAGTAATGTAAAACAATTTTAATGTAAAACAATTTTATTAATAATTGAGGTTTAAATAAAAATAAAGATCATGGAGAATATGATGTAAATAACGAAAGGAATTGTGACTTGTATAGTAATATAGTTTCGGTTACAGACAGACAAACCCACAATCTCCATTATAATAAGATATGTAACCCTAACAGGTAGTTGGTTTATGTTGGTTTATTAATTTTAACGGCATATCAGCCCGTCCAGGGTTATATCATGCCTAGCGGTTGGGTTGTTATACATATTGTGTATTCATATATATACATCTAGTAATTGGTTTTAACAATGTGTTAGCATTATTGGGAATCATACTGTATGCCATTGATTTGTTTCATGTCTGTATTCTATGGTATAATTTTATTTCCCTCAAAAAGGAGAAAATATCCTCTATGTTAACATTTTCAAATAGGTCCTTCATATTGTTTGCTTTAATATAATGTTTTCTGATGTGAGCAAAAAATCTGCATTCCATCAATAAGTGTTTGACTGTCAGGGGTGTTTGACATGTTTCACATTGTGGTTGTTGTTCTTGTTTGTGTATATAAGAGTGTGTTAGTTTTGTATGACCATTGCATAACCGGGATATAATGACTTGTTCCTTTCTAGACTTCCCTAAGAGGTACTACAACTGTGTGTCAGGATGAACCTAGAGTAATGATAATGAAGGGGTACTCCACACTCCCCGGAACTGGAATCTCACCACCAAATTCAGTTTACTTTTCTATTTAAAAATGGGACCCTAACAGGCACTACACTACACTACATACAGGAGTGTAAGATATGATAAAAAGTGTTGGGGTTTGCCATGTACTGGTGATGTGGCATATCCATTTGTTGAGTGCAAACCAACTTTGGTACGAGAGCAATATCTCTCTCTCTCTCTCTCTCTCTCTCTCTCTCTCTCTCTCTCTCTCTCTCTGATGTCTTTGAGTTTGATAAATTACTAAAAAAATAGTTCATTGAACGGACATGGTATCGAATCGGAGGGAGGTTCGTTCAAGGGCACACTAATAACTGGGTTGTTTTAATAGGAAATGATCAACTACTCAGCGTTGATTGGATGTTACGGCATGTCAACCCTTGTTGGGTTATTTCATGCTGAAATCACTGTTTCATTCCTTCTACTTTGTTACAGATTTTTTTTAAACTCAATTTTCAAACATTTTTTATTATTTTTTTTATGTAGCCCTATAGGTCCTAACAGATACTATCACTCCGAGTTTGACCTGGGAGTAATGGCGATGAACGTTTACTCGAAACTCCCCAGAGCTCCAGAATTGAAACTTCACCACTAGATGCAGTATAACATCGCACACAAGCCACTGAAACGCTCAGCCAACGCCTTCTAGCACAAATGGTAAAAAGCTTTGGGGGGTTTGCCATGTTCTGGTGAAGTGACATATAAGACACTCTTTTCATATATATAGGGTCATCCACAGACACGTGTTTCGACTTATCAAGTCTCCTCAGTGTGGCTAGACATTTTGTAAGCTACCTACAAATTGAAATCCGATCGCTTTGGTGCCAGTCCGTCACCGTAACCATTAGGCTGTCTTCACTTACAGAATGGGAAGGGGATTTTAACTGTTTTAATACACACATCGCTTTGCGTGTAAAGGCCGTCACAAAGTCCTCCATTCCTTAGGAGAGCGTTGCGTTTATGCTTGAGTTGGCGGCCGTCAGTAAGATCCCCCCCAGAGTGCTCAACCCTAGGGGATGGGGAGCATATATATACCACCAAACCTTATTTAATCCCTTATTTCTCGCCTTCTATTTATCTAAAAATATAAATATATACATAGAAATTTTTTTTGCTCGTTTTTATAGTTAAATAGAAGCATTATTTATAAATGTAATACGATATATTTTTTTTTCTTTTTTTGAAGGCAAAATAATGCAGATTCATGTTGAAAAACATATTTATTCCTGTGCTCTTAATTTTCGGATAAAATCTATCTTCAGAGAATTTATTATAGAGTTGAAAATGTTCAACCTGTGTTTTTTAAAGTCAACTTGGTTCTAATGACGTTGAGCTTGATGGAGATTTGAAATTTAGAAGAGATCGTAATCTTCCGTTAAGATTTCAAATTCGGTAGAGATCGTGTAGTTCCGTTGAAACCCGTGAGTTGTTAAATTGCGGGACGTTTGAAATCATTTAAGATATTATTTCTTCTTTTTTCTTTTTAAAAATTTATTTTCTCTAATTTTTTATTTTTTTATAAAGGGATTTATTATTATTTTTTTTCCTTTTTAATACTATAAAAACAAACAATTCCCCGCTCAGGGCATATTGAAATAGAAATTTTTTTTTGCTCGTTTTTATAGTTAAATAGAAGCATTATTTATAAATGTAATACGATATATTTAAAAAAAATTTTTTGAAGGCAAAATAATGCAGATTCATGTTGAAAAACATATTTATTGATGTGTTCTTAATTTTCGGATAATATACATATTTTGATTAATTTTTTTCATCTGGACACTATACTATTTCATTGTGTAAGCACGCTTAACGTTTTATAAACGCTAAACAAGCCACCATTTTGATATTTTTAACCGTCTGAAGACTGCAGTTACAGAATATTAACACTATATATTAATCTGATTATATATATATATTTTTTTGACTGTTAGGGGTGTTAACTCATATATATATATATGGAAACATCCACCAGTTCCACACCTGATGGCACAAAGACGTGCAGAAAGCGCTCGTGAAAAAACATTTGGTGGATTGCTACACCAATTGTTAAAAAGATGACCAGACAGTTAGAAAGTATCGAACAAAAACTCGTCCGACAAAAATCGTCAGTAGACAAACATGTTTAAAAGAAAAAAGTCTGCCAAAATACTATATATGTATATGTGTGTGTAGAAAGTTTTGTAGAAAAGACAAAAACATCTTGTTGTTTTTTCTACGAAATTTCTACACATATTGTCGGTTTCATATCCATTTTACCTTTCATACTGTCCACAGAAAAAACAAAATTGGAATCATTTAAATTATATCAGGGGAGGCTCAAATTTCGAATATAATACGGATCCCGACACTACAAATTTGTCATCATTACAGATTCCTGAAATTTTCCTTCTTCATCTATTGTACTGTTGGACGTATTATATTTTTTAAACTTTCTTTTGTAGCCGGAACATTTTCCTGAACTTTTTGATATATATATACACTTTAACTGCAAACTCTTTTGAGTTTTTTTATTGAAAAAAAGGCTTATAATTTTTTATAATAAAATTTATTTTATTTTTAACATAAAATACGCATTTTTAGAAATTATTTGACAATTCCGGTAGTGATCGAGAGCGTTCTGTGCCTCGTGATTAATGATATATTTATTTCGTCTTTCCGTTTACAATGTTGCTTTGATAAAGACCTCTTCATATGGTCGAAAACAGATATATATATATATATATATATATATATATATATATATATAATTAATGGTGATATTATGATTTCACACTCATAACTTAAAGTTTCTTGGTAATCCAATCATCAGATGAGAAGTGGTTGAGATGTCAAAAAACAGTCGTGAAATGGTTGAGATGTTAAAAATCAAATTTTTTAAAGTTTATATGAAGCGTTTTTCACGCGATGGGAAATGTAAAGCTAAAAATTGTTTTTTAAACTGTGGCTTGTTTAACGTTTATGTGACGTGGATTGTATTCACGTGATGTAATGTCATGACGTTAAATTTGTATTTAAAAAACATTATAATCAAACAAACTTGCACTGGTGTTAATGCACGCGGTGTTCAGATGAATTTTTTTTTTTAATAAATAAATAAAAGGAGAGCGAAAATTCAGGGATCAATTAGGGTCAGGTGGTAAGTGACACAGTAAAAATTTGTTTAAATGCCTACATTTCGAAACGAGTTCACTTCTCTTATTTAACAAGTTATTGCTTGCATAATATATATATATATCAGTGATCTAACGGAACCGGTGCAGCATGACTTGAACTTAGTTTGGAAACTTGTTATTGTTCATGAAATCTACAGACATTTGGATTTCGGGTATTTAATAATGACCTAGTGACCGGTCTTATACATGTTGCCTCTATATTCTGGTACGACATCTTGTGAATTTTAGCACCTTGGTGCTAAAATATCTAAAAATATTTATAGCTTTGGCAAATATGATTTTTTCGAAAATTCTCGTGCGATGGGAGTGATAAAGAGATAAACATCGTATCACTTGACCTGCATTGAAGTCATGCATTATCTTCAATGGAATTCCTCATATCTCCATGGTATCTCCCAATTTTTTTTTATATTGCAAATTCCTTTTATCTTGTTTGTAATATCTGATGTTATTCAGCATCTATCGTTCTACGTGAAATCACAAAACCTAATCTAAATCTTTAAACTCACACCGATGTGGCTAGTAATTTGATACTTTCTAATTGATGTAATTTTATAATTTATTTGTTTACATTTGCACAGAACGGATCAGCATTGATCTGTGTGACCTTCCTAACTTTTTTCATCGGGAACCGATGCTTTCAGTATAACGTTCCTGTATAACGCCCTTAATAGGTTTGGGCATAATCTAAATCTTTAAACTCACACCAATGTGGCTAAAAATGTGATACTTTCTAATTGATGTAATTTTATAATTATTTGTTTACATTTGCACATAACGGATCAGCATTGATCTTTGTGACCTTCCTAACTTTTTTCATCGGGAACCGATGCTTTCAGTATAACGTCCCTGTATAACGTCCTTAATAGGTTTGGGCATAATCTAAATCTTTAAACTCACACCAATGTGGCTAAAAATTTGATACTTTCTAATTGATGTAATTTTATAATTTATTTGTTTACATTTGCACATAACGGATCAGCATTGATCTGTGTGACCTTTCTAACTGTTTTCATCGGGAACCGATGCTTTCAGTATAACGTCACTGTATAACGTCCTTAATAGGTTTGGATGTTTGTTTTGTTTTACGGCAACACATTTCGGTATATTTAATACCGAATCAAGTCATTTCGATAAACAAAGGTGTCAGGTTGATTTTGTAGGTTGATTGATTGTTGGTTGTTTTGTTTTACGACATATCAAACCTTTTCCGGTTATTTAATGCCAAATCTAGTCATTTTGATAAACAAAGAACTCTAGTTGCTTACAGTATCTGTTATTACATAAGTGGTCACCCAATTAAGTATGGCAATGCTCATCGCTGCTTAATTCCCTGATCTAACGGGAACCGATGTTTTCAGCGTTACTGAACCGTAAAATAGTTAGATAGATATATAGATAGTTGGATAATGGTTTGTATTACGACCTTAAACCGTTTCGGTTCATCTACTGCTGAATCTAGTCAGTTTGTTAGACAAAGGACTCAGGTTGTATACAGTGTGCGTTGTTGCTTCAGTATGGAACAGGCTCATCACTGCTTAACTTAGGGGTTTTCAGGGTGGCTTCAACATAATAAAAAAATTGAAGTCAGTCAGTCAGTCAGTCAGTCTAATATTGGTTTGAATAATGTGACTGGCCAAGCACAACTGAACCAGTGTCAAGACAACTGGTACTTATGGGAATTCAGAACAGTACACTCATGCATTTGTGTGATTCCATTCCCTGAGTCCTGATTGGCTGCTTGGTTTGTAGGATCCTCTGAAGCTCCATAAATTCTGCCATTTTGCAGTAGTCTTGCAGCAAACCAGAATCGTATTTCAGTTACGATTGCTTGCTGTCTTGTCTTGCCAATTCGACGGTAATTGGACTTAGTATTATTCTACAACATAGATAATGAACAGTGATAGATAGGTAGATAGTTGGCTGGTTTTACGTCATATCGACCCTTTCATCATCATATCGCGCAATTAGCACGGATATCCATGACAATTTCTTGGCAATCTTCTCTATCATTCATTGTCCCAGGGAAGTCTTCTGCACAGCATTCAGTATCTGCGCAGAACTGGTCAATGTACGTCCTTCCTGGCCGGCTCACATTAGCATGTCCATGTGCTGGTTTCCACAGGAGAATGTCATCCTGTCCAACAGGTCTTGTTCATCTCACTTAAATGGTCTGTGAGACAGGGGACAAGTGGCCGTACAGTTGCTTTCTTGTTCAAGATCACATGCAGCATTCTTGTGAAGCTCCCATCTAGCTTAACCTTTACGGCTTAATTAATGCCGAATCTAGTCGACATATATATATATATATATATATATATATACCGATATTCTCGATACCGGTCCTCGCCAACTCAGCGTATGAGTAGCACAAGTGATATGTGTGGTAAAATAAGGAGCTGATGGTAGGTATGCTGCTCCCCCTCAGATGCTAAAAAACAATCTCCTTGGTCTAGCGCTATTGAAAAGGGGATAGGCTCCCTCGCTGACTGGCTGGTACCGACTGTAGGCCGCCCCGTCGACTTTTTTACTTCATAGATATTTTGATAGACAGCTACTGATGTAGTTAGATAAATAGATAGATTGGTAGATATGTATGTAGTTGTTTGTTTAGTTGTTTGTTTTAAGGCATGGGAAGCATTTTCGGGCTATTTAATGTCGGCTCAAATCATTTAGATAAACTAAGGACTCAGGCTGCTGAAGTTGTCACCCAATTCAATAATGAACTGGCTCATAGCTGCTTAACTTTGCTGATTTTGATCGTTATTCTGATCTTACGGAGTTGGGATTAACCGAACTTGTTTTCTATTTAGTATTTGTCTTCATTTTTTATTACAAAGATAATTAGGAGCGCGTGACAGGAAATTAAACACCAAGCCGATAACGTTTCAACCAAAATTGGATAAGTCTTTTCAGGCTGATGAAATTTTAAATGTTTAGAATATGCTTTTAGCAACAAATATATATATATATATATATAGGGAGAGAGAGAGAGAGAGAGAGAGAGAGAGAGAGAGAGAGAGAGAAGAGAGAGAGAGAGAGAGATCAAATAGATTAAGGAAACAACTTTATATATATATATATATATATATTATATATAAATATGCTTTTTTTTTCTTTTTTTTTCAATTTTTTCAATTTTTTTGTTCAAGGTGAGGCTTAACGATAGAGGTCACTTGTGGGCAAGGATTTAAAAAAAAAATTTCTCTGGTATTTTTAAAAAAATATGTTAGACACCTAAAGCCGTGTTAACATGAATTTTGAATTAAAAGCCATCTATCCCCTGTTACCTGTGGACGTAGAAAGTAATAGAAAAATCAGAATGGATTAAGCTAGGAGCCATTTAAGAAATTTTTTTTGTTCTTCTTCTTCCAGTAAGATGAATATAAACATGGAAATAAAGAATAACAATAAACAAACAAATAAATAAAATAAGGAAATAAATAAAGATAAAAAAAACAAGTTCCCCTTCTTGGAGAAAATGAACATTTAATTCATATTACTTTTGTTCCCTCAATAACCGTTCGAAATAAGCCTCTTCGATAGATGACAGCTAAAAAGTACAAAGAAAACAAAAGAAAAAAGATAAAAAGGTAAAAAGATACATATATATATATATGTGTGTATATATATATATATATATATATATATATATATATATATATATATATATATATATTTGTAAAGAAGACATTGTCAACTAAAAGGAAGTTTTATTTAATTATTATTCTTTCCTTTTTGAAATCTAAGGGGCTTATTTGACAGGCTTATCCTTGCATCTTGTTGTTTTCTGTTTATCTTTCAAGTCATCCCCCATTTATACATCTCGCTTGGAGTGTTAAACCTGTCAAGATTTTTTTAAATAGTAAATAAACAAAAATACCTGTATATAGATATACAAGTGTGTGTGTGTATGAGTGTAGATATATAAACACACACATATATATAAATACAGACATATTGAGAAAAGTGGAGAATATATATGTATAGATTGATAGATAGATACATATATATATATATATGTGTGTGTATGTATATATGTGTACGTGTGTGTGTATAAACAATATATATATATATCGGTATAAAAGTATGTAAATATATATATTAATATACATATACACATATTTATAAATATATACATTATATATATATATAATATATATATATATATATATATATAACACATATACATATATACACACACATATATATATATATATACACACATTATATATATATATATATATACACACATATATATATATACACACACATATATAAACATATACATAAACACATATACATATATACACATATATATATATATATATATATATACATAAACACATATACATATATACACACATATACATATATATAACACATATACATATATATACACATATATATATACAATATACATATACACATAATATATACGTATATATATACATATATACACATATATATATAACATATATACACATATATATATATATACATATATACCCACACATATAAACATATATACACACACATATATATACACATGTATATAAAGAAAAATAATATGATATATACATATACGTATATTATATATATATATATATATATATATATATATATATATATAAGCGAATTAGTATAATATATACACATACGTATATATATATATATATATATATATATATATATATATATAATAGCAAATTAGTATAATATATACACATACGTATATATATATATATATATATATATATATATACACGTATATAAAGAGAAATAATATATATATACACATACGTATATATATATATAACATGTATATAAAGAGTAATAATATAATATATACACATACGTATATATATATATATATACATGTATATAAAGATAAATAATATAATATATACACATACGTATATATATATATATATATATATATATATATATACATGTATATAAAGAGAAATAATATAATATATACACGTATGTATATATGTATATATGTACACATATACATATCTATGAGGAGAATAAATAATAGAAGAATAATGTTTTTGTTCCCCACACGTCGTGCCTTGCGCGGTGTGACACTTTGGATAAATGCTTCGCTCATGCAAGGAAGCGTAAATAAACTCTGCTCTTCGTGTGTTTCTCCCAAAGAACTGTGATCTGAAAATATTCCAGTGCCGTAAAGAATTCGCGGGAAAGTGAAAGTGAAAAATACTGACGACTGATGGTTTGTGCATCAAGCTGAAAAAACCGGTAATTGAAGTGTGAGAAGAAACAAACAAAAAATAAAATTAATTTAAAGACACAATGAAAGGAAAGATATAAAGACAAAGAAAGAAAGAGAGAGAGAGAGAGAGAGAGAGAGAGAGAAGAGAGAGAGAGAGAGAGAAAGGAAGTAGAAAGTACATATATGAAATAAAAATAATTTAAAGGTAGAAAGACTGAAAGAGAGAACAGAAGAGAGTAAACGTGAGAGAGAAGCAGAGAGAAAGAAAGATAGAGACAAAAGAAAGAGGAGAGAGAGAGAGAGAGAGAGAGAGAGAGAGAGAGAGAGAGAGTGAGAGAGAGAGAGAGAAGTAGAAAGAACATATGAAATTTAAAAAAAATTAAAGGTGGAAAGACTGTAAGAGAACAGAAGAGAGAAAAGGTGAGAGAGAAGCAGAGAGAAAGAAAGATAGAGTGAAAGGTGGAAGGGAAGAATATATGAGACAGAAAGAACGAAAGAGAACACGAGAGAGAGAGAGAGAGAGAGAGAGAGAGAGAGAGAGAGAGAGAGAGAGAGAGAGAGAAGGGGAGTAGCGGGAGAGAGATAGAAATAGAGAAATAATTAAATAGAAAAACTGATGAAAGAAAGGGAGCAAAAAGCAGGTGTGAGGGGGAGAGAGAGAGAGAGAGAGAGAGAGAGAGAGAGAGAGAGAGAGAGAGAGGAGTAGCGGGAGAGATATAGAAAGAGAGAAAGAATTAAATAGAAAAACTGATGAAAGAAAGGGAGCAAAAAGCAGGTGAGAGAGAGAGAGACAGAGAGAGAGAGAGAGAGAGAGAGAGAATATATATATATATATATATATATAAGTAAAAGTAAAGTCGTCGGGGCGGCCTAAAGTCGGTATTAGCCAGTCAGCGAGGGAGTCTATCCCCTTTTCAATAGCGCTAGACCAAGCATCTGAGGTGGGGCGCCACACCTACCATCAGCTCCTTACTTTACCGCACAGATCCCTGTGCTACTCATACGCTGAGTTGTCGAGGGCCGGTATCAAACTAGGAACCTTGTGGTTTCTAGCCGAACGCTCTACCGATTGAGATATATGACGAAACTGATAGAGAATCGGGGAAAGAGAAATAAAGACAGGAAAGGAAAGACAACAAAATATAATTAAAGGCAGAAAGAAAGAGAGAAGGAAAGACAATGAAAAATAAAAAGAGGAAAGAAGGACATAGAAAGAGAAATAAGGTGAAGGAAATTAAATTAAGAATTAGAGGTGAAGAGAGAGAGTGAGTGAGTGAGTGAGAGAGAGAGAGAGAGAGAGAGAGAGAGAGAGAGAGAGAGAGAGAGAGACTGACAGACGAACATAGAAAAAAGTTGAAAGAAAGGGAAAAATCAAGAGAGAGAGAGAGAGAGAGAGAGAGTGAGTGAGAATGACTATGTGTGTGTGTGTGTGTGAGAGAGAGAGAGAGAGAGAGAGAGAGAGAGAGAGAGAGAGAGAGAGAGAAGGATGAATAAAAAGAGAAAGAAAATGCAGTAACAGTGAAAGAGACAGACAGACATACAGTGAGATAGAGATAAATAGATAGATAGAAAGCGATGTAGAGAGAGAGAGAGAGAGAGAGAAAGAGAGTGTGTGTGAGAGAGAAAGTGAGAGAGTGCGTGAGAGAGAGAAAGTGAGAGGGAGTGTGTGAGAGAGAAAGTGAGAGGGAGTGCGTGTGAGAGAGAGAGAAAGAAAGAGAGTGTGAGAGAGAGTGAGAGAGAGAGAGTAAGAGAGAGTGAGAGAGAGTGAAAGAGAGAGTGAGATTGAGAGAGAGAGAGAGAGAGAGAGAAAGAGAGACAGACAGAGACAGAGAGAGCGAGAGAGATAGAGAGAGGGAAAACAAGGAGATAGGGTTTATTTACCGTGTTTACATGTATATTTACGAGTTTGATTGAGTTTATTTTTTCGGGCTGAAATGCCTTTTTTGTTTTTGTTTTTTATTTACTTATTTTTATTTATTTATTTTTTCATTCCCCGTGGGTAATCTTTGCCATTTTATGAGCACGGATACGATGGAAGCAAACGTGTATGAATAGTTGAATTGATTTTCTGACGAGGGTACGTGGGGGGGGGTAGAGGATGTTTATGGCGGGTAATTGGACAAACATTTGCAATTGAAGCCATTTAGTCAACACTGGAAATCTGTACAGAAACAACGGATAAACATTATTATTCGGAAAATCACATACACACACACAAACACACACACACACACACACACATATATATATATATATTTATATATATATATACAAAGTGTGTCATAAAAGTATCGAGATTGAAGCTGTATCTACCAAGATTGAAATGAGCAATGAATGGAAGTTTTTTTTTCAGAATACAAGGTGTGTCATAAAAGTATCGAGATTAAAGTTGTATTTAGCAAGATAGAAATGAGCAATGAATGGAAGTTTTCTTTTTCAGAATACAAGGTGTGTCATAAAAGTATCAAGATTGAAGTTGTACTTACCAAGATAGAAATGAGCAATGAATGGAATATTACTCTTTTTTCAGAATACAAGGTGTATCAAAAAGTACCGATTTTGAAGCTGTATCTACCAAGATTGAAATGAACAAAGAATGAAAGGTTAATTTTTTTTCAGAATACAAGGGGTGTCAAAAAGTGCCGACTTTAAAATTGTATTTACCAAGATAGAAATGAACAATGAATAGAACGTTCATTTTTTCTTCAAAATACAAGGTGTGTCAAAAGTACAAAAAATCTCGATACTTTTTTGACAAAACTCGGAAAACCAAATACTTGTAGGCTTTGGGCAGCCAATTGAGTGTAGACCTCGGGAGGTGTTTGAAATTTCCGGAGCAGATTGCAACAACTTCCATGCACCCAGATTTAATTATCTGGTCAACTGCTACGAAACAAATTGTATTATCAAAACCTACGGTCTCAGGGGGATTTCGAAGTGTCCTTCAAAAGGAATCGCGAAAAATATCAAGAACGGGTATAACAATACAGAACGAACAAGTGGTGGGAAGAATGTTATCCCATTGAGGTCACCTGTTTGGGTGTCACAGGAATGCAGAAACTTTAAGCCATGGGTCTGCTTTTTACAGTCTGCTTTTATATTGGGAGGTTAAAAAAAAGAAAAGGTCCATCAAGTCGATTTCAGAATTGGTTGAAAAAGCTTCGAGATGGATATGAATTAAAATATCAGATCCATGGATCTGAATGTTTGAGATGATGCTTGATGATTAGTATTATCTGCGTTATTCGGACTATTGTCCCCATCTTTATTGTTATTTGTATAACGTTTCGGCCGATATGTCCTAGATTAAAAAACAAACAAACTGGGGAATAAATGATAGGGGATCAACAATGTTGAAAATTCTTACCTGTTACCTAGAACCAAACAAAGATGTTTGCAATCGCGTACCTTCCTTCGTGTTAGAATATTTGAAGTGGTCACACTCATGTACTCACTCCAAATTCTTTATTCAAAAAAATAAGAGGTGAAGTACATGAGTGTGTCATCACAACTCGGCATATAAACCGGAAAGTTTAGTTTGGGGGGGGGGGGTAACAAAACTGGTCATACCACTACATGGATCTATTTAGCTAGGTTCACTCGCCGACCGATCCATTCAAAAATAAACCTGGCATTCTCTCCTTGCGCAGGCTACTTACACCAAAATACCTCTTTCGCTCTATGGCTTTATCCTACTTAAAATTATCCCTTTCGAATTATTCAGAATTTTTTAAGCACAAGCTTCGTATGAAAAGGAGATGGAGGGGTTGGGGTAACAAAACAAAAAATTCCCAAGAAACCGAAAAATATAACAAATATAACATTTTGGTTACCCACCTTTCCCTCTGCTATTGTATAGGACCGCCGACTGTCTTCCGATCTTTTCAGGGTTCGAAAGCAAGCCGGTTGGTTCCTCTAAGTTGGGACTGGGCGTCCTTAGTGGGGAGTTGGTGAAAAAACTTCCTACATGTTAGATCCAGAAGGGGAAAAAACGAGCATTTAGTTGTTGATCTTATATTTCGTCCCAACTGAGACTGAAGTGACGTAGATCGCTTTCATTGTTCACACACTGCTTTTAAGATAACAGGCTTTTACCCTGGAGGCCGGAAGTATATTAAGCAATGTAACCTTCCCGCTCCAATGCAGAGTTGTGATGACAAGTTACCCCAACCCCTCCATCTCCTTTAAACCATACGAAGCCAACATGTGCTTAAAATTTCTAAATCATTTGAAAGGGAAAATTTTAAGTAGGATAAAGCCACAGAGTGAAAAAGGTATTTTGGTGTAAGTAGGCTGTGCAAGGAGAAAATGCCAGGTTTATTTTTTAATGGATCGGTCAGTGAGTGAACCTAGCTAAATAGGTTCATGTCGTGGTATGACCAGCTTTGTTACCCTCCTCCCCCAAACTACCCCCAAACTAAACCTTCCGGGTTATATGCTGAGTCGTGATGACACACTCATGTACTTCACTTCTTATTTTTTGAATAAAGAATTTGGAGTGAGTACATGAGTGTGTTCACTTCAAATATTGTATACTAAGCAATGGTAATGTCTATAGGACGAAGGCGAGTCTGTCTAGTTCCAGACTATGGTTGATTTTTACAAGCACCAGATTAAAATTCGGTCTGAGATGCAAAGAATCTCTTCATTGGTGTTTGGTAAAAGGTCGGTGACACTTGAGAGACTGTGTCGAGTGAAACACACTAACCTGGAATTCATGCTTGAAGTTACAGGTACCTAAGAATATTGAGTATTTGGAAGAATAATGTTGACCCATCCCAATTAAGGTAGACTAGATTTTTTTGAAATCTTTTATTTAATTATTGATTAAACCAGCTTTTTCGTTTTCTTTCCCCTTCCCATTCCATTAAATGGCATACATTCGAGTTCTCCATATGTTAGAGGAGGGATTTTTTCTCCAAGCAATTTCCCACCGGTGAACTAGTTATTCTGCTATATTACTAAGTGAGGGAGGGCATACTAATAATACTTTTATTATTATCGTATTTTCTCTTTTTTTCATTCACATTGTTTTCACTTGGGTTTCTATTAGTTTTAATTGTATATATAAATCTTCCTCACGACTATGTAAATACGGGATTAGATGTAGGTTTACCATAGAGAAACTGGTAAGTTTTAGTGTTTGTAGTACGAATTGGTTTTATTGTGAATGGAAAACTGTAGTATGAATTGGGTCATGAATGGAAATAGTTAGGTTGGAAATGACCACCCTCCCCTCTTTTTAGGCCTTGTGCCACATTTTTGTATATATTTTAAGAAATGAATAATTTGGAACTGAATTAAACTAATTGGTGATGTCAGTCGACAGGAAGAGACATTAAGTTTTGCTCTGTTTACTCGGCGTGGTTTGTACAATTCGAAATAAGGAATCCTATGAAGGCGAGTCTTTCTCTCACTGTGGTTGCTTTTTACAAGCACCAGATTAAATTTAAAATCCATCCTGAGAGGCAAAGACTCTCTTCATTAGAGTTTGGCAACGTGAGCGACTATTTCGAGTGAAAGACTTTAAGTCCATGCTTGAAGTTACACGTACCTAAAATATTTGGTATTCGGAAGATTATTGTAGACCAATCCAGGTAAGTTAAAAAAAGTGTAATTATTGATTAACTTTACATGTATTTGATGTATACCGGCTGCACCTCTGCAACCAACTCCAAAGAACAAATACACTACTATTATTCTCATGAAGTCGGTACAGAAAAATGCAACCGGACACACCTGGGCACAAGACCCGAAGTTTTTTGTTTTGAGGGGAACGGGGTACAAAACTGGTCATGCTTCTATATCTTTTAGTTCTATCTTAGCTAGTCCCACTCGTTGACCGATCCATACAAATAACCACAGTCATTCATCGGCTTGTTCTACTGGTGTACTAAAAGGGTTTTAGGGGTGTGACAATAAATTTTGGGCTAGGGAGTCCTGGATGTGTTCTAAGTGAAAAAAAAAAATGAAAAAAAAAAAAAACTGGGACATGTTCCCATTCGTACACCTAAATAAGAGGCCTAAAGAAATCTTAGAGCCGGGCTTGGAGATTTGCTTTTCTAATTAGACATTGTTAGTCTAAGGGAAGGGGTATCTGTACCGCTTACGGGCCGTAGTGACCATGGGAGCTTGGAAAAATAGACTCAAGTCCTGCCCCCACTCTCGCACACAGGCTTGCTGCACTCACCCACCATTCGCAGAATGTCATGAAAGGAAGCTTCCTTCTGTCGCATCTAATCTTCACTCTAAGCTGATGCTTAAAGAAGATGATCAGATCCCGACAGGAAAAAAGTCGCTTCTCATGCAATTCCCTCAGTCGTGTGACCCAAATATTGTTTAACTTAACATAGAATATATGATAATAATAATAATAATAATAATAATAATAATAATAATAATAATAATAATAATAAATCTTTTTCCTGCTGGAATATTAGGTCTGAGACCTGTCAGCTGTTCCTTATAAACATTCATCTTACTTCCACAGAATATCTATACTCTTTCCACAAATTATCCAACATTGTCTTCAAGGAGTTTAAAGATGGAGCATTCACTATTGATGATGGTAGTTTATTCCATGTATTCACCACTCTGTTACTAAAATAATTTTGTCTTGCATTTGCTTTACAAAATTATGTTATGAGTTTTAATTTATGACCCCTGGTATTGATATTTTGAGCAATGTTTAGTACATCAAAGTTCATTGAATCAAATCCATTGGTATATTTGTAGACTTCAATTATATCCCCTCTTGTACGTCGATAAACCAAACTTGTTAAGTCAATCTTCCTAAGTCTTTCTTCATACGAAAACTTTTTTTAAATCATTCATTACTTTAGTAGTTCTCCTTTTGAGCTCCTCATGTAAGCTCATAGGCCTTTTTTTTAGTACCCACAATTTTTCGTTTTAAATTCAAGTTCTCTGTTTGCTTAGAGAGGAATTTATTTTTAATTTTAATTTAACTTACGTTTATATTTCCCCAACTCTAAGCAATTCTCGACCGGTGAACTAGTTTTTCTGTCATACTAATAATCATATTATTTTATAATTTCTTTTTTCTCCCTTATAGTTTTTACTGGCATTTTATTTACCTTTTTAATTGTATTTATAAATCAAATCATCCCCACTCACGCACGACTATGTAAATACGGGATTAGGTGTAGGTTTGTCACATAGACTGATAAGTTTTGGTTATTGTAGTGTGAATTGGTTTTACGGTGAATGGAAATTTGTAGTATGAAGTGGGTCACGAATGGAAATAGTTACCTTAAAAGCTAGGATAAAAAAGACCATCCGATCCCCTCCCATTTTAGACCTTGTGTCACATTTTGTATTCTTTTACGAAATGAATACTCGGTTGCATTTTCTTTGTGTGCGGAGTGGATTGGGAGGGGTATCACTCTCTACTCTCCATGTCTTTCAACTACTACTTCGATACAAATTACTCACCAGATATAGCTCCTTCAGAGTATCTTCTTTTCGGTCCCATGAAAGAGGGTTTGAGAGGCAAACATTATACCAGTGACGAGGAAGTGAAATCTGTTGTGAAGTGGCTCAAAGAACAGTCAACAGGATTTTACGAGGCAGTGTTATATGCTATCATTCGAAGGTGGACATTGCTACCGAGAGAAACGGTGACTGTGGCGAAGTAGGGATGTAATCAGCTGAGGACCAGCTTCCTTTTGATGTATGATACCTGTTTTTGTGTTGGTAATTATACCTGTCCTAAACAAAATGGCATTGCTTTTTGACTCACCCTTTACACACACACACTCACACGCACACACACATATACATATATATATATATAAACTGAAAATTGGACTGAAGTACACCTGGCCCGATCAAAAGTAATTACCGACTTTAGCTGCAGGGGAATGTCCGCCCCGGAAGTAGTTACCTCCTTCGTCTAAAAGTGGTAGAGTTAAGTTCACTTCCCAATGCCTAGGGCGCACTCAAAAGAGAAATGCCAATAGATATCTTTGGCATTAACCAGACATAAGCGAAAGGGCAAACTTGTGTCAAATGCGACTTTAACAGGCAGTAGAGGTAAATATCCTATACGTGAATATCATAGTCTATATTTCAAAGGCATCAAAAAAAATCTATAGAATTTATATTATCTATACATATATAAAGGGCAGTTGTGTGAATCTGTATGTCCGGAGGAAACTTCAAAAATTAAACAATTAACGACAAAGTAAATATATATACACATTAAATATCACCAGGGCTTGGTTTTGAGCAAAAAATAATAGCTTTGATTTATGTTCGTGAAGATAATTAAAAAAATAAAATTTAAATAATAACAGCATGGATTTTTTTTTCATTTAATATTTTAGATAGTAGACATTAACTTTTCTTTTCAGAGTAGCTGGATCAATGCAAGGTCTTTTTTTTTTTTTTGCATAGGGATTTAAATGGGAAATCCCACGAGGATTCAACTCACGATTTAGTAATATGAATCTGCGGGACTAACTTTAAAAAATCCCCTCTACACAGGTGACGCCGGGAGCCGCTGCTACTATTATATATAGTAAAGTTAGTGGATTGGCTTATTGTCGGTATCAGCTAGACTGCGACGGAGACTATCCCGTTTTCGTTAGCGCTTGACCAGGGAGATTGTTTTTGCGTCTCAAGTGGAGCGCCATACCTACCATTATATTATATATATATATATATATATATATATATATATATATATATATATATAATGGAGATTCGCTTCCGGTTTTTTTCTGTAACAAAAATTACGTCACATTACCCAAAATCGTCATAACATAGAATAAATACTCAAAATTTGAACATGGAGCATTAGACAGTCCTCATTGTTTTTTAAAACAAGTTTTGATAAATACATGACTGGTATTATATATCTATATATAGTTTGCTTCATTTTAATACATATTTAAAGTTTACATTTCAAATTGTTTTATTTTTTAATCCTTTAATGAATCTGATGATTTTATTTCCTTAGGGTACAAACTCGCTGACTTTGAAATTTTTACTCCCACCCCTCAGGCAATATGTTTCAAAAATCTGCTTTTACATCGCCTGGAGGCATTTTTTATTTTGTACTAGTCTCATTATAATGGAGATTGTGTGCTTTTCTGTCTGTAACCGAAACTAAATCACTACTCAAGTCGCAATTTTCTTTGTTATTGACGTCACATTGACCATGAATATATTTTTATTTAAACCTCAATTATTGATAAAATTGCTTTACATTATTAATACTGTCAACCATATCTACATACTAATAGCATGCAATTATATTTATATGTACAACAAAATAGCGGTTTACAGTGTGAATGGGAAGGCTAATTTGCATATTGATATTAAAAATGTGATTTTAATAAATATGTGCTTAGTGTTATTGATTTCTAACTGTTTGGTTTTATTATAATGAATATAAGCAAACATTTTTTCAATGAATCTTAAATGAAATCCATTAACAAGAAAAAATAACTGTCATTTTATTCTTCACTTCCTCTTTTAAATAAATACTTAAATTAGAAAAAATAACAATGAAAGACAAGAGTGATGGAAGAGTAAGTTTCAGTTGTTCTATTTTTCGATTATAACCCCCGCCTCTGTTTCAAATCTTTTTATCTGCATTCTTATTTAGTTTCATTGGCCTTTCTAATTTAATATAATATATTATTACATTAAAACTTAAATACTTGCACCCGGAGGGTGCATATATTTGCTAGTATATATATTATAGATTATGTATGTTTGTTTGTACAAAGACCGTGTGTATGTCCTTTTGTAAAGGGAAATTTGTAGAGACTAAAAAAGAACAAATTTCGAAAAAAATTCCCACTCTATTTTTGTCTGAGAGTGGGAGGATAATTCTTCTTACTCCTCATTTTTGATAAGAAAAGCTAAATAAATATGTAATAAGGGTATAAATAGGTGATTATCGTGGGAACAACTAAACCCGTATAGACAATGGTTAAATGCTTTTTTTAAAAAAGGGCTCAACTTGTGTCGAAAAAAATATCGACTCTGGTGACCAAGGTGAAGCTGGACGATGTGTCGGGGTTGCTAAAACTATGCTTCTTTAGCAACCCACTTCTGCCTTCTAAAAGGGAAGAAAAATATAAGAAACAAAGAGATAGATGGGGAAAGATAGATCGTGTGAGTGCATGAAGCGATAACGCTGAACTGTTTACATCGAATATAACTAAAAGATGAAAAGAAAGAAGAGTGAGAGGTAAATCAAGATTATTATTATTTCTCTGAATGTTTGAGATGAGGCTTGAAGATTAGTATTATCTGCGTTACACACTTTTTTTCAATTGGACACATTGCCGAGTGGATTAGGCAGTTAGGTTAAGACAGTTCTAAGTGACAGTTATCTGTTCAATCCTGTTAGCAGTTAGAAAAATAATTGATTAACACAACTCCTACCCCAGCTATGGTTAGCGGAATGAGAACAGGATACCCCCGTGGAATAAATAAAGGGTTAGGTTCAAAGTTCCGTGATGGCTCTCGAATACGACAAGAAAGTTCCTGAGTTCGAAAAGAAGGTTCCCGAGTCCGAGAAGGTTCCCGAGTCCGACAATAAATACCTGAAGAAGGCCGGAGGATATATCGGCCGAAACGTTGTACAAATAACAATGAAAATGGGGACAATATTCCGAATAACGCAGATAATACCAAGATTATTATACTTTTTACATATTGAAGTATCTTAAGTAAACATATCAAACATTGTAATAAATATAATTAATTTCTTATCATACCGAGGTATATCCACAGGTCCTGCTAGTTTAGATTATTATCTCTATTATATATATATTCTAGCAAAAGTTTGTGCTCCCTGAGCGCAAGTATTTAAGTTTTAATGTAATCAAACATTATATTGAATTAGAAAGTCTAAAGAAACTAAATAAGAGCAAATATCAAAATAATTAGACTTATTTCAAATTTATTTTAGTTGATTTCTATATAAAATTATACATAGGATTGCTTTAAATATGTTTGAGAATAATGATTGTATAAGAAATCAGTAATAGCAAATAATTATTTATTAAACCCAGTTTTCATAAAATCATTATGCAAATTATTCTAACCATATGTTATGGAGATTTCTATTTCTTAGTGATATGTAACGCATAATTCTGGATTTTAAATGCATTGATAAAATTGGCAGATTTGCGGCAAATCTAATCAAGCTAAACTTTGTTGTATAGCGGCTTCTAATTCACGACGCTAAATTCGTGTATGTTAGTACTGGGGTTTTCACTGTACCCAAAGCGATGTATGTTAGTAGTCAGCTACTACCGACTACTGGACTTCAATAAACAACAGATACGTATGTACAAAGAGAGGATCCTTCTTTATTTTCTTCGGTGTGTAGGTGGTGAAGGCGCAGAGCTTACACTGAGTGCCCGAGGGGTGTCGTTTCGGCTGCCGGCTGGCGTCTCTGTGTGTCGGCTAGAATCTTCTCGCCTTTATATTGATAGGTACGCCTCCGCATCTTTATCTTTTGATCTGATAACGGACATTTGTTATATATTTCTTTATCCTCTCCCTGCTTCCTTGACCGGAAACACTCTCTTCCGTTTTTTAACTTCTTTGTTCGCTTTTACCGGGAAAAAGTCCTTTGGCATTCTTTGTTTAATTTAACCGGAAAATCCTATTTCCGTTTGTACAATATACAACAGCTTTACTAGAGACATCGTTGATAAATAAGATATTAATTTAGATTAAATAATGACTATTTCATAATAGTCGTTATATGGAGGCGCGTGGCATAATGGTTAGTCGAGTTCAAATCCTAGGTAAGGTTGTTTGCATTTCACATTCGCTAATACCCCTGGGAAAGGT
>CM042167.1:62773002-62808002 GCA_023376005.1 Doryteuthis pealeii | reverse complement strand
TATTGAAAAGGGGATTGACTCCCTCGTTATTTGGTCGATACCAACATTAGGCCACCCCGATGATTTTACTTTTTACTTGCTAAAGGGGGACCAGTAGAATTTCCACGAAACGAAACAAAAATTAAGAGGAGCTTTTTAAACCAGAAACGATGATTTGCCATTTATTAAGATATAAATGCTACTGTCGTCTTTGCAATAAATAATAAAAAAATAAGTGACAAAAACACGACTCGGAAAAAGAAAATAAGCTCGGCTGGCAATTCGCCTGACGCTTGCTCGCTAAAACATAGCGTAAATTAGGGCAGGAGACCTGGACAACATCAGATCATAATTACCAAAATATCTTCCGTAATTCACAATTTCAATATTACAAATAAATCAAGCGTACCTTTTTTTTAATAATTCATTTCATTTTCATATTACGTTGAGCATTTAAGCGACACAGGACCATAGCGACATTAGGCCTTTACTTTTTATTTACTTCAGTGAGACTCGAATAATTTCCACGAAACGAAACAAAAAAAACAAAAAAAAAACAAGAGGAGCAATTTAAGCCAGAAACGATAATTTGCAATTTCATTACATATAAATCCTACTGTTGTCTTTGCAATAAATAAATAAAAATAAAAGTGATAAAAACACGACTCGGAAAAAAAGTTTAGCTGGAAATTCTCCTGACGCTGGCTCGCTAAAACATAGCGTAAATTAGGACAGGAGACCTGGACAACATCAGATCATAATTACCAAAATATCTTCCGTAATTCACAATTTCAATATCACAAATAAAACAAACATATAACTTTTCAATTCCTTTTAATTTTTCGTTGGGCATTTAAGCGACACAAGACCATTTAGAATATTTCCTTTTTTAAATTGACTGAAATAAAACGAGACAAATAAGAAATCTGCGATTAAGCGACATGAGATAAAATGTATTTATATTTTTGCATTGCATCTTGGACAGTCTTATTTTTAACCAGAGGGTGTTGCAGGATCATAACGGACGGAAGATTTAGGAACACGCGTATTAATAGAGATATTTAATCAGAAAGACTAACGAAATTGGATAAGAACGCATATAAAATATTACAATTATTTTAATGATATTTCAATTGATTTCTATATAGAATCATAGGATTTAGAGATCAATAACACAAATTAATTATTCATTAAAGCCGGTTTTATTAAAACCAGTATGCAAATTAACCACACCATATATGATGTTAACCTTTATTTCTTAATGAAAATATAAGACACATTGCATGTTTTTAAACGCACGAAAAACATGGGTCCTTCTCCAAGCAACAACTGTCCCCTTGATTTAAAGGGGCAGATATTACAAAAATAATCCGGCAATACAAAAAAACAAAGGACAAAACTTGCAGACAGAAAAAGGCTGCATTATTTAATAATAATAATAATAATAATAATAATAATAATAATATATATATATATATATATATATATATATATATATATATATATATATATATATATATATATATTATACCAACAATTCTCTGAGGACCACAAGCGAAACTTTTGCAAGCGCCTCGGTAAAAAATATGGGACAATTTTTCCACCATCTTGATCCCAATGTACGAAAAACTACTAGAAGACCTAAAGGTCTACAACTGAAGATCACAACGAAGAAAAATTCTGTGGTCTTTAACAAAACCTGCCTAAATAATACATTGCTACCAAAATTCACAATATCGGGCCGGTTTAACTCAGTTGGTAGAGCGTCTGCCTTGGAATCACAAATTTCTTGGTTCGATACCGGCCCTAGCCAACTCAGCGCATGTGTTGCACAGGGATCTGTACTGTAAAGTAGGCAGCTGATGGTAGGTGTGATACTCGTCTCAGACGCTAAAAAACAATCTCTTTTATCTAGCTCTAATGAAAAGCGGATAGACTCCCTCGTTGTCTGGTAGATTCCGACTTTAGGCCAACCCGAAAACGACTACGATATATGTGTGTGTATGTTTGTGTATGCCTTTGAAATATATATTTAGATATTTACATATATGATATTTAGCTCTACTGTCTGTTAACGTTGTTTGACACAAGGTCATTTTTTTAGGCAGATGCCCTTTCTGTTATAGGCGGTCGACGCCAAAGATATCTGTATTGGCATTTCTCTTTTGAGTGCGCCCTAGGCATAGGGAAGTGAACTTATCTTTACTACTTTTAGCTGAAAGAGCTAACTACTTCCTGGGCGGACATTCCCCTGCAGCTAAAGTCGGTCATTACTTTTGGTTGGGCCAAGTGTACTACAGTCTAATTTCATATATATATATATATATATATATATATATATATATATATAATGAAGGGAATGACTTACCGGTAAAAGATATTGGGTTAACCCCAATACTTGGTTGATACAAGTATTAATCGGATAAGTCAGTATTATGACAAATTTAAAGTGCTCAATACGTCAGCAGAGCGGATATGGTATTACAGTGTGAACGGAAATAACTCGAGTTTTATTGACTTCCGCAATTAACTATAATTAATCAATATCTTGATTAATTCAGTGGAAATTAACCCTGAAGATCCTTATGGTGAAACTCGAGTAGGTTATTTCCGTACACATTGTAATAATATATATATATACATAAATACATACATATATATATATATATATATAGTATTTGCGAAATGAAAAAATGCAATATACATATGTCAATATATATATATATATATATATATATATATATATATATATAATATATATTGCCAGTTTATGTACATCGATATGCAGACTGGGATATATCCTTTAAATTACCCCACACAAGGGAGTACCCACGTTTCCAAAGTCCGCACTAATATATGCACACACACACACACACACACACACACACACACACACACATATATATATATAATATATATATATACATATGTTTGTGTGTATCTTAATTTAAGTTTTCATTTCTATTCAATTATTTATTCTTTTAATATTTTAAGTATTATATATATATATATATATATATATATATATATATATATATACATATATATATATGTATGTATATACACATATATCATTTTACCAGTTACTGTACATTGATACTCAGACTGCGATATCTCCTTTTAGCTTCCCCACACACAAGGGGATACCCACACGTTCCTAAACTCCACACTAACTCACACCCACGCACACACCGATGCAACGTGCGAGGATAAGTCAGGAGCAAGGAAGAAAACGATATTCCTTACTTACCGAAGACGATAGAATTACCCACGTGATCACGTTACCACTCTCTATTTCAATAAAATATTCTGTAGAAAAATATGTTGAACATGAGGATGAATATGATACCAATTGTAAGTGGTGCCCTTGGAATGGTATCTCAGTTTGGAAAAAAAAGATGGATAGATTTTACGGCATGTCAACAATTATTGGGTTATTTTATGCCGAAGACGGTTTTGTATTATTTGTATTATTATCCTCATCTTTATTGTTATGTACACAATTCAGAATTTTCCTTCTTCTAGAATGACGATCCAAGCTTAAAGAGCCCAGTCCGCCCTACTATTTACCTATAGTTTGAGAGAGAATAGTTAAATTCATACCTTTTCCAAGGGTTTGGAAAAAGATGGATAGATTTTACGGCAAGTCAACGCTTGTTGAGTTATTTGATGCCAACGATGTTTTGTTTTGGATTGTTCGGACTATTGTCCTCATCTATTATATGCACAACGTTTCGGCTGATGTTTCCTCCGTCTTCCTTCAGGTGTTTCTCGCGAACCTTCCTGAAATCGAAAGATGAGGACAATAGTCGGAACCATCCAAATTAAACAAATTAACAAGCCGGATCTAAAAAAAACCTACAACGTTTTGTTTTATTCATTCTTGATGGGTATTCGCCTTTTTTAAAACTCATTTCTTCCTATTTGACCATTAGATGGTACCCTAAATCGTATTTGATATGTGCTAAAAGGCGGTGACTGAGGGTCTTATTTTCCATAGTATAACGTTAAACTGCATCAGTTTCAATTCTGTAACTCTGGGGAATATAAAGTACCCCTTCATCACTATTACTTCTTGGTTCACTCGGACGGGGAGTTGTAGTACCTGTTAGGGTCCCCTCTATGGGTTAAATAGAAAAAAGGGTTATAAAAAGTGCGTTAAAGATTGAGTCTAAAAAACTGAGTACAAAAATGAATAAAATAAAAACGTCTTTGGCATAAAATAACCCAACGCATTGACCTGCCGTAAAAAAACAACTAACCCACCAAATATCTTAGACACAACAAATCAAATACATGCGATCGCACACACTTACTTCTGAACACACATGCTTACACCAGAAAATTCACACAGTGAGAAAAATAGTATGAACAATGGAGGGAGATAGAGACAGACGGAATATGTAATAGTAGGAGGGAGAGAGAGAGAGAGAGAGAGGGGGGAGAGAGAGAGAGAGAGAGATGGAAAACGTAATAATAGAAGAGAGAGAAAGAGGGGGAGGAAAGACGTAATGGTATGAGAGAGATGGGAGTAGGAAGACGTAATGGTAGGAGAGAGAGGGGAGGAGGAAGACGTAATGGTAGGAGAGAGAGGGGAGGAGGAAGACGTAATGGTAGTTGAGAGAGGGGAGGAGGAAATAATGGTAGGAGAGAGGGACGGAAGTCGTAATAGTTTAGAGAGAGAGGGGGACGAAAGACGTAATAGTAGGGAAGAGAGAGAGAGAGAGAGGTGGGCAGAAGACCTAGGAAAGAGAGAGAGAGAGACACACTGACAGGCAGACCGAAGACGTGATAGTAGGAGAGAGAGAGACACACACACACACAGACAGACGGAAGACGTGATAGTAGTAGAAGAGAGAGAGAGAGAGAGAGAGAGAGAGAGAGAGGGGGGAGAGAGACACACACACACAGGCAGACGGAAGACGTGATAGTAGGAGAGAGAGAGAGAGACACACATACACACACACACAGACGGAAGACGTGATAGTTGAAGAGAGAGAGAGAGAGAGAGAGAGAGAGAGAGAGAGAGAGAGAGAGAGAGAGAGAGAGAGAGTGCGTGCGTGCGTGTGTGAGACTGGGCGGAATACGTAATAGTAAAAGAAACAGACCGAGTTAATGATGGGGGGTTGGTAAGAGAAGGGGAACAGAGCGGCAGAGACGTCTCGCCCAAAATATCTCAATGTTGTTTACACTGACATTGTTCTTCACTTAATTGAATTATTTATAAACTATTTCCTGATATTGTTTTGGCTTATTTTTCGCTCTTCAAATGGTACCTTTCATGGAACTTCTTTTGTCAAAGCTAATCAAAAAATATTCCTCCAGAAATGTCCAATTCCACAGAAGATAGAACGTTTTGTTGACAATGCACCCCACTGATCGGTGAATATTCGTTTCAAGTGGAATAATTCAAAAAGATGAAAAAAAAAAAGTAAAAAAAGCTCAATTAGCAAATCACTAATACAGATTTTCACAAATGTTGGATTATGTTTAAATATAGTTATTTATAAGCTTAGCTTAGATGTGGCAAAAGGCCAGGAGTATGGGGCGCCCAGTGAAAATCGAACTCACTAACAGTGGTCTGCTAATATAGCTTGCTAACCATTACACCACATGAGGTGCCCAATTTATCTATAAGTATACTTATTTATTAAGCTTTGCTTAGATGTGGCACAAGGCCAGAAGTGTGTGGCGCCCAGTGAGAATCGAACTCACTAACAATGGTCTGCGAAGCGAGCTTGCTAACCATTACACCAAATGAGGTGCCCAAATTATCTATAAATATAGTTATTTACTAAGCTTAGCTTAGGTATGGCACAAGGCCAGAAGTATGGGGCTCCCAATGAGAATCGAACTCACTAACAATGGTTTGCGAAGCGAGCTAGCTAACCATTACACCACGTGAGGTGCCCCAGTTATTTACTAAGCTTAGCTTAGATATGGCACAAGGCCAGAAGTATGGGGCACCCAGTTAGAATCGAACTCACTAACAATGGTCTGCGAAGCGAGCTTGCTAACCATTACACCAAATGAGGTGCCCAAAGTATCTATAAGTATAGTTATTTACTAAGCTTAGCTTAGATATGGCACAAGGCCAGAAGTATGGGGCTCCCAATGAGAATCGAACTCACTAACAATGGTTTGCGAAGCGAGCTAGCTAACCATTACACCACGTGAGGTGCCCAAATTATCTATAAGTATAGTTATTTACTAAGCTTAGCTTAGATATGGCACAAGGCCAGAAGTATGGGGCTCCCAATGAGAATCGAACTCACTAACAATGGTTTGCGAAGCGAGCTTGCTAACCATTACACCACGTGAGGTGCCCAAATTATCTATAAGTATAAGCTGTACGAAAATTCACCACCTATATTTATAGACTCTATCGAGTAGCAGTACCTGGATTGACCAAGGAGAAAACAAAAGATGTACTTAAGGTCGTCCTTTCTTTCTTTATAAAAAACGTAATGGTCCATTATTTATCTAAGGTGACGACATTCACCAGAAAAAAGAATTCGGCGGATAAGCGCCCCTAGATAATCAGTATTTACATTTTTGCATTTCATCTTGGATGATTCAGACGGACTCATGTTTATTCACAGGGTGTTACAAGATGATAACGGACGGAAGGTCAAGGAACACCAGTGTTAATATATAGATTAGCAGGACCTGTGGATATACTACAGGATGAAAATTTGA
Organism: Doryteuthis pealeii; assembly: GCA_023376005.1. Classification (NCBI taxonomy): domain Eukaryota; kingdom Metazoa; phylum Mollusca; class Cephalopoda; order Myopsida; family Loliginidae; genus Doryteuthis; species Doryteuthis pealeii. The sequence goes on along the minus strand of CM042167.1, from coordinate 62,801,324 downwards.
TTTTTACAACGTTTGATATGTTTACTTAATCATCATCATCATGTCGGGCAATTAGCACGGATATCCATGACGATCTCTCGCCAACCTTCCCCATCATTCATTTCACCTGGGAGGTCCTCTGCGCAGCATCCAGTGTCCGCGCAGAGTTGGTCAATGTAGGTCCTGGCTGGGCGGCCCACATTAGCGTGCCCATGTGCTGGCTTCCACAGTAGTACGTCGATTATGAGCTCATCCTTGCTTCTCCAGCAGTGTCCTGCATGCCTAGCCCGTCTTACTCGGATGATTTGTGAGATAAGGGGCAGATGGCCATACAGTTGCTTCTTTGTGGGGTGCTATTCGAAATTTTTTAAGAAGATAATAATCTTCATTTAAATAACTCTCACCCTTTCTTAAAAGGGGGGTTGTAAAATATTTACATCGATTAGTCGAGAAAAATCTGGGGGGTGGGGAAGCGTTTAAAATATCTACATTAATTTGCCGATAAAAAAGTGACAAAAACACAACTCGGAAAATATCTAATTTGGGCCGGAAATTCTCCTGGCGCAGGCTCGCTAAAACCTAGCGTATATTGAGACAGGAGGCCTGGACAACATAAGATCAAGATTACGAAAATATATTGCGTAATTCACAATTTCAAAATTACAAATAAAACAAATATGTAACATTTTTTTTCAATTCCTTTTAATTGTACGTTGGAGATTTAGGCGACGCAAGACCATTTGAAATGTTTCGTTTTTAAAATTGAGGGAAATAAAATATGGCAAATAAAAAAATCTGCGGTTAAGCAGCACTAGTTAATTTGGATTTACATTTGAACGGTCTCATTTTTAAGCACAAGGTGTTGCAGGTTGATAACGGACAAAATTTAGGAACAAGCGTATTGATATATAGATATATTATTATTATTATTTTCTCCTTCTGAGTTTTCACATCAGCATTAGCTGATGGTCTTTCACTGGAGTCTGAGTGACAGCAAGTCTCCTCAGGTCTCCGGGACTCTTCTGAGTATTCTGGCAGATTGCAGCAGTGCAGTGTTCTGAATGGTTTCAATCCTTCCTCTGATATCCAAACTTTCCAAACCCTTTTCTAATCCTTTTGGGACTGTTCCAAGTGCACCAACCTCAATTGGTATCACTTTCACTTTCATATTCCATAACTCTTTTAGTTCTCTGGCAAGGTCCAGATATTTGTCCATTTTTTCATTTTCCTTTAGCTTCACCCTGTGATCTGCTGGCACTGCAAAATCCACCAGTTGGCAAGTTCTTTCTTTTTTGTTTATCAACACTAGGTCTGGTCTTCTTGCTGGGATAAGGTGATCCGTTTTTATTTCAAAGTCCCAGAGAATTTTATGCGTTTCGTTCTCAAGAACAGATTCTGGTTTATGCATATATCATTTTTTTGCATGGTCAAAATTAATTTTTTTGCATAATTCCCAGTGGATCACCTTCCCAACCCAGTCGTGTCTAGTTTTGTATTCTCGTTGTGCTAGTTTGCTACATTCGCAGAGTATATGGTTTACAGTCTCATCTCTATTACCGCAAAGTCTACATTTACTATTTTGTTGGGTCCTATCGATTTTCGCTTTGATGTAGTTTGTCCTTATGGCATTATTTTGTGCAGCAATTATAAGTGATTCCGTTTCTCTTTTGAGGTTTCCTTTTCTTAACCATGTCCAAGACTTTTCATGTGCAACCTCATCTATTTGTCGTTTGAAGCGTCCATATAATTGTTTTTCTTCCCATAATTGTTTTCTAGTCTTTGTCGTTTTTCTGTTTGTCCATCTGCCGTTTCTACTATTGTTGGCCGCCATAAGTAATTTGTCTTTGCTCTTCCTTGTGTAATCTTCAAGTTGTTGGATTGTGATTTCTACGCATTCCTCTATGTTGGCAAGACTTATTATTATTATTATTATTATTATTATTATTATTATTATTATTAACGTTGTTTTGTAAGTAGTTGCAGTGGTTAAAGGCATTTAACTATGTTAGTGCTAGAATAAATAAATAGGCGTGTGTGTGTGTACGAAATCCTCAATTTGAGGTCAAATACATCGATTCCTATCTACAAGTTTCGGGCTCGCTGTTAAGGAAAATCGATAACATGCTTCAAGAAATGTTATTCAATTTTCTGGTTTTCAAGAATTTCTTAACCTGTCCAAGTTAACTACGCTTCAAGCTTTTGCTTTCCCGCCGTCAAGGAGTCACGTGTCAATTTGAATGATTTAAACCAAAGGTTCTTAGGGGAATCCCCACACGCCATGCTTTTCTATACTAAACCATATTAGATCGGCGATGGGCTGTATAATGGCTTGCAAAGTGACTTTTATCCAAAAAGGGGGCGAAAATGCCCTTGGCGGCAACAGTTGATAACCTAAGATGTTCGCATCCTCCATGGGGGGAAACAGGGGTTTTCTTAATCATGTAATATCTTTATTTTGCTTGAATCGAATTCTGGCGTTAGATGTCTTTGATCAGGATCTAATCTTATATAATGAACAGTCGGTTGGTTGGATTTTACATGTTTACTATTGGGTTATAAAATGGATTTGCTTTGGTAAACCAAGGAGGTCTCTATAGAAAATGATCAGTTTTTTTTTTATATTTCAGGTTGACAACCCTGAATAAAAATTGGCTGATCAATAATTACATAATGAACAGTTAGTTGGTTGGTTGAATATTACGACATATCTACCCTTGGGTTATAAAAATAAATGACATGTAGGTTCTCGAGTTTGAAGAGAAGGTTCCAGAGTTCGACAAACATCTAAAGAAGGCACATCGGCCGAAACGTTGTGTATATAACAATAGAAATGAGGACAATATTCAAAATAATACAAATTATCAAGCCTCATCTCAAAAATCCAAAAAATATAAATCCTTGTTAGGTATTCAATTTTTTTTTATCAAAATTATTTTTTTAAATTTTAAAATGGCAAAATTAAAATTTTTATCAAGTTGACAAATTTAGATTTGTTAAATAAAAAAGGGAAATTTGGATTATTCGGAATATTGTCCACATCTTTCTTTTTATCTCGACAACGTTTCGACCATATATAACTCGATTATGTGTTTCTTCATTCTGTTGGTCTTCTTCAGGTATTTCTTGGGAAACGTTAAGAATCAAAACTGAAACAAATTAAATAACGTCGTCTTCGTAATTTCCCATAGGGCTAATGCCCCTGAAACAGTTATACGCCCAACTCTACTCCCTCTAGGTAAGGATAAATAGGACAGACTGGGTTCTTTAAACTTGGTTTGGCAACCAATCTACGAGAAGAAAAATCTGAATTTAAACTAGTTAAACTCAGATTAAGATATTGATCATGTGTCGTATCCGGTTATACCAAGAGAAGTTTAACACTAAATAACACACAAAAGATTATATGCCATTGAACAAAGAAACTGTAACGATTTTTGCGGCCATTTTCAGGCTGCAGGTGAGAGTAGTTTACGGTGGCGATCCCCCATGCTCCTTTGTGTTAGGCAGAATCCTTGTGTTCCTTAGTGTTAGGCAGAATCCTTGTGTTTCTTGGCGTTAGGCAGAATCCTTGTGTTCCATGGTGTTAGGCAGAATTCTTGTGTTCCTTGGTGTTAGGCAGAATCCTTGTGTTTCTTGGTGTTAGGCAGACTCCTTGTGTTCCTTAGTGGTAGGCAGAATCCTTGTGCTTCTTGGTGTTAGGGTGTTAGGCATAATCCTTGGTTCCTTGGTGTTAGGCATAATCCTTGCGTTCCTTGGTGTTAGGCAGAATCCTTGCGTTCCTTGGTGTTAGGCAGAATCCTATGTTCCTTAGTGTTAGGCAGAATCCTTGTGTTTCTTGGTGTTAGGCAGAATCCTTGTGTTCCTTGGTGTTTGGCAGAATCCCTGTGTTTATTGGTGTTAGGCATAATCCCTGTGTTTATTGGTGTTAGGCATAATCCCTGTGTTTCTTGGTGTTAGGCAGAATCCTTGTGTTTCTTAGTGTTAGGCAGAATCCTAATCAAGCAGTCTGAAATTCTTACTCTCTGACTTACTCTCTCTCCCCATTAACTCCCTTCATTTAATTGTTATTTTTTTCATTTCTTTTATTTCATTTTTATTTTTTGATATCCTTTATATCTCTGTTTACGTTTCGTCATTTTAACTGCAAATTTGCTCTGTCGGCTGGTGCTTTAAATTACACTGACTGCACCTGTGAAAAGGAGTAAGAACCCCCGTAAATGGGGCCAGTTGTTGGACACATGTGGCGACCCGTGATACTTAAGAACGGAATCCTGCTGGATAAGCAGTCTATGACATGCAACACACCACGTCAAGCCATTCGTACCGACCAATTGCCCTTATTGCAAGCCCCGACCCTTTTTATCATAGGGGTGCTAGAAGTGGGGGGGCAGCGGGTCTTCATCTGCTGGGTATGAAGTTAAACTGTAAATGATGGTGGGCACCATTGCCCTCAGGTCCACTCTGACCAGCAGTGGTAGTACCTTTTAGGGTCCCATTTATGGGTTAAATAGAAAATTTGTTTCCAAAAATGAGTTAAAAAAAATGTGTGTTCAAAACTTTTGCCGGCATTAAATGACCCGCTGTGGTTGATATGCCGTAAAACAAAACAAACTAACAAACCAACTCCAATTTCTCCAATAATGTTTTTTTTTTTTTATCTCTCTTGAAATGTCTTTCCTACTTTAATTTTTAAAACTTTTAAACTATGTGGTAAAGGGGGAACTGACGGTATGTGTGGTGTTCTACTTCAGCAAAAACAATCTCCCTGGTCTAGCAAAAAGGGGATAGATTCGCTGCCTCTCCTGCTGATACTGACGATAGGTCACCCCTTCAATTGTTTAAAACTTTTTATCTATCACTGGGTGGTTTATTGGGAAAATGTTACCACAGAATTTGTGCATGTTACATCAATTGTTTGATTGGTTTTATTTAGTTTTACGTCATATCAACCTTAGTGGATCATTTAATGCCGATAAAGTTTTGAAATAAATCAATTCTTAATGGATAATACAATTTGGATTATTAACTCATGTTTTTCTATTTAACCCATAGATGGGACCCTAACAGGTACTACCACTCCAGGTCAGAGTGGACCAGGGAGCAATGGTAATGAAGGAGTGCTCCACATTCCCCAAACCTCCAAAACTGGAACCTCACCATCTAACTGATGGTGGACATCATTGTCCTCAGGTCCACTCTGACCAGCAGGGGTAGTACCTTTTAGGGTCCCATTTATGGGTTAAATAGAAAATTTGTTTCCAAAAATGAGTTAAAAAAAATGTGTGTTCAAAACTTTTGCCGGCATTAAATGACCCGCTGTGGTTGATATGCCGTTAAACAAAACAAACTAACAAATCAACTGCAATTTCTCCAATAATGTCTTTCCTACTTTAATTGTTTCGTTGTTTCTTCAAATCGACAACATTCCCATAATCTGTTTAATACTTCTTGTTTTTTTTTTATCCCTACCCATCCCAGTTTTCACTTTTCTTATTCTCACTCCACTCCCACTTTTAAAAAAATTCAATCATCCTCTTATAATCTATCGAAATTGCAAAATAAACATCTTACTTTAAAAATGTTAATTTACTAGCTGTGTGTTCTCAGGCTTGCTCAGATTATACAGGGTGTCTATAAAATCCAGCAGCAGATTTAAAATATAACAATCAAGATACCAGTCTTGTTGAAATGCAATAATAAACACATCCAGAACTGGAACCTCACCATCAGATAGAGTTTAACGTCATTCCCAGGATATGTAGACCTTCAGTCACCGCTTTCTAGCACCCATATGATAAAAAGGGGTTGGGGCTTGCTAAATGGCCAATAGGGTTGGGGCAATCATATAGGTGCTAGGGCTTGACGTGACCAGCCGATTGATCAGAGGGGGCCTCTCCGACCGCCCGTCTAGCCCAAGATAAGGCCAAAGTGGAGTATTGCCCTAGCACCTATAGGATTTCCCCAACCCTATTACCCTTATCGCAACCCCCAATCCTTCTTATCATTGGGGTGCAAGAAGGCGGTGACTGAGGGTCTACATGTCCTGGGAATGACGTTATTCTCTATCTGATGATGAGGTTCCAGTTTTGGAGGTTTGGGGAATGTGGAGCACCCCTTCATCACCATTGCTCTCTGTTTTCACTCTAACCCGGAGTGGTAGTACCTGTCAGGGTCCCATCTATGGTTTAAATAGAAAAATGTATTTATAAAAAAATTGTATTATCCATTAAGAATTGATTTAAATGACCCACTGAGGTTGGTATGCCGTAAAACCAAACCAAACCAAACCAAACCAAATGGATTGGAAGGAGTTTGTTGGGTAAGCCTTTCCTAGAATTAGGCTTTTGGTTATTTGGTGGTGCGTGCTGATGTTGCTTTTGCTTAAGTAAAGGAAAAGAGGCAAAGACAGAATATATTATTACGGTTCAGACTTTATTTCTAGGTTCATTGCTATTTCTTGGAGAGGAAATTTTCTCCTGAGCCAGTCAATAGCCTATGTTTCCTGGAAGGTCTGCGTTGAGATGGCCGAGGGAACTTTTTGGCGGTAGGAAGGGTTTTGTTTCTGCGCATGCCCAGATGGTTCTTCCTGTATGATTGCTTGTTTTTTATTATTTTATTTTAATCTGTTCTTATTTTATTCAATCCCCACATTCCTTTCTTGTTACCGTTATATCTGTTATTCGGGTCGGGATTGAGATTTTTGTTTTTATCATAAAATCTCAGATAGTTTTGTGTATCGTATTTTCCATGAGATATTTCAGTTTTTGCAGATTCAATTTTGTCTGTATCGTCCAATTTTAGCGACAGTGAAATTCCTAGTGGACCACTTCCCCGCTCTGTCGAGATGTTTGTCATATTATTCGTGTCTTTCCGTTGTTTTTGTTGTTGTAAATAAAGTTTCTTCCTTCCAGTCGTTTTTCCTCCCTACTTTCTTCTTCTATATCATTCTTCTTCTTCAGCTATACTCTTCTTCTTCTTCTTCTTCTTCTTCTTCTTCTTCTTCTTCTTCTTCTTCTTTCTTCTTCTTCTTCTTCTTTCTATATTCTTTTTCTTCTTCTTCTTCTTCAGCTTCTATATTCTTTTCTTCTTCTTCTTCTTCAGCTTAAATATTCTTCTTCTTCTTCTTCTTCTTCTTCTTCTTCTTCTTCTTCTTCTTCTTCTCTTCTTCTTCTTCTTCTTCTTCTTCTTCTTCTTCTTCTTCTTCAGCTTCTATATTCTTCTTCTTCTTCTTCTTCTTCTTCTTCTTCTTCTTCTTCTTCTTCTTCTTCTTCTTCTTCTTCTTCTTCTTCTTCTTCTTCTTCTTCTTCTTCTTCTTCTTCTTCTTCTTCTTCTTCTTCTTCTTCTTCTTCTTCTTCTTCTTCTTCAGTTTCTATATTCTTCTTCTTCTTCTTCTTCTTCTTCTTCTTCTTCTTCTTCTTCTTCTTCTTCTTCAGCTATATTCTTCTATATTCTCCTACTTCTTCTATGATCTTCTTCAGCTTCTATATTCTACTTCTTCAGCTATATTCTTCTTTTACTTCTTCTGTATTCTCCTACTTCTTCAGCTATATTTTTCTTCTTCAACTTTATTCTTCTTCTTCTTCTTCAGCTATATTATTCTTCTTCTCCTACTTTTTCTATATTCTCCTACTTCTTCTTTCTTCTCCTACTTCTTCAACTATATTCTTCTTCTACTTCTTCTGTATTCTCCTACTTCTTCAACTATATTTTTCTTCTCCAACTATATTCTTCTTCTTCTTCTTCTTCAGCTATATTCTTCTTCTTCTTCTACTTTTTCTATATTCTCCTACTTCTTCTTTCTTCTCCTACTTCTTCAGCTATATTCTTCTTCTACTTCTTCTGTATTCTCCTACTTCTTCAGCTATATTTTTCTTCTTCAACTATATTCTTCTTCTTCTTCAGCTATATTCTTCTTCTTCTCCTACTTTTTCTATATTCTCCTACTTCTTCTTTCTTCTCCTACTTCTTCAACTATATTTTTCTTCTACTTCTTCTTTCTTCTCCTACTTCTTCAACTATATTCTTCTCCTACTTCTTCTGTATTCTCCTACTCCTTCAGCTATATTTTTCTTCTTCAACTATATTCTTCTTCTTCTTCAGCTATATTCTTCTTCTTCTCCTAATTTTTCTATATTCTCCTACTTCTTCTTTCTTCTCCTACTTCTTCAGCTATATTCTTCTTCTACTTCTTCTGTATTCTCCTACTTCTTCAACTATATTTTTCTTCTCCAACTATATTCTTCTTCTTCTTCTTCAGCTATATTCTTCTTCTTCTCCTACTTTTTCTATATTCTCCTACTTCTTCTTTCTTCTCCTACTTCTTCAGCTATATTCTTCTTCTACTTCTTCTGTATTCTCCTACTTCTTCAGCTATATTTTTCTTCTTCAACTATATTCTTCTTCTTCTTCAGCTATATTCTTCTTCTTCTCCTACTTTTTCTATTTCTCCTACTTCTTCTTTCTTCTCTACTTCTTCAACTATATTCTTCTTCTACTTCTTCTGTATTCTCCTACTTCTTCAACTATATTTTTCTTCTCCAACTATATTCTTCTTCTTCTTCTTCTTCAGCTATATTCTTCTTCTTCTCCTACTTTTTCTATATTCTCCTACTTCTTCTTTCTTCTCCTACTTCTTCAACTATATTCTTCTTCTACTTCTTCTGTATTCTACTTCTTCAACTATATTTTTCTTCTCCAACTATATTTCTTCTTTTTCTTCTTCAGCTATATTCTTCTTCTTCTCCTACTTTTCTATATTCTCCTACTTCTTCTTTCTTCTCCTACTCTTCAGCTATATTCTTCTTCTACTTCTTCTGTATTCTCCTATTCTTCAGCTATATTTTTCTTCTTCAACTATATTCTTCTTCTTTCTTCAGCTATATTCTTCTTCTTCTCCTACTTTTTCTATATTCTCCTACTTCTTCTTTCTTCTCCTACTTCTTCAACTATATTCTTCTTCTACTTCTTCTGTATTCTCCTACTTCTTCAACTATATTTTCTCTTCAACTATATTCTTCTTCTTCTTCTTCAGCTATATTCTTCTTCTTCTCCTACTTTTTCTATATTCTCCTACTTCTTCTTTCTTCTCCTACTTCTTCAGCTATATTTTTTCTTCAACTATATTCTTCCTCAAATTTTAGCGCGCAACACAAAGTAAAATTTTGATCGAGTAAAAAAAAACGTAACTCGGAAAATTCGTAAGTCAAACTAGCACTGAATATAGTTTATATAGTTATTTTTTCTTGGGGAGGGGGGTTGACATCAGTTGTCTCAGTTATCTAAGATAACGATTAGATAGAGGGGATTAGCTAATCCGATTAGTGTAAGATAAGTTTTGCAAATATAGGATCAGTGACGATTAAATTTGCAACCAAAATGCTGACGTCGGCTTTTCATCAAAATCCAGAGCAGAAATTTTTTTGGGGAATCTAAGCATTTTTCGATATATATATATATATATATATATATATATATATATATATACTATATATATATAATATAGCGTCTTCTTCACTGGCACTAAATAATTATAATGTTATATATCCTCCTTCTTACTTATTACTTCTAGTTGTCTTTTGTATTCTGATCGTCTTTGGTATTTCTTCTATCATCTTGGATATCTTCTAAGGTCTAGCGTCTGGAGTTTGACTTGGGGACTTCTGTTTGGTTTCCGTTAGGGATTTCTCGTTATCAGAAGCCCTGTGTCATTGTTAGTTTTTAGATAATAAACACAAGACTTCGATTTACTTTGATGTAACTTTATTTGGTAAATCCCCAAACCAGACATCTGCTAACTAACAAAGCGCGCGTGAGTTCCAGTTTAGGCAGGACCTAAAATGGCCGACTGCTCTGCCTGACGTCCAACTGCAAACTGGGGGACTCTGAAAAGGTCCCACGTGACTTCACGTATTTCGGCGGGCTTTCTGTAATTTTCCATGGAAGGACCTGGGCCATGGTATGAAAAAAGGTGTCATTCTTCCCTCAGAAAATTACAGGGGACTGACAATAATCTTATGCAACCGCATTGATTTATGTAACAATTATTATTATTATTATTATTATTATTATTATTATTATTATTATTATTATTATTATTAATTACTAGCAAATATATGAACTCCGGGTGCAAGTATTTAAGTTTTAACGTAATAAAATATTATATTAAATTAGAAAGGCTAATGAAACTAAATAGAATGCAGTTAAAAAGATTTGAAACAGAAGGAGGTATATATCGAAAAATAGAACAACTGAAACTTACTCTTCCATCACTCTCGTCTTTCATTGTTATTTTTTCTAATTTAAGTATTTAGTTAACAGAGGAAGTAAAGAACAAAATGACAGATATTTTTTCTTGTTAATGGATTTCATTTAAGATTCATTGAAGATATTTTTGCTTATATTCATAAAAATAAAACCAAACAGTTAGAAATCAATAATACTAAGCACATATTTATTAAAATCACATTTTTAATATCAATATGCAAATTAGCCTTCTCGCTCACACTGTAAACCGCTATTTTTTGTATATATAAATACAATGCATGTTGTTAGTATGTAGATATGGTTAACAGTATTAATAATGTAAAAACATATATATATATATATATATATATATATATATATATATATATATATATATATATATATATATATATATATATATATATATATATATATATATATATATATATAATATATATAATATATATATTATATATAAAAGGCCGGTTTAGTTCAATCGGTAGAGCGTTCGACTATGAGTCAGAAAGCTCTTGGTTCGATACCGGTCCTCGCCAACTCAGCGCATGACATATGTGGTAAAGTGAGGAGCTGATGGTAGATGTGGCGCTAAAAGGGAATAGACTCACTTCGCTTGTCTAGCTGATACTGACTTTAGGCCACCCCGACGACTTTTTTTCTTGTTATATATATATATATACACACGTATTCATTCATTCATTTAGTTTACTAAAAATGTTAATTTTTATTTATTTATTCGTTCGTTTATTTTTTCTTTTCGTTTTTTTTTTTTTTAATTCCTTTTTTTTAATTCCTTTCGCACTTCAATTCTTTTCGCCCTGTATTTTTTTTCATTTCCTAAATTTAACCAATCACGACACTTTAGATTCGAACAGCCAACCAATCAATACAATGTAATCAGATGTTTTGTGTCAATAACACCCTTGACGCCGTCGCCAACATCGTCGTCTCTAAGCAATACAATAACGTGGCCATCGATTTTTTTTTCTCTTCTTCTTCTTCTTCTTTCTTCCTTCTTCTTCTTCTTCTTCTTCTTCTTCTTCTTCTTCGTTTATCGATCTGACGAAATCTAGACTGCGATACAATCATCTTGCTCGAAAATAGGTATCTACAAATGACAACAACTTTAGAGACTCACATATACGTGCGTGAATACATTCATATATACTCATAGAACCATACACACGCAGAGACAGACACACACACACACACACACACACACACACACACATACACACACCACATATATATATATATATATATATAGTTATTAGCTGCCCGCCTAGACTTCTTGGAATCATTAGCTCCTTCCACGAAAACATGCACAGCACAGTTTGTTTTAATGGTGCAACATCCGAGGCATTTCCAGTCAGCCGTAGAGTAAAGAAGTCCATAACATGCAACACTTCACTTTGGCCCTTACTTAGGATAGACGGGTGGACGAGGACGCCCCCCTCCGTCAATCGGCTGGCATGTTACGCTCTAGTACCTATATGATTGTCCCTTTTTATCATAAATGTGCCCAAGGCGATGGTTAAAGGTCTTCGTGTCCTGGGAATGACGTTAAACCTTATCTGTTGTTCGGGATATATGAGATAAAGTAGCATGGACATGGAGTCAACACCTCGTTACAATACCATAGGGTTTCTCCAATCTTCAGACGAAAACCAGATTTGATCTGAAGATTGAAATCCCCGAAAGAAAAATGAATACTGGCTCTCATTGGCCATACATGTCTTACACAATCGTTTATGCTTAAGAGGATAAACCCCGGTGAGAAACATGTTAAACACCCTGCACTGTAAGAAATGTCCTCATAGAATATGGAGCTTTCGCTCCAAACAGAAAGAGATATTTCAACGCCAAAATACTAGGGATCTCTTTTAGAATACTAACAAGAATGACATTTTATCCTTCATTAGAGAAAAAAGAAAATAACGAAAATTATGAATCTTATACAAATGTTGTTTATTATGCAGCTTTGTAAAAAATTTTCAAATAGACAAATTGTATTATAAGAATTAAGCTGGTGTTAACTTCTGTAGCTAACACCAATTCTCATTATGCGCTAGGTGATCCCAGCAGGCACCGAACGCAAGAAATTTACATATTTTATATAAAACTAATTCCAACAAATAGTTATAACAAAACAGATTTTATTGTCTGATCAAAGTCCAACATGAATAATACAAAAGAAGATGGACGAGGGAAAAGAGTACTTGAAGAAGGTTTGAGTTATATTAATTAAAAAAGTGTCACTTAGTTTTCATTCCATGATGAATCTACATGCGAAGCTAAAATTTCTATAAAGACATAGAATATATAGGCTCTAGTACTTACACTGATATGCCGGGCCTGGTGAGCCCGAACCTCTATGAAAGATAGAATTTAATAGGGAGCACGTAAAGACACATGTATAAGCCTGTAGTTATCTACAAAAATACACCTATAATCACTTTGGCTCTTACTTACGCTAGACGGACTGTCGGAGAGGCCCCCTCAGATCAAGCGGCTGGTCGCGTCAAGCCCTAGCTCCTATATGGTTGCCCCAACCTTATTGCCCTTACGGAAATCCCCAACCCCTTTTTATCATATGGGTGCTAGAAGGCGTGGTTGAGAGTCTTCATTCCTGGGTATGACGTTAAACTCTCTTATGGTGAGGTTTTAGTTTTGGAGGTATGGGAATGTGGAACGCCCCTTTATCACTTTATTGCTACCTGGTCCACTCTGACCCGGAGTGGTAGTAACTGTTAGGGTCCCATCTATGGATTAAATAGAAAAATGAGTTTATAAAAAAAATTTACGTATCCATTAAGAATGAATGTATTTCAAAACTTTGTCGGCATTAAATGACCCACTGAGGTTGATATGCCGTAAAACCACCCACACCAAAATGCACCTGTAACGGAAACATCAACCAAACTCTTATCTACACTCTAACAGTTTTGATATACGATTAAACAAACCAAATCATTTAATTATAATTCTAATATATTAGAAATTCGGTCTCCTTTGTGTGGTAACGAAAATATGTCACTGCTTACGCCAAAGTTATTTGATGAATTAAGTTTATACATGAGTATTTAATTTATAGTCAGTATCATTACTACAAAAAATATTAAAATTCTATGAAAAATCAATTAATTCACAATTTCGATATTATTCAGCTTTTAGATAAATTTATGTTTGAACTAGTTTTTTCCTAAAATATGTTTGGTGAAATGTTTTTACTAGGTCCCCCCCCCCGTTTCATCTGCACGTATTCGCCATGGATAGACTGATCAGAAACAAATAAAGGATTCTACACAACACTAAGGAACACCGAGGAACAACCAAAGCATTCTACCCAACACTAAGGAACAACTAGGAACAACCAAGGATTCTACACAACACTAAGGAACACCGAGGAACAACCAAAGGATTTTATCCAACACTAAGGAAAACGAGGAACAACCAAATAATTCTACCCAACACTAAGGAACACCTAGGAACAACCAAAGGATTCTACCCAACACTAAGGAACACTGAGGAACAACTAAAGGATTCTACCCAACACTAAGGAACACCGAGGAACAACCAAAGAATTCTACCCAACACTAAGGAACACGAGGAACAACTAAAGATTCTCCCAACACTAAGGAAACCTAGGGATTCTACCCAACACTAAGAAACACCTAGGAACAACCAAAGGATTCTACCCAACACTAAGGAACACTGAGGAACAACTAAAGGATTCTACCCAACACTAAGGAACACCGAGGAACAACCAAAGAATTCTACCCAACACTAAGGAACACTGAGGAACAACTAAAGGATTCTACCCAACACTAAGGAACACCTAGGAACAACCAAAGGATTCTACCAACACTAAGGAACACTGAGGAACAACTAAAGGATTCTACCCAACACTAAGGAACACTGAGGAACAACCAAAGGATTCTACCCAACACTAAGGAACACCGAAGAACAACCAAAGGATTCTACCTAACACTAAGGAACACCGAGGAACAACTAAAGGATTCTACTCAACACTAAGGAACGATCAAAAGATTCTACCCAAGACTAAGGAACAATCAAAGGATTCTACCCAACACCAAGGAACAACCAAGTACACTTTCACTAAGGACACAAGGGATTTCCACAATGAAGTGCGTTCACATGCAGCCTAAAAATGGCGACAAAAATCGTAAAATCGAACTCGCTATTCAGTTGCAATCGATCTGTAAGTCGAACTTGCTAACCATTAAACCGCGATGTGACACCCAAAGGTAATTAGCCAAACCGTTCCGAACGGGTAGGATGTGACAATAGGTCACAAATATGGAACATCCGACGCGGATCGAACACGCTATTCAATAGTAATTGATCTGCGAGACTAAATGCTAATCTTGACACCCCGGGCGCTGGTTTAGCTCAGTCAGTATATCACCCATCTAGGAATCGCAAGTTCCTAGTTCGATAGCGGTCTTCGCCAACTTAGCGCATGAGTAACATAGTTTGGGTAAATTGCTCTGTGCGGTAAAGTGGAAACCGGCATTAGGTGTAGCGTTCCACCTCAGCAAAAAGTAAAAAAATCTCCTTGGTCTAGCTTTAGAGAAAAGATGATAGACTCCCTCGCAGTCCGGCTGATTTTGACAATAGGACAATCCGCCGACTTAACTTTTACACCCTGGTTTGACGCCTAAGGTATTTATTAACCGGTTCGCTTTGGGTAGGATGTGACACAACACTCTGAAGCGTCAGGGTAGAATCTTGAACATTATTAATTGCGAGAATAAACCTGTCATAATCGGTCATCGTTTCTTCACAGACTCTTTTATTGTCTGATTTTATCTCTTATATATATATATATATATATTATATATATGTGTGTGTGTGTGTGTGTATATATATGTGTGTGTGTGTGTGTGTATATATGTATGTGTTATATATGTATTTGTGTATATATATATGTATTGTGTATATGTGTGTGTATATATATATATATATATATGTATATGTGTATATGTGTGTGTATATATATATGCATGTGTGTATATGTGTGTGTATATGTGTGTGTGTGTATGTATATATACATATATGTGTGTATGTATATATGTATGTAGTATGTATATATGTATGTGTGTGTGAATGTCTATGTGTGTGTATGTATATATATATATATGTGTATGTGTGTATGTATATATCTATATGTGTATGTGTGTATGTATATATACATGTGTGTGTATGTATATATATACATATGTGTGTATGTATATATATATGTGTATGTGTGTATGTATATATATATATATATATATGTGTGTGTGTGTGTGTGTATGTATATGTGTGTGTGTGTGAATATATATGTGTGTGTGTGTGTATGTATATGTATATATATTTATTAAACTAGGGTTATAAAAATTGAAACACAAAACCTTTATAATGACTAGAAATAAGTGAGGGAGTGATTGAGTGTGTGTATGTCTGTCTGTGTGTCTGTCAGAGTGAGACAGCCTGTGTGTATATATTCACATTACAAGAAATAATAAAATAAAATCTCCAGTCCGATATAAGTTGACTTCTCGGTTCAGACAGTGAATAAATTCAGGAGCCCACGAATAGTGTCCGGTCAGTCATGCAACTTCAAGTTCTCACATTCGATAATGGCTGACAATGAAGAATTGATAAAAAAAAAAACATACAGAAAATTCTTACGTCCACAATGTCTATACTGATATCTGAACATAGAGATTAGAAAGAACTCGTCAATTGTTGCCTTGTGTCAGTCTAAGCTAATCTCTGGAAATAGAGATGAAAAAGAACTCAACAACTGTTAATTGTGTCAGACAAATGTAATCTTATTAAACGCACCTAATTCTGAAAATTAGGTACCTCACGGCGTGTAATATTTAGCAAACTTATAAAACAAACTGCTACTAGTGCCGCATTTCCATCCTCACCAGGAGCTCCATGTTTTTGGCCTTTCACCTAACTAGGCACACAGGTTATATATTTTTGATGCTGTTTTTAGCAGTAGTTGTCGTAACCGATCTCTTATCGATGATATGGATCGTAGAAATAGTACTCTCAGCATCTTTTTAAACGTAACAGTTATCCCGAACTGTCGACTGGGCTGTAGAATAGACGACAGCACCCCTGCAGACAGGTAAAGTCTCCCCACTGAGGCCATCTCTTGTCCATAACTGGAAGGAGAATAAGTAGATTCGTACCTTTCCCAAGGGTATTTGCAGTTGAAATGCGAACAGCTGCGTCTAAGATTTGAACTCGTCTCATGTCCATTTCTATCGATGGTAACCGTTACATCCCGTCCTGTCATCTAAGATAGAATAATACGGCGACTGCACCTCTGCACCCCAGTTAGGCCACCTCTTGACCGTAGGTGGCGAGTCGTGATTCTTAAGAACGGAATCTTCGTAGGTGAGCAGTCCATGACATGTAAAACTTCACTTCGGTTAAACGGATAAAATACATAAAAATATTAGATCATTATAATACAGATTATTAATACTACATTAGATTATTTTGAGGATGACTTTAATGATATCAAGTTTGTTAGCCTTAACAGTACTTTCCTTTTAAAGTTCTTGAATTTCACCATTGATCTAAGTGGCCAATGGTGTAATAGAGAAATCATTCTTATTTTGACAACATATCATTAAAAAAACTAGTTAAACATTAACAAATATTGCCAATTTGACTTAAAACCTATGTTCATCATTGGTTATAAAGATTTCATCATAACTAGTTTATATATATATATATATATATATATATATATATATATATATATATATATATATATAATATACTTTTAATTGCTTAAAAATTACTTCTGCTGATGGTTAATATTGAAATTATTGTATATATAATTGCATATATATATATATATATATATATATATATATATATATATATATATATATATATATATATATTCCCATTTCATCTTATCAATCGGGTTAGTCACATCAAGACCTAGCACCTGTATGATTGTCCCACCCCAGTTGCTCTTATGGCAAACCTCTCTTTTATTATATGTGCTAGAAGGTGGTAGCTAAGGGTCCTAATGTCCTTAGTATGACGCTAAACTCTGATGGTGAAGTTCCAATTCTTTACTCCCAGGTCCACTCCGAACCAGAGTGGTAGTACCTGTTAGGGTCGTATATATGGGTTAAATAGAAAAAAATGAGTTAATAAACAAAATTGTAAAATAATAAACAAATGGGGCATCCAGTGAGGATAGAATTGGCTATTCAGTTGTAATGGATCTGCGAAACCAGCTCAGTAACCATTGAACCACGATCGGACAACTAATTTACCCTAACTATTCTGAGTTAGGATGTGACGATAGGTGAGAAATATGGAGTATCCCGTGGGAATATTTGTTTATAAGGTGTGTTGAGGTCCACCACTTAAACTTATAGACCCTGCGTGGCCACATGGATTAAACCCAGCCAATCAACAGCTCAACTACCGGTTAGTTAACTATTTAATCGCTGATATTGAAAAGCCGTTTTATTTGCACGTTTCGCCATGGATTGACGGATCAGCAACCCAGAAACAAATAAAGGATTCTACCCAACACAAAGGAACACCGAGAAACATCAAAAAGATTCTACCCAACACTAAGAGATACCAAGGAACAACCAAACGGACAACTAATTTACCCTAACCATTCTGAGTTTGAAAAAAAGAGTACCCAGAAAAAATGAATCAAGCAAAACGTCTTCGCCATAAAATAAGCCAAATAGTTTGTTACATAATCTATGCGGTTGCATAAGATATTGTCAATCCCCTGTAATTCTGAGGGGATGAACCCTTTATATCATGGCCGGGTCCTTCTATGGAAAATTACAGAAGCCCGCCAAATATGTGAAGTCACGTGGGACCTTTTTCAGAGTCCCCAGTTTGCAGTTGGACGTCAGGCAGAGCAGCAGCCGTTTTATGCTCTGCCTAAAACTGGAACACACGCGCGCTACGTTATGTCTGGGTGGCGATTTACCGAATAAAGAACATTAAAAGAAAATCGAAGTCTTGTGTTTACTAAAAACTAAAAATGACACAGGGCTTCTGATAAAGAGAATCCCTAACAGAAAACCAGACCGAAGTCCCCACGACAACCCCAGACGCAAGATGTTAGAAGATAGACCCAAAGCTGACCAGAAGAGAAGACGACTAGAAGTAAGAAGTAAGAAAAGGGTATACAACATTATATCGATTTTGTACTGTGAAAACCTCACAATGTAACAGCCGCCCTGTCGGTGGGGCGTTAGAATGCACTGACTGCACCTCTGCAAAGGGGGTAAGACTTCCCCAATGGGGCCACCTGTTGGCCGTGGGTGCGACCCGTGATGCTTAAGGATAGAGCCCAGGTGGATGAGCAGTTCATGACATGCAATACTCCACTTTGGCCCTATCTTGGGCTAGACGGGCGGTCGGAGAGGCCCTCCGATCAATCGGCTGGTCACGTCAAACCCTAGCACCATATGATTGCCCCAACCCTATTGCCCTTATGGCAAGCCCCAACCCCTTTTATCATATGGGTGCTAGAAGGCGGTGGCTGCGGGTCTACATGTCCTGGAATGACGTTAAACTCTATCTGATGGTGAGGTTCCAGTTTGGAGGTTTGGGAATGTGGAGCACCCCTTCATCACCATTGCTCCCTGGTCCACTCTGACCCGGAGTGGTAGTACCTCTTAGGGTCCCATCTATGGGTTAAATAGAAAAATGTGTTTATAAAAAAAATGGTATTATCCATTAAGAATTATTTATTTCAAAACTTTATCGGCATTAAATGACCCACTGAGGTTGATATGCCGTAAAACAAAACAAACCAAACCAAACGATGTAACAGGTTGACATACCGTAAAACCCAACGAACCAACAAAACCACACATTAAGATAATTTTAACTAAAATGACCAAAATAGTAGAAAAATGTTCCAGTTCAAAGAGAAGACGAAACGTGAACCTCACATAATGACGATAGTGTTTTTTTCAAAAAGCTATTAACTATCAATGGTGAAGAAATAATTAAACGAGTAAATTTCTTTTAATTCATCACGTTGAAGTGTCTTTAAATCTTATTATAATGGAGAAACTGTTTATCACCGGTTACGTCACAATCGCCTCAGGAATGCGTAAGTTTATCAATGAGTATTTAATTTATAGACAAATAATTAATCATCATCATCACGGTAGCACGGGTATCGACAACAATCTTACGCCAACCCTCCCTATCATTCATTGCGCCTGGAAGCTCCTCTGCGGAACAGCCAGCATCTTCACATAGCTGGTCAATGTAGGTCCTTGCTGGGCGCCCCACACTTGTATGACCATGGTTGGCTTCCACAGGAGAACGTCGCTTATGAGTTCAAATAATTAATACATACAATAAATGTAATTTACAAAACGATGTCTCAATGAAAATCTGAGTTAGATTTGCCTCAAAACAGCTCATGTTATAAGTGGATTTAAAATCCTGCAATGTGTCTTGTATATCAGTAAGAAATAAAGAATTACATAAAATAGTGTATAGTTAATTTGCATATTGGTTTTAACAAAATCGGGCTTGATAAATAATTATTTAGAATTATCCATCTCTAATGATATTGTTTTATTCTCCAACGTGTTGAAATAAATCCCATAGATGATTCTATATAAAACAATTAAAATATATTAGAATAAGTAATATTTTATATACGTTCTTATTTAATTTTGTTTGTATTTCTAATTTGATATATTTCATTGCATTAAAACTTCAATAGATATTCTTGATAGCTAAGATAATTAAACGAAAGGGACCACGATACTACAAAATTGTCCCGTTTAAAGAAAATATAAAACATTGAACCTCACGTCAAGACGAAATTTGTTTAAAAAATCTCTGAATGAATTAACTGCTTGACAAAACAATAGAAAAGAAAATATTTAATAAATAAATTTATTTTAATTGATAACGAGAGTTCCCTTAACTACATTGATACCATCGACGAGAGGCTGCACAACTTGGTGACCTGCTGCGGATGGTGCTAACAGACCGGCTCGAGAGCTGCGAAAAAAACCGGACCCGGATTTTCCAGGGCACCGAAAGCGCACTGGACGCCACCCGAGCTGCGGCGCCCTACAGGTACCTTTCCGTATCTCCGGACGAACCGATTCCATGGACACGCTCCTTTACGAAGAAGAGAAACTCTTTCCGAGGCTCTTGGCGAAG
The DNA here is from genome assembly GCA_023376005.1 of Doryteuthis pealeii. NCBI lineage: Eukaryota > Metazoa > Mollusca > Cephalopoda > Myopsida > Loliginidae > Doryteuthis > Doryteuthis pealeii. Next base: position 62,780,867 of record CM042167.1, on the reverse strand, counting down.
TCAACGCGATTTCGTCCGTGAAAGAGACGGGTGCCGCCGCCGCTGACGTCGCCACCCCCAGGCCTTCTCAGTCCGGCTTCGGGAATATTAACCCGATTTTCTTTCGACAGGAGGCTGGTCGCTGGTTTTCCACTATTTTCCAAGTTTCTAGTTTCAGGATCCAGCCCCTTTCGGGAAGACTTTCGCCTGGGTCATAGGACCGACTGACTCGTGCTCGATCGCCGTTGACACGGAACCCTCTCTCACTTTGGTCTTCGAAGGTCTCGTTCGAATATTTGCTACTAACACTGAGATCTTCACCTGCAGTCGTCTCCATCCAGGCTCGCGCCCTAGGCATCCGTGTACACCACGGCGCCCTCCTACTTGTCGCGGTATCAGTTCGGCTCGTTTATATTCTCTCTTCACGCGTGTCTTTAAATATTGATACGAATAGATGAATTTTTTTTTGGTTTTGTTTAATAAAAAAAAAAAATGACTTCCGAAAAAGAAAAAAAGAAGAAAGAGAAGGAAATACATTCTTTATCAGTTTACGAGCAGATATCAAAAGACACTTAACATGGAACGGAGATCGTGAAGATTCTATTGAAAAAAAAATAATTAAAAATTGATTTGTCGAAAATTAAATCGAATTTTTAATTGTTCAGTTTCATAGACATCAAAAAGCCGGTATGATTTTTTTCTCAAAAATATTTAAATCAATACAGAAAAAAAAAAAAATAGAAATTAATTCGTAAATTGCAGAGAACTAAAAGAACTTTATTTGGTTTATGAGTTCGTCCATGTAAAGGAAGTTGGCATAAAAGATTAATTCGGTCGCATCGAGTCTTCGATTATGGTCGTGTACTTGTATTCTTCATTTTGTTAATTATCCAAAAGCTGGTTGTTTAATTTGATTGCATAATATTTCAGAGCACACAATGAATTGTCATAGACAATGAATTCACAATAGGTTATCGAGTTCTAACAGTGAATACATTCATATATATATATATATATATATATATATATATATATATATATATTATAAATCTAATGAGTCAGACGAACCTACTAAAAGTTTCGCTTAATGCTCTTCAGGGCTGAGATCTGACTCTCAACCCCGAAGAGCATTAAGCGAAACTTTTAGTAGTTTGTCTGACTCATTAGATTTATCTTTATCATTGCTCTACTTATGTATTGATCACTTTTTGCTTATTAGCTTTAGTCTCCTGGCGGTTTGTATAATATATGCATATAATTTTTTTCTTTTGACCAAAATATTGTACCAATAGATTATTTTTTGTTGGTACGATTATCTTTGTCTTTTCTTTTCCCAAAATTTTTTTCTACCCGGTTGATGTGTTTGGTAGTATATTTTACCAATCAAACTATCCGCGAGGATTTACCAATAAGTTTCGTATATTAAATTATATATATATATATATATAATATATATATTATATATATATATATATATAATATATATATATATTATTTATTTATTTATTTATTTATTTATTTTCTTCTTTCTTTCTTTTCTTTTCTTTTGCTACACAGGTGCTAAGCAGCTCAATAATGAGATAAACAGGACTGCAGAGCGGTGACCTCTTCGTCATCATGAACAACCAAATGTAGATGGGAATTTCCCCTGCAATGTGTGTGACCGCATCTGCAAGTCCAGAATTTGACTAATGACCACCATAGGTCCATAAATGAAGACATGGAGTTTCTGGCCAAATGACAGTTTCTCAATTGAAAGTAATTATATATATTATATAATATATATATATATATATATATAATATATATATGTTATCCCCAGACACCGTATTTTGACGTTTACGTCTCATCAGTATGGATAGACTTAACAGATTCTTATAGCATGGAGCGAAACCCGACTTTTCATGAGTCCGATTTTCCTCACGGCGTTAGTAGCTGCCCGTAAGAGGCGAACATTTAACTGATAAACACATACATCGATATATGTATGTTACGATCACCAGAGAACTCAAGTCTGTAAACAACATGCAGGTATTGCCTTACGCTAAACGGTAAAAGTTCGTATAAGTACTCCTCCACTGGGTTTGTTGCATATATATATATATATATATATATATATATATATAATATATATATATATAACAGGAAAGTTGTTTAGGAAATGATTCTTACACAGGGTATTTTTAATAAATATTATTTAAAAAAAAAACGGCTAAACAATTTCAATTTTTTCTCCTCCCATATACTGTATTTCATTTTCTCCTACAGTCTTTATACCTTGACAAGGGTGAATGTTCCCCCGAAATATCGGAATTAATCGAACCAGGGACAGAACAGCTGGATATTAAAACTCTGTGTTTGTTCTGATTTTTGTCTTTGTTCTGTTTTTTTTCCATGCTTCATAATACCCCAACAACAAAGTTTACAAGAACAATGTTTATACACAAAAATGTATATATATATATATATATATATATATATATATATATATATAAACAAAAAAGTTAAACCTAATGAGTCAGATATACCTACTTAGAGCTCTTCAGGGCTAAGATCTATTTTTCCCAGGTGATGTTTGGTAGTATATTTTTACAATCAAACTTTTAGCCGGTTTTTTCTTATCGCGAGGGTTACCAACAAATTTGGTATATATATATATATATATATATATATATATATATATATATATATATATATTAGCTCTATTGCCGCCGAATATGGAGACTTTTAAGCTATCTAATTAATAATTTTTCTTGTCATAATTCAAGTGATGTTTTCAATAGATAAAATGTCTTAATTAGCCAAAGAGATGTAATTTTTCTTTTATTTACATTTAATTGATCGCAAAAAAACAAACTTGATAATAGAATTTCCAATCCTCAAGCGGCTGTATAATTTGATTGTATAATATGTCATAGCGTCCAATGAATAGTCGTAAGACAATCAGTTCAGATGAGGTTATAGCGTTCGTTTTGGTTGATTGTTTGGTTGTATATTACGGCAGGTTAATCTTTGGACTATTTCATACTGAAGACGATATTACGAATTTTGTCGCCATTCTTAGGCTGCAGGTGAGAGCATTTTACAGTGGAAAACCCTTGTCTTCCATACGAAGAAGCCTTGGTTATTCTTTGGTGTACCTATGGTTGGGTAGAATCCTTTGGTTGTTCCTCGGTGTTCCTTAATGTTGGGTAGAAACCTTGGTGTTCCTCGGTGTTCCTTAGTGTTGGGTAGAAATCCTTTGGTTATACCTCGGTTTTCCTTTAGGGTTAGGTAGAATTCTTTGGTTGTTCCTCGGTGGTTCTTTAGTGTGGGTAGATCCTTTGGTTATACTCGGTGTTCCTTAGTGTTGTGTTAGAATACTTTGGTTATACCTCGGTTCCATAGTGTTGGTAGAATCCTTTGGTTGTTCCTCGGTGTTCCTTAGTTTTGGTGTAGAATCTTTGGTTGTACCTCGGTGTTCTATAGTGTTGGATAGAATCATTTGGCTGTTCCTCGCCGTATACCTTACTGTTGAGTTAAGAATCCTTTGGTTGTTTCCCGTTGTGTTCCTCAGGTAAATGTCCCTTAGTGTAGTAAAATCCTTGGTGTGTAGATCTTCACTCGGTGTTCCTTAGTGTCAGGTAGAATCCTCCCCGGTGTTCCTTAGTGTCAGGTAGAATCCTTTGGTTGTTCCTCGGGTTCCTTAGTGTTGGTAGACTCCTTTGATTGTTCTTTGGTGTTCCTTAGGTTGAGTAGAATAATTTGGTTGTTCCTCGGTGTCCCTTAGTGTTAGGTAGAATCTTTGTTGTTCCTCGGTGTTCCTGTCAGGTAGAATCCTAGTTAGATCCTTTGGTTGTTCCTCGGTGTTCCTTAGTTCAGGTAGAATCCTTTGGTTGTTCCTCCGGTGTTCTTAGTGTTGGTAGACTCCTTTGGTTTTCTTGGTGTTCCTTAGTGTTGAGTAGAATAATTTGGTTGTTCCTCGGTGTCCCTTAGTGTAGGTAGAGAATCCTTTGGTTGTTCCTCGGTGTTCCTTAGTGTCAGGTAGAATCCTAATTTTGCTTCCTTAGTGTCAGGTAGAAATCCTTTGGTTGTTCCTCGGTGTTCCTTAGTGTCAAGGTAGAATCCTTTGGTTGTATCTCGGTGTCCTTTAGTGTTGGGTAGACTTGGTTGTTGGTCGTTCCCTTAGTGTCCATAATTAGAGTTAGTAAGTCATAATTTGGCTGTTCTCGGTGTCCTTAGTCGGTAAATCCTCTTTGTTCCTCCTCGTGTCTCCTTAGTGTCAGGTAGAATCCTTTGTGGATTCTCGGTGTTCCTCGTGTCAGGTTAGAATCCTTTGGTTGTTCCTCGGTGTTCCTTAGTGTCAGGTAGAAACCTTTGGTTGTTCCTCAGTTGTTCCTTAGTGTCAGGTAGAATCCTTTGGTTGTTCCTCGGTGTTCCTTTAGTGTCAGGTAGAATTCTTTTGGGTTGTTCCTCGGTGTCCTTGTCAGGTAGAATCCTTTGGTGTCCTTGTCCGTTCTCTTTATGTGGTAGACTCCTTTCGTTGGCAGACTTCTTGAGTGGGAGTATCATCCTATATATTAACTTCCCTTCGTAGTGAATTCCTTGGTTGTCCTTGTCAGGTAGAATCCTTTGATTCCTTTCGTGTTCTCGGTGTTCCTAGTGTCAGTAGATCACCTTGGTTGTTCCTCGGTGTTCCTAGTGTCAGGTAGAATCCTTTGTTGTTCCTCGGTGTTCCTTAGTGTTGGGTAGACTCCTTTGGTGTTTCTTGGTGTTCCTTAGTGGTTGAGTAGAATAATTTTGGTTGTTCTCGGTGTCCCTTAGTGTTAGGTAGAATCCTTTGGTTGTTCCTCCGGTGTTCCTTAGTGTCAGGTAGAATCCTTTGGGTTGTTCCTCGGTGTTCCTTAGTGTCAGGTAGAATCCTGGGTTGTCTCGGTGTCCTTAGTGTCAGGTAGAATCCTTTGGTTGTTCCTCGGTGTTCCTTAGTGTCGGGTAGAATCCTTTGGTTGTTCCTCGGTGTTCCTTAGTGTTGGGTAGACTCCTTTGGTTGTTCTTTGGTTTCCTTAGTGTTGAGTAGAATAATTTGGTTGTTCCCTTCGGTGTCCCTTAGTGTTAGGTAGAATCTTTGGTTGTTTCCTCGGTGTTCCTTAGTGTCAGGTAGAATCCTCCTCGGTGTCCTTAGTCGTCAGGTAGAATCCTTGGTTGTTCTCGGTGTTCCTTAGTGTTCAGTAGAATCCTTTGGTTGTTCCTCGGTGTTCCTTAGTGTCAGTAGAATCCTTTGGTTTGTTCCTCGGTGTTCCTTAGTGTCAGGTAGAATCCTTTGGTTGTCCTCGGTGTTCCTTAGTGTCAGGTAGAATCCTTTTGGTTGTTCCTCGGTGTTCCCTAGTGTCAGGTAGAATCCTTTGGTTGTTCCTCGGTGTTCCTTAGTGTCAGGTAGAATCCTTTGGTTGTTCCTCGGTGTTCCTTAGTGTTGGGTAGACTCCTTTGGTTGTTCTTTGTGTTCCTTAGTGTTGAGTAGAATAATTTGGTTGTTCCTCGGTGTCCCTTAGTGTTAGTAGAATCCTTTGTTGTTCCTCGGTGTTCCTTAGTGTCAGGTAGAATCCTTTTGGTTGTTCCTCGGTGTTCCTTAGTGTCAGGTAGAAATCCTTTGGTTGTTCCTCGGTGTCCTTAGTGTCAGTAGAACCTTTGGTTGTTCCTCGGTGTTCCTAGTGATTGGTAGACTCCTTTGGTTGTTCTTTGGTGTTCCTTAGTGTTGGGTAGACTCCTTTGGTTGTTCTTTGTGTTCCTTGTGTTGAGTAGAATAATTTGGTTGTTCCTCGGTGTCCCTTAGTGTTAGGTAGAATCCTTTGGTTGTTCCCGGTGTTCCTTAGTGTCAGGTAGAATCCTTGGTTGTTTCCTCGGTGTTCCTTAGTGTTGGTTAGAATCCTTTGGTTTGTTCTTGGTGTTCCTTAGTGTTGAGTAGAATAATTTTGGTTGTTCCTCGGTGTTCCTTAGTGTTAGGTAGAATCCTTTGGTTGTTCTTTGGTGTTCCTTAGTGTTGAGTAGAATAATTTGGTTGTTCCCGGTGTCCCTTAGTGTAGTAGAATCCTTTGTTGTTCCTCGGTGTTCCTTAGTGTCAGTAGAATCCTTTGGTTGTTCCTCGGTGTTCCTTAGTGTTCAGGTAGAATCTTTGGTTGTTCCTCGGTGTTCCTCAGTGTCAGTAGAATCCTTTGGTTGTTCCTCGGTGTTCCTTAGTGTCAGGTAGAATCCTTTTTGGTTGTTCTTTGGTGTTCCTTAGTGTTGAGTAGAATAATTTAGTTGTTCCTCGGTGTCCTTAGTGTTAGAGAATCCTTTGGTTGTTCCTCGGTGTTCCTTAGTGTGGGGTAGAATCCTTGGTTATTCCTCGGTGGTCCTTTAGTTGTGGTAGAATCCTTTGTTATACCTCGGTGTTCTATAGTGTTGGGTAGAATCCTTTGGTTGTACCTCGGTGGTCCCTTAGTGTGGGTAGAATCCTTTGTGTTGTCTCGGTATTCCATTAGTGTTGGGTAGAATCCTTTGGTTGTTCCTCGGTGTCCTTAATGTGAGTAGAATCATTTGGTTATTCCTCGGTGTTCCTTAGTGTGGGTAGAATCCTTTGGTTGTACTTCGTGTTCCTTAGTGTTAGGTAGAATCCTTTGATTGTTGCTCGGTATTCCTTAGTGTTGGGTAGAATCTTTGGTTATTCATCGGTGTTCCTTAGTGTTGGTGTAGATCCTTGGCTGTTCCTCGTGTTCCTTAGGTTGCCTCGTATCCTTAGGTTGGTAGAATCATGTTCCTCGGTAATCCTCTTAGTGTTGGGTAGAATCCTTTGTTTATTCCTCGGTATTCCTTAGTGATATTGGGTTAGAATCATTTGGTTATTCCTCGGTATTCCTTAGTGTTGGGTAGAATCATTTGGTTATTCCTCGGTGTTTCCTTAGTGTTGGTAGAATCATTTGTTATTCCTCGGTTGTTCCTTAGTGTGGGTAGAATCCTTTGGTTATTCCTCGGTATTCTTAGTGTTTGTTTATTTGTTTAATGGCTATTTCAACACTTTCGGACATCATTAAATCACATAAAATAAAGAGGACTCACACAGTCAAGAAGTATTAGGATTTTGTCGCCATTTTAGGCTGCAAGTGAGAGCACTTTATAGAGGAAATTCCTTGTGTTCCTTAGTGAAAGAATCCTTGGTTATTATTTGGTGTTCCTTAGGGTTGGGCAGAATTCCTTTGGTTGTTCCTCGCGTGTTCCTTAATGTTGGGTAGAATTCCCTTGTGTTCCTTAGTGAAGAATTCCTGGTTGTTTCTTAGAGTTAAGTATTATTTGCCATACTCTATCCTCGGAGAGACAGAGACAGACTTACTTGTTTGTTACTTCTTCTTTTACTGCCTCGGCTAAGATCGTCATCTTGTCGTATTCCACTCTTTGCTCGCCATCATCTTGTCAAGTCTCTTCTAAGTCTTCTTCTGGGCTAACTCTTTTCGTCATGCAATAATTAACTTCAAGACTTTTATTTTCTTGAACAGATTTTATTTCTGCCCATGTTCCTCTTTCGCTGCGGGAGAGAATCAACCTCAGCAGAGCACGTATACTCTGCATCCCATCTTTGATTGAAACTAAATTCTAAAACTAGTCACGTGTTCTCGTGACGTGTCAGATGGGGTTACAGTCCTGTATTTTTCCAATAGCCCCTTATTCTACAGGGTTTGTCAAATTTTATGCTACCACATAAATTATGTAACAGTAGAAACCTTTGGTTGTTCTTTAGTGCTTAGTAGAATCTTTGGGTTGTCCCTCGGTGTTCTTATGTTAAGTGAATCCTTTGTTTGTTCATCAGTGTTTCTTTAGATGTTAGGTAGAATCTTTTGGTTGTTCATTGTGTTTGCTTGATCGTCGTTAACGACATT
>CM042167.1:62737108-62767108 GCA_023376005.1 Doryteuthis pealeii | reverse complement strand
TGGCATTCTCTCCTTGCGCAGCCTACTTACACCAAAATACCTCTTTCGCTCTATGGCTTTATCCTACTTAAAATTATCCCTTTCGAATGATTTGAAAATATTTTTAAAGCAAAAGCTTCGTATGAAAGGGAGATGGAGGGGTTGGGGTAACAAAACAAAAAATTCCCAAGAAACCGAAAAATATAACAAATATAACATTTTAGTTACCCCCTTTCCCTCTGCTATTTTATAGGACCACCGACTGTCTTCCGATCTTTTCAGGGTTCGAAAGCAAGCCGGTTGGTTCCTCTAAGTTGGGACTGGGCGTCCTTAGTGGGGAGTTGGCGAAAAAACTTCCTACATGTTAGATCCAGAAGGGGAAAAAACGAGCATTTAGTTGTTGATCTTATATTCCGTCCCAACTGAGACGGAAGTGACGTAGATCGCTTTTCATTGTTCACACACTACTTTTAAGATAACAGGCTTTTACCCTGGAGGCCGGAAGTATATTAAGCAATGTAACCTTCCCGCTCCAATGCAGAGTTGTGATGACAAGTTACCCCAACCCCTCCATCTCCTTTAAACCATACGAAGCCAACATGTGCTTAAAATTTCTAAATCATTCGAAAGGGAAAATTTTAAGTAGGATAAAGCCACAGAGTGAAAAAGGTATTTTGGTGTAAGTAGGCTGTGCAAGGAGAAAATGCCAGGTTTATTTTTCAATGGATCGGTCAGTGAGTGAACCTAGCTAAATAGATCCATGTAGTGGTATGACCAGCTTTGTTACCCCCACCCCAAGAAAAACAAACAAACTAAACCTTCCAGCTATATGCCGAGTCGTGATGACACACTCATGTACTTCACTTCTTATTTTTTGAATAAAGAATTTGGAGTGAGTACATGAGTGTGCTCACTTCAAATGTAGTACTTCACTTCTTATTTTTTGAATAAAGAATTTGGAGTGAGTACATGAGTGTGCTCACTTCAAATGTAGTACTTCACTTCTTATTTTTTGAATAAAGAATTTGGAGTGAGTACATGAGTGTGCTCACTTCAAATATAGTAGTTCACTTCTTATTCTTCGAATAAAGAATTTGGAGTGAAAACATGAGTGTGCCCACTTCAAATATAGCAGAGTTGTGATGACACACTCATGTACTTCACTTCTTGTTTTTTGAATAAAAAAAATTGGAGTGAGTACATGAGTGTGTTCACTTCAAATATTGTATACTAAGCAATGGTAATGTCTATAGGACGAAGGCGAGTCTGTCTAGTTCCAGACTATGGTTGCTTTTTACAAGCACCAGATTAAAATTCGGTCTGAGATGCAAAGAATCTCTTCATTGGTGTTTGGTAAAAGGTCGGTGACACTTGAGAGACTGTGTCGAGTGAAACACACTAACCTGGAATTCATGCTTGAAGTTACAGGTACCTAAGAATATTGAGTATTTGGAAGAATAATGTTGACCCATCCCAATTAAGGTAGACTAGATTTTTTTGAAATCTTTTATTTAATTATTGATTAACTTGGCTTTTTCGTTTTCTTTCCCCTTCCCATTCCATTAGATGGCATACATTCGAGTTCTCCATATGTTAGAGGAGGGATTTTTTTCTCTAGGCAATTTCCGACCGGTGAACTAATTATTCTGTCATATTACTAAGTGAGGGGGGATACTAATAATACTTTTATTTTTATCATATTTTCTCTTTTTTTTATTCACATTGTTTTCACTTGGGTTTCTTTTAGTTTTAATTGTATATATAAATCTTCCTCGCGACTATGTAAATACGGGATTAGATGTAGGTTTACCATAGAGAAACTGGTAAGTTTTAGTGTTTGTAGTACGAATTGGTTTTATTGTGAATGGAAAACTGTAGTATGAATTGGGTCATGAATGGAAATAGTTAGGTTAGAAATGACCACCCTCCCCTCTTTTTAGGCCTTGTGCCACATTTTTGTATATATTTTAAGAAATAAATAATTTGGAACAGAATTAAGCTAATTGGTGATGTCAGTCGACAGGAAGAGATATTACGTTTTGCTCTGTTTACTCGGCGTGGTTTGTACAATTCGAAATAAGGAACCCTATGAAGGCGAGTCTTTCTCTGACTGTGGTTGCTTTTTACAAGCATCAGATTAAATTTAAAATCCATCCTGAGAGGCGAATACTCTCTTCATTAGAGTTTAGCAACGTGAGCGACTGTTTCGAGTGAAAGACTTTAACCTTGAGTTGATGCTTGAAGTTACACGTACCTAAAATATTTGGTATTCGGAAGATTATTGTAGACCAATCCAGGTAAGTTAAAAAAAGTTTAATTATTGATTAACTTAACATGTATTTGATGTTTTTACGGCTGCACCTCTGCAACCGACTCCAAAGAACAAATACACTACTGTTATTCTCATGAAGTCGGTACAGAAAAATGCAACCGGACACATACTTGGGCACAAGACCGGAAGTTTTTTGTTTTGGGGGGAACGGGGTACAAAACTTGTCATGCTTCTATATCTGTTAGTTCTATCTTAGCTAGTCCCACTCGCTGACCGATCCATACAAATAACCACAGTCATTCATTGCCTCGTACTACTGGTGTACTAAAAGGGTTTTATGGGTGTGACAAGAAATTTTGGGCTAGGGAATCCTGGATGTGTCCTAAGTGAAAAAAAAAATGAAAAAAACCCCAAAAAACTGGGACATGTTCCCATTCGTACACCTAAATAAGAAGCCTAAAGAAATCTTAGAGCCGGGCTTGGAGCTTTGCTTTTCTAATTGGACATTGTTGGTCTAAGGGAAGGGGTATCTATACCGCTTACGGGCCGTAGTGACCATGGCAGCTTGGAAAAGTAGACTCAAGTCCTGCCCTCACTCTCGCACACAAGCTTGCTGCACTCACCCACCGTTCGCAGAATGTCATGAAAGGAAGCTTCCTCCTGTCGCATTTAATCTTCACTCTAATCTGATGCTTAAAGAAGATGATCAGATCCCGACAGGAAAACAGTCTCTTCTCATGCAATTCCCTTAGTCGTGTGACCCAAATATTGATTAATTTAACATAGAGTATATAATAATAATAATAATAATAATAATAATAATAATAATAATAATAATAATAATAATAATACATCTTTTTTCCTGCTGGTATAATAGGTCTGAGACCTATCAGATGTTCCTTATAAACATTCATCTTACTTTCACAGAATATCTATACTCTTTCCACAAATTATCTAACATTGCCTTAAAGGAGTTTAGAGATGGGGCATTCACTATTGATGATGATAGTTTATTCCATGTATTCACCACTCTGTTACAAAAACAATTTTGGTCTTGCATTTGTTTTACAAAATTATTTTATGAGTTTTAATTTATGATCCCTGGTATTGATATTTTGAGCAATGTTTAGTAGATCAAAGTTCGTTGAATAAAAACCATGTGTATATTTGTAGACTTCAATCATATCCCCACTTTTATGTCGATAAATCAAACTTGGTATGTCAATGTTCCTAAGCCTTTCTTCATACGAAAGGTTTTTTAAATCATTCATTACTTTAGTAGTTCTCTTTTTGAGCTCCTCTGGTAAGCTCATAGGCCTTTTTTTAGTACCCACGAATTTTCGTTTTCTTTCCCCTTCCTATCCCATTAGATGAAAAATTCAAATTGCTTAAAGAGGAATTTATTTTTAATTTCTAATTTAACTTTCGTTTATATTCCACCCAACTCTAAGCAATTCTCGACCGGTGAACTAGTTTTTCTGCTATATTAATAATCATATTATTTTATAATTTCTTTTTTCCCCCTTATTGTTTTTACTGGCATTTTATTTACCTTTTTAATTGTATTTATAAATCAAATCATCCCCACCCACGCACGACTATGTAAATACGGGATTAGGTGTAGGTTTGTCACATAGACTGATAAGTTTTGGTTATTGTAGTGTGAATTGGTTTTACGGTAAATGGAAATTTGTAGTATGAAGTGGGTCACGAATGAAAATAGTTATCTTAGAAGTTAGGATAAAAAAGACCACCCTATCCTCTCCCATTTTAGACCTTGTGTCACATTTTGTATTCTTTTACGAAATGAATACTCGGTTGCATTTTCTTTGTGTGCGGAGTGGATTGGGAGGGGTATCACTCTCCACTCTCCATTTCTTTCAGCTACTACTTCGATACAAATTACTCACCAGATATAGCTCCTGCAGAGTATCATCTTTTCGGCCCCATGAAAGAGAGGTTTAGAGGCAAACATTATACCAATGACGAGGAAGTGAAATCTGTAGTGAAGTGGCTCAAAGAACAGTCGACAGGATTTTACGAGGCAGTGGTATATGCTATCATTCGAAGGTGGAACATTGCTACCGAGAGAAACGGTGACTGTGGCAAAGTAGGGATGTAATCAGCAGAGGACCAGCTTCCTTTTGATGTATGATACCTGTTTTTGTGTTGGTAATTATACCTGTCCTAAACCAAATAGCATTACTTTTTGACTCACCCTTTACACACACACACACACATTATATATATATATATATATATATATATAAACTGAAAATTGGACTGAAGTACACCTGGCCCGATCAAAAGTAATTACCGACTTTAGCTGCAGGGGAATGTCCGCCCCGGAAGTAGTTACCTCCTTCGTCTAAAAGTGGTAGAGTTAAGTTCACTTCCCAATGCCTAGGGCGCACTCAAAAGAGAAATGCCAATAGATATCTTTGGCATTAACCAGACATAAGCGAAAGGGCAAACTTGTGTCAAATGCGTCTTTAACAGGCAGTAGAGGTAAATATCCTATACGTGAATATCATAGTCTATATTTCAAAGGCATCAAAAAAATCTATAGAATTTATATTATCTATACATATATAAAGGGCAGTTGTGTGAATCTGTATGTCCGGAGGAAACTTCAAAAATTAAACAATTAACGACAAAGTAAATATATATACACATTAAATATTACCAGGGCTTGTTTTTTGAGCAAAAATAATAGATTTGATTTATGTTCGTGAAGATGATTAAAAAATAAAATTTAAATGATAACAGTATGGATTTTTTTTTCATTTAATATTTTAGATAGTAGACATTAACATTCATTTGCTGGATCAATGCAAGGTCTATTTTTTCTTGCATAGGGATCTAAATGGGACATTCCACGAGGATTCAACTCACGATTTAGTAATAATGAATCTGCGGGACTAACTTTAAAAAATCCCCCTCTACCCAGGTGACGCCGGGTAGCCGCTGCCACTATTATATATAGTAAAGTTAGTGGATTGGCTTATTGTCGGTATCAGCTAGACTGCGACGGAGACTATCCCGTTTTCGTTAGCGCTTGACCAGGGAGATTGTTTTTGCGTCTCAAGTAGAGCGCCATACCTACCATTATATATATATATATATATATATATATATATATATATATATATATCTTATTAATAATGGAGATTGTCTGTATTTCTGTCTATAACAAAAACTACGTCATAGCTCTACGTCACAATATTCTTATGCTATATACACCCAAAATTTGAGTAAGCAATTTTAAAAATTGTTTTTACTATCGTCCTTTTTTTTCTTTTTTTTTTTCTTTTTTTTTACAGCAACAAGAAGTTAACTAAATGTTTACAGATAAATGTGGAAAATATTGAAAATAATTGTTTGATTATTACATGAACGCAACATTTTATTTGAGAGGGACGATGTTCAGTTTTCATTTCAAATTGTTTTTTTTTACTTTTTACTCTTTTGTCTTACTTATGATACAAACCCTCTGACATTGAATTTTTAACTCCCACCCTCTCAGGCAATATCTTTAGAAATTAATTTTTACGACGGGTGTTTTCTGTTGCTAATATATATAATAAAGATTCTGTATGTTTGTTTGTACAAAGACAGGGTGTATGTCCTCTTGTAAAGGGAAATTTGTAGAGACTAAAAAAGAACAAATTTCGAAAAAATTCCCATTCTGTTTTTGTCTGAGAGTGGGGGGATAACTCTTCTTACTCCTCATTTTTGATAAGAAAAGCTAAATAAATATGTAATAAAGGTATAAATAGGTGATTATCGTGGGAACAACTAAACCCGTATAGACAATGGTTAAATGCTTTTTTTAAAAAAGGGCTCAACTTGTGTCGAAAAAAATATCGACTCTGGTGACCAAGGTAGAGCTGGCCGACGTGTCGGGGTTGCTAAAACTATGCTTCCTTAGCAACCCACTTCTGCCTTTTAAAAGGGAAGAAAAAGATAAGAAATAAAGAGATAGATGGGGAAAGATAGACCATGTGAGTGCATGAAGCGATAACGCTAAACTGTTTACATCGAATATAACTAAAAGATGAAAAGAAAGAAGAGTGAGAGGTAAATCAAGATTATTATTATTTCTCTGAATGTTTGAGATGAGGCTTGAAGATTAGTATTATCTGCGTTACACACTTTTTTTCAATTGGACACATTGCCGAGTGGATTAGGCAGTTAGGTTAAGACAGTTCTAAGTGACAGTTATCTGTTCAATCCTGTTAGCAGTTAGAAAAATAATTGATTAACACAACTCCTACCCCAGCTATGGTTAGCGGAATGAGAACAGGATACCCCCGTGGAATAAATAAAGGGTTTGGTTCAAAGTTCCGTGATGGCTCCGGATTACGACAAGAAAGTTCCCGAGTTCGAAAAGAAGGTTCCCGAGTTCGAGAAGGTTCCCGAGTCCGACAAGAAATACCTGAAGAAGGCCGGAGGGTATATCGGCCGAAACGTTGTACAAATAACGATGAATATGGGGACAATAGTCCGAATAACGCAGATAATACCAAGATTATTATACTTTTTACATATTGAAGTATCTTAAGTAAACATATCAAACATTGTAATAAATATAATTAATTTCTTATCATACCGTGGTATATCCACAGGTCCTGCTAGTTTAGATTAATAGCTCTATTATATATACTAGTAAAAGTTTGCGCTCCCTGAGCGCAAGTATTTAAGTTTTAATGTAATCAGACATTATATTGAATTAGAAAGACTAAAGAAACTAAATAAGAGCGAATATAAAAATATTAGTCTTATTTTAAATTTGTTTTAGTTGATATCTATATAAAATTATACATAGGATTGCTTTAAATACGTTTGAGAATAATGATTGTATTAGAAATCAGTAATAGCAAATAATTATTTATTAAACCCAGTTTTCGTAAAATCATTATGCAAATTATTCTTACCATATGTTATAGAGATTTGTATTTCTTAGTGATATGTAACGCATAATTCTGGATTTTAAATGCATTGATAAAATTGGCAGTTTTGCGGCAAATCTAACCCAGCTAAACTTTACTAGAGACATCGTTCATAAATAAGATGTTAATTTAGATTAAATAATGACTATTTTATAATAGTCATTCGATGGAGGCGCGTGGCATAATGGTTAGTCGTGGGAAATCGACTTGTCGGCCCGATTTCAAATCCTAGATAAGGCTGTTTGCATTTCACATAAGGCTAATACCCTTGGGAAAGGTATGAATCCATATATTCTACCTATGGGTAAAATAGTAGGACAGACTGGATTCTTTAACCCTCGGTAAGTAACCAGTCTAGGAGAAGGAAAAGTCTGAATTCAAAAAATCCTGAGGTCAGTCATTGATTGGGTTTGCGGCATTCCTTGTGCACCAATTGTTTCCTATCGATTTTGCCAAAAAGTGCGGAATGGTCCAACACAAGCCTTCACCACTATAAACAAAATAGTGTTGGTGGTTCAATGAATGAACACTCATGCGTCGAAAATCGACAAGAGAGTCCATATATATATATATATATATATATATATATATATATATATATATATATATATGGACTCTCTTGTATATATATATATATATATATATATATATATATATATATATATATATATATTACACATTACTCAAATTTCTGCAACAATATCCCAAGCAAATAATGCTAGGAAATGTTTAACTCGTCTCTATCTACACAAGGCCGGACAGTGCAAAAATATTGCAACTGCCTTTAAAATGCACAAGTGGTAGTTTGACCTAGCTTTGTGTAGGACAGAAAATTGCTTATCGCTGTAATTAATTCTGCAGTCATATAAACTGCACAGATGATCATCAATGGTAGAGTATTTGATTTTGCCAAAAAGTGCGTAATGGTCCAACACAAGTCTTCACCACTATAAACAAAACACTGTGTTGGTTGTTCAATGAATGAACACTTATGCGTCAAAAATCGACGAGAGAGTCCATTTTTTTAATTTAATTTTATTTTATAATAGTTGAGAACATAAACTGAATAACTAAGGAAATCGTGACGCCAATCGTTACGTCAATGATGACGTAATTTCGGTTACAGTTACATAATGTCCATTATGATAACAAGACCATCAAATGTTACAACGACAACCTTATAGTCTATATAAACTAATTATCTCTTTTATATTTTATAAATAAACTATATTGATTATAAATTAGGTTCTCATTAATAAATCCTTTAGATTATTGTGGAATCTGTGACGTAAGTCGTGACGTAGTTTCGGCTTCAGACAGAAATGCAGTCTATCTCCATTATATATAGAGTTGTTCTTTAAATTACGAGTTTAATTTTTTTGACTCGTAGGTATCCTTTCAGGGGGCAAAAAGTCTGCGAGAATAAACCCTGAAATAGTCAAAAAGTGAACCTCGGAAATACGGAATCGGATGTTGTACGCTATAGCCGTTTACCCCAAAGAAGCAATTCAAGAATGTGTGATAAGATGAATCACAGTAATTTATGGCACCTTCTTTCTTTTCTTTTTTTTTTTTGAAAGGCGCGATTCAAGTAAAATAGGAAGCCAAAGGTTCTGAAACAAAAGATTATGAAAATCAAAGAAAATAATAATAATAATGATAATCAAAAAAAAAAGAAAAAAAAGAATCTGTGTTTTAAAAGATCGTTTGACTTGTAGCTTAAGAGAACGTTTAAATCCCCGCGAAAAGCGAGCAGGTGTTTCCGTTTTGTTGGAGACAACTCGGCGCAGTCATGTCTTGTGCTTTCACACATTTTGCAAGAAATAGAAACACACGCACACGCACACCTGTATATGGATATATGTATGTATATAAATGTATGTGTGTGTATACATGTGTGTATATATATATATATATATATATATATATATATATATATTTGTGTATACATATATGCGTGTGTATATCTGTGTATACTTATGTGTGCATACATTATATATATATATATATATATATATATAAAGCTTGTTTAATTCCTTATATATATATATATATATATATATATATATATATATAATATGTGTGTGTGTGTGTGTGTGTGTGTGTGTGATATCAAGTGTTTCTTTGATAACATTCATCTAAAATAGAGAACTCAAACGTACGTAAAGATTTGCGTACACATTTTTACATATGGAGTATAATAAGTAAATAAACCAATACCTTGGTGTACATATAAATGTGTTTCGTCATATCCTTGCCTTTTCATTATATATATATATATATATTATATATTATATTTTTGCTTGAAGGCAATTACAATGCATGTATCGCATAAAATTCGATACTTTTTTTTATAGAAGATGACAAGTGTAATCCCGGCAAAGGATCGCTCGGTGTGTAGAACATCGATTTCTGTCGGAAATAAGTCGTTAGTATACATCGCTGATGACACTTAATAAAGTCGAAACAGTCTCTACGATGTTCTACACACTGAGCGATCCTTTGCCGGGATTACACTTGTCAAGTTCATTTTCTATAAAAAAAAAAGTATCGAATTTTATGCGGTACATGTATTGTAATTGCCTTCAAGCAAAAATATAATACATACTTTATTCAACAATGCTTCTAAAAAAATAATCTAAAAACATATTATATATATATATATATATATATATATATATATATATATATATAAATCTATCTGTTTGTGTCTGTATGAGTGTGTCTTTGTAGCAACATGACTTGGCGGTTAGTAATGCGTTTCTGTGGAGAAAAAAGCAGAGATTAGGAGCAAGAGAGGGAATAATAGAGACAGACAGAAACAGTTTGTGTTTGTTTGTACTTGGGTGTGCACTCTCCTATTCTTGTGTGGAGTTTCACAGCTTCTCTGTTACAGACAGGAAGCGACACATGTTCAATTTGTAAGCGGAACGCCTGTTGATCGTATTCCTTCCCACCTTAAATACGATGATTGTTATTTCATCTACTTCTAAAATCCCTTTCAACAATGTTCCGGACTTCCCTATCCACACAGATAACAAACAATGGCCGACCATATGACAACAAACAAGTGTGAACAAGTGTCCATTATTTCTAGCGCCCCCCAGCCCTTCCACACCTGCCCCCCAGCCCTTCCACACCTACCAGCCTCAAAGAGAAACGCCAATATGGCTGGGATTAAAATGGCTTTCATAAGAACTTAACAAATTTCTCCGCCCTGTCTGCTGGGGCTTTAGAGTGCACCGACTGCACCTCTGCAGAGGGGTAAGACTCTCCCAATGGGGCCAACTGTTGGCCATGGTTGGCGACCCGTGATGCTTAAGGATAGAGCCCAGGTGGATGAGCAGTTCATGACATGCAAAACTCCACTTTGGTCCTATCTTGGGCTAGACGGGCGGTCTATCGGCTGGTCACGTCAAGCCCTAGCACCTATATGATTTTCCCAACCCTATTGCCCTTATGGCAAGCCCCAACCCCTTTTTATCATATGGGTACTAGAAGGCGGTGGCTGCGGGTCTACATGTCCTGGGAATGACGTTAAACTCTATCTGATGGTGAGGTTCCAGTTTTGGAGGTTTGGGGAATGTGGAGCACCCCTTCATCACCATTGCTCCCTGGTCCACTCTTGAATTTAAGCTTTATTCACGGGTCATAGCCACCTTGTCACAAGGAAACTTCTCCCTCCCCAGTAGAGGTGTCTTGTCCCAGACAATGCCTAAATCTGGATGGCCAAGATATCTTCTTGGGGGGTCGGAAGTGGGTCCTTTTCTTTTTGGCACATACGTTGTTCCGGTTAAGGCTCATAGGAGTTTGTTATATTTTAATTTCATTTTAATCCCCATATTTATACACGAATAAGAATTTGTCACGGATATCCTAACATATATTGCTAGATTAGAAATCATCTCTACCCGGCTGTGAAATGAGTTTGAGTAACGTTACTCAATGAAATCCGTTGAAAAATATAAGTATAAGATAAGTATAAGATTATTTTCCTATAAGCCTCGCTGAAGAATTTTAGTTTTGGCAAACGTGACCTGCTAAAAGTGACTCTACAGTTAGAGATCAATATGCTGATAATTTTCTATTTTTAGAGCCGAGACAGAGACATGTCTTTCTCTAAGCTGATGAAAAAAATCTCAACGAGATATTGCGAGAAATGGCGAGACAGGGGTATGGAGAATCTCCAGAGCTCTTGACAAAATCTAAATATTGCTTACGTCAGACTCCTCAGTAGATCTTGAAAAATTACATATATCAGCAAAAGTATGCGTCCACTGGACGCAAGCACTTTTTAATGTAATAAAATATTGCTATGTCCGGTTTAATTCAGTCGGTATAGCGTCTCACTAGGGACGACACCTTCCTGGTTCGATACCGGCTCTAGCCAACAGGGACCTGTGCGGTAAAGTGAGGAGCTAATGGTAGGGGTGACGTTTCGCCACAGACGCCAAAATAATCTACTTTGTCAAGCGCTATTGAAAAGGGGATTGACTCCCTCGTTGTTTGGTCGATACCAACATTAGGCCACTCCGATGATTTTACTTTTTACTTGCTCTAGGGGAACCAGTAGAATTTCCACGAAACGAAACACAAATTAAGAGGAGCTTTTTAAACCAGAAACGATGATTTGCCATTTATTAAGATATAAATCCTACTGTTTTCTTTGCAATAAATAATACAAAAATAAGTGACAAAAACACGACTCGGAGAAAGAAAATAAGCTCGGCTGGCAATTCGCCTGACGCTTGCTCGCTAAAACATAGCGTAAATTAGGGCAGGAGACCTGGACAACATCAGATCATAATTACCAAAATATCTTCCGTAATTCACAATTTCAATATTACAAATAAATCAAGCGTAACTTTAAAAAAAAAAATCATTTCATTTTCATATTACGTTGAGCATTTAAGCGACACAAGACCATAGCGACATTAGGCCTTTACTTTTTATTTACTTCAGTGAGACTCGAATAATTTCCACGAAACTAAACAAAAAAAAAACAAACAACAGGAGGCGCAATCTAAGCCAGGAACGATAATTTGCAATTTCATTACATATAAATCCTACTGTTGTCTTTGCAATAAATAAATGAAAATAAAAGTGATAAAAACACGACTCGGAAAAAAAGTTTAGCTGGAAATTCGCCTGACGCTGGCTCGCTAAAACATAGCGTAAATTAGGACAGGAGATCTGGACAACATCAGATCATAATTACCAAAATATCTTCCGTAATTCACAATTTCAATATCACAAATAAAACAAACATGTAACTTTTCAATTCCTTTTAATTTTTCGTTGGGCATTTAAGTGACACAAGACCATTTAGAATATTTCATTTTTAAAATTGACTGAAATAAAACGAGACAAATAAGAAATCTGCGATTAAGCGACATGAGATAAAATGTATTTATATTTTTGCATTGCATCTTGGACAGTCTTATTTTTAACCAGAGGGTGTTGCAGGATCATAATGGACGGAAGAACACGCGTATTAATAGAGATATTTAATCAGAAAGACTAACGAAATTGGATAAGAACGCATATAAAATATTACAATTATTTTAATGATATTTCAATTGATTTCTATATAGAATCATAGGATTTAGAGATCAATAACACAAATTAATTATTTATTAAAGCCGGTTTTATTAAAACCAGTATGCAAATTAACCACACCATATATGATGTTAACCTTTATTTCTTAATGAAAATATAAGACACATTGCATGTTTTTAAACGCACGAAAAACATGGATCCTTCTCCAAGCAACAACTGTCCCCTTGATTTAAAGGGGCCGATATTACAAAAATAATCCGGCAATACGAAAAAACAAAGGACAAAACTTGCAGACAGAAAATGGCTGCATTATTTAATAATTTATTATTTAATAATAATAATAATAATAATAATAATAATATATATATATATATATATATATATATATATATATATATATATATATATATATATTATACCAATAATTCTCTGAGGACCACAAGCGAAACTTTTGCAAGCGCCTCGGTAAAAAATATGGGACAATTTTTCCACCATCTGGATCCCAATGTACGAAAATCTACTAGAAGACCTAAACGTCTACAACTGAAGATCATAACGAAGAAAAATTCCGTGGTCTTTAACAAAATCTGACTAAATAATACATTGCTACCAAAAATTAACTCAGTTGGTAGAGCGGTTTAACTCAGTTGGTAGAGCGTCTGCCTTGGAACCACAAGTTTCTTGGTTCGATACCAGCCCTAGCCAACTCAGCGCATGTGTTGCACAGGAATCTGTACTGTAAAATAGGCAGCTGATGGTAGGTGTGATACTCGTCTCAGACGCTAAAAAACAATCTCTTTTATCTAGCTCTAATGAAAAGCGGATAGACTCCCTCGTTGTCTGGTAGATTCCGACTTTAGGCCAACCCGACAACGACTACGATATATGTGTGTGTATGTTTGTGTATGCCTTTGAAATATATATTTAAATATTTACATATATGATATTTAGGTCTACTGTCTGTTAACGTTGTTTGACACAAGGTCATTTTTTTAGGCAGATGCCCTTTCTGTTATAGGCGGTCGACGCCAAAGATATCTGTATTGGCATTTCTCTTTTGAGTGCGCCCTAGGCATAGGGAAGTGAACTTATCTTTACTACTTTTAGCTGAAAGAGCTAACTACTTCCTGGGCGGACATTCCCCTGCAGCTAAAGTCGGTCATTACTTTTGGTTGGGCCAAGTGTACTACAGTCTAATTTCAATAATATATATATATATATATATATATAATATATATATATAATGAAGGAAATGACTTACCGGTAAAAGATATTGGGTTAACCCCAATACTTGGTTGATACAAGTATTAATCGGATAAGTCAGTATTATGACAAATTTAAAGTGCTCAATACGTCAGCAGAGCGGATATGGTATTACAGTGTGAACGGAAATAACTCGAGTTTTATTGATTTCCGCAATTAACTATAATTAATCAATATCTTGATTAATTCAATGGAAAATAACCCTGAAGATCCTTATGGTGAAACTCGAGTAGGTTATTTCCGTACACATTGTAATAATATATATATATATATATATATATATATATATATTACCAGTTTATGTACATCGATATGCAGACTGGGATATGTCCTTTAGATTACCCCACACAAGGGAATACCCATGTTTCCAAACTCCGCACTAATATATATATATACACACACACACACACACACACACACACACAGAGAAAACACACACATACACACACACACAGAAAACACACACACACAGAAAACACACACACACACACACACACACACACACATATATATATTATATATATATATATATAATATCTTAATTTAAGTTTTCATTTCTATTCAATTATTTATTCTTTTAATATTTTAAGTATATATATATATATATATATATATATATATAATATATATATATATTCATATGTATGTATATGTATGTATGTATGTATATGTATATACACACATATATCATTTTACCAGTTACTGTACATCGATACTCAGACTGCGATATCTCCTTTTAGCTTCCCCGCACACAAGGGGATACCCACACGTTCCTAAACTCCACACTAACTCACACCCACGCACACACAGATGCAACGTGCGAGGATAAGTCAGGAGCAAGGAAGAAAACGATATTCCTTACTTACCAAAGATGATAGAATTACCCACGTGATCACGTTACCACTCTCTATTTCAATAAAATATTCTGTAGAAAAATATGTTGAACATGAGGATGAATATGATACCAATTGTAAGTGGTGCCCTTGGAATGGTATCTCAGTTTGGAAAAAAAAAAGATGGATAGATTTTACGGCATGTCAACAATTATTGGGTTATTTTATGCCGAAGACGGTTTTGTATTATTTGTATTATTATCCTCATCTTTATTGTTATGTACACAATTCAGAATTTTCCTTCTTCTAGAATGACGATCCAAGCTTAAAGAGCCCAGTCCGCCCTACTATTTACCCATAGTCTGAGAGAGAATAGTTGAATTAATACCTTTTCTAAGGGTTTGGAAAAAGATGGATAGATTTTACGGCATGTCAACGCTTGTTGAGTTATTTGATGCCAAAGATGTTTGTTTTGGATTATTCGGACTATTGTCCTCATCTATTATATGCACAACGTTTCGGCTGATGTTGCCCCTGTCTTCCTTCAGGTGTTTCTCGCGAACCTTCCTGAAATCGAAAGATGAGGACAATAGTCGGAACCATCCAAATTAAACAAATTAACAAGCCGGATCTAAAAAAATTCTACAACGTTTTGTTTTATTCATTCTTGATGGGTATTCACCTTTTTTAAAACTCATTTCTTCTTATTTGACCATTAGATGGTACCCTACATCGTATTTGATATGTGCTAAAAGGCGGTGACTGAGGGTCTTATTTTCCATGGTATGACGTTAAACTGCATCAGTTTCAATTCTGGAACTCTGGGGAGTATAAAGTACCCCTTCATCACTATTACTTCTTGGATCACTCGGACGTGGAGTGGTAGTACCTGTTAGGGTCCCATCTATGGGTTAAATAAAAAAAAAAGGTTATAAAATGTGCGTTAAAAATTGAGTCTAAAAAACTGAGTACCCATCAAAAAGGAATAAAATAAAAACGTCTTAGGCATAAAATAACCCAATGCGTTGACATGCCTTAAAAAAGCAACTAACCCACCAAATATCTTAGATACACCAAATCAAATACACGCGATCGCACACACTTACTTCTGAACACACATGCTCACACCAGAAAATACAGTGAGAAAAATAGTATGAACAATGGAGGGAGATAGAGACAGACGGAAAATGTAATAGTAGGAGAGAGAGAGAGAGAGAGAGAGAGAGAGAGAGAGAGAGCGAGAGAGAGAGAAAGAGAGGGAGAGAGAGAGATGGAAAACGTAATAATAGAAGAGAGAGAAAGAGGGGGAGGAAGACGTAATGGTATGAGAGAGATGGGAGTAGGAAGACGTAATGGTAGGAGAGAGAGGGGAGGAGGAAGACGTAATGGTAGGAGAGAGCGGGGAGTAGGAAGACGTAATGGTAGGAGAGAGGAACGGAGTCGTAATAGTTGAGAGAGAGAGAGAGAGAGGGGGGGACGAAAATACGTAATAGTAGGGAAGAGAGAGAGAGAGAGAGAGGTGGGCAGAAGACCTAGGAAAGAGAGAGAGAGAGACACACAGACAGGCAGACGGAAGACGTGATAGTAGGAGAGAGAGAGAGAGACACACACACACACAGGCAGACGGAAGACGTGATAGTAGTAGAAGAGAGAGAGGGAGAGAGAGAGAGAGAGAGAGAAGGAGAGAGAGAGAGAGAGACACACACACACACACAGGCAGACGGAAGACGTGATAGTAGGAGAGAGAGAGAGAGAGAGACACACACACACACACAGACGGAAGACGTGATAGTAGAGAGAGAGAGAGAGAGAGAGAGAGAGAGAGAGAGAGAGAGAGAGAGAGAGAGAGAGAGACTGGGCGGAATACGTAATAGTAAAAGAAACAGAGCGAGCGAGTTAATGATGGGAGGTTGGTAAGTGAAGGGGGACAGAGCGGCAGAGACGTCTCGCCCAAAATATCTCAATGTTGTTTACACTGACATTGTTCTTCACTTAATTGAATTATTTATAAACTATTTCCTGATATTGTTTTGGCTTATTTTTCGCTCTTCAAATGGTACCTTTCATGGAACTTCTTTTGTCAAAGCTAATCAAAAAATATTCCTCCAGAAATGTCCAATTCCACAGAAGATAGAACGTTTTGTTGACAATACACCCCACTGATCGGTGAATATTCGTTTCAAGTGGAATAATTCAAAAAGATGAAAAAAAAAAGTAAAAAAAGCTCAATTAGCAAATCACTGATACAGATGTTCACAAATGTTGGATTATGTTTAAATATAGTTATATATAAGCTTAGCTTAGATGTGGCAAAAGGCCAGGAGTATGGGGCACCCAGTGAGAATCGAAGTCACTAACAATGGTCTGCTAATCTAGCTTGCTAACCATTACACCACATGAGGTGCCCAAATTATCTATAAGTATAGTTATTTATTAAGCTTAGCTCCGATGTGGCACATAGCCAGAAGTATGGGGCACCCAGTGAGAATCGAACTCACTAACAGTGGTCAGCTAATATAGCTTTGTAACCATTACACCACATGAGGTGCCCAAATTATCTATAAGTATACTTATTTACTAAGCTTAGCTTAGATATGGCACAAGGCCATATTATGGAGCGCCCAGTGAGAATCGAACTCACTAACAATCGTCTGCGAATCTAATTTGCTAACCATTACACCACATGAGGTGCCCAAATTATCTATAAGTATACTTATTTACTAAGCTTAGCTTAGATATGGCAGAAGGCCATATTATGGAGCGCCCAGTGAGAATCGAACTCACTAACAATGGTCTGCGAATCTAGCTTGCTAACCATTACACCACATGAGGTGCCCAAATTATCTATAAGTATAGAAATTTACTAAGCGTAGCTTAGATGTGACACAAGGCCAGAAATATGGGGCTCCCAGTGAGAATCGAACTCACTAACAATGGTCTGCAAATCTAGCTTGCTAACCATTACACCACGTGAGGTGCCCTAGTTATTTACTAAGCTTAGCTTAGATGTGGCACAAGGCCAGAGTATGGGGCACCCAGTAAGAATCGAACTCACTAACAATGGTCTGCGAATCTAGCTTGCTAACCATTACACCACATGAGGTGGCCAAATTATCTATAAATATAGTTATTTACTAAGCTTAGCTTAGATATGGTACAAGGCCAGATTATGGAGCGCCTAGTGAGAATCGAACTCACTAACAATGGTTTGCTAATATAGCTTGCACCAAATGAGGTACCCAAATTATCTATAAGTATAAGCTGTACGAAAAGTTACCACTTATATTTATAGAATCTATCAAATAGCAGTACTTGGATTGACCAAGGAGAAAACAAAAGATGTACTTAAGGTCGTCCTTTCTTTCTTTATAAAACACGGAATGGTCCATTATTTATCTAAGGTGACGACATTCACCAGAAAAAAGAATTCGGCGGATAAGCGCCCCTAGATAATCAGTATTTACGTTTTTGCATTTCATCTTGGATGATTCGGACGGACTCATGTTTACCCACAGGGTGTTGCAAGATGATAACGGACGGAAGATCAAGGCACACCAGTATTAATATATAGATTAGCAGGACCTGTGGATATACTACAGTATGAAAATTTGATTTTTACAACGTTTGATATGTTTACTTAATCATCATCATAATGCCGGGCAATTAGCACGGATATCCATGTCCCCGGGAGCTCCTCTGCGCAGCATCCAGTGTCCGCGCAGAGTTGATCACATACATCATCATCATGTCGCGTTGTTAGCACGGATATCCATGACAATCTCTCGCCAACCTTCCCTATCATTCATCGACCCAGGGAGCTCCTCCGCGCAGCAGCCAGCATCCTCACATAGTTGGTCAATGTAGGTCCTGGCTGGGCGGCCCACACTAGCATGCCCATGTGTTGGCTTCCACACTCGATTATGAGCTCATCCTTGCTTCTCCAGCAGTGTCCTGCATGCCTAACCCGTATTACTCGGATGGTTTGTGAGATGGGGGGGGGGAAGATGGCCATACAGTTGCTTCTTTGTGGGGTGCTATTCGAAAATTTTTAAGAAGCATAATAATCTTGATTTAAATAACTCTCACCCTTTCTTAAAAGGGGGGTTGTAAAATATTTACATCGATTAGCCGAGAAAAATCTGGTGGGTGGGGAAGCGTTTAAAATATCTACATTAATTTGCCGATAAAAAAGTGACAAAAACACAACTCGGAAAATATCTAATTTGGGCCGGAAATTCTCCTGGCGCAGGCTCGCTAAAACCTAGCGTCTATTGAGACAGGAGGCCGGGACAACATAAGATCAAGATTACCAAAATATATTGCGTAATTCACAATTTCAATATTACAAATAAAACAAATATGTAACATTTTTTTTCAATTCCTTTTAATTGTACGTTGGAGATTTAGGCGACGCAAGACCATTTGAAATGTTTCGTTTTTAAAATTGAGGGAAATAAAATATGGCAAATAAAAAAATCTGCGGTTAAGCAGCACTAGTTAATTTGGATTTACATTTTTGCATTCCATCCTGAACAATTTGAACGGTCTCATTTTTAAGCACAAGGTGTTGCAGGTTGATAACGGACAAAATTTAGGAACAAGCGTATTGATATATAGATATATTATTATTATTATTATTATTATTTTCTCCTTCTGAGTTTTCACATCAGCATTAGCTGATGGTCTTTCACTGGAGTCTGAGTGACAGCAAGTCTCCTCAGGTCTCCGGGACTCTTCTGAGTATTTTGGCAGATTGCAGCAGTGCAGTGTTCTGAATGGTTTAAATCCTTCCTCTGATATCCAAACTTTCCAAACCCTTTTCTAATCCTTTTGGGACTGTTCCAAGTGTACCAACCTCAATTGGTATCACTTTCACTTTCATATTCCATAACTCTTTTAGTTCTCTGGCAAGGTCCAGATATTTGTCCATTTTTTCCTTTTCCTTTAACTTCACCCAGTGATCTGCTGGCACTGCAAAATCCACCAGTTGACAAGTTCTTTCTTTTTTGTTTATCAACACTAGGTCTGGTCTTCTTGCTGGGATAAAGTGATCCGTTTTTATTTCAAAGTCCCAGAGAATTTTATGCGTTTCGTTCTCAAGAACAGATTCTGGTTTATGCATATACCATTTTTTTGCATGGTCAAATTTAATTTTTTGCATAATTCCCAGTGGATCACCTTCCCAACCCAGTCGTGTCTAGTTTTGTATTCTCGTTGTGCTAGTTTGCTACATTCGCAGAGTATATGGTTTACACTCTCATCTCTATTACCGCAAAGTCTACATTTACTATTTTGTTGGGTCCTATCGATTTTCGCTTTGATGTAGTTTGTCCTTATGGCATTATTTTGTGCAGCAATTATAAGTGATTCCGTTTCTCTTTTGAGGTTTCCCTTTCTTAACCATGTCCAAGTCTTTCCATGTGCAACCTCATCTATTTGTCGTTTGAAGCGTCCATATAATTGTTTTTCTTCCCATTTTTGTTTTCTAGTCTTTGTCGTTTTTCTGTTTGTCCATCTGCCGTTGCTACTATTGTTGGCCGCCATAAGTAATTTGTCTTTGCTCTTCCTTGTGTAATCTTCAAGTTGTTGGATTGTGATTTCTACGCATTCCTCTATGTTGGCAAGACTTATTATTATTATTATTATTATTATTATTATTATTATTATTATTATTAACGTTGTTTTGTAAGTAGTTGCAGTGGTTAAAGGCATTTAACTATGTTAGTGCTAGAATAAATAAATAGGCGTGTGTGTGTACGAAATCCTCAATTTGAGGTCAAATGCATCGATTCCTATCTACAAGTTTCGGGCTCGCTGTTAAGGAAAATCGATAACATGCTTCAAGAAATGTTATTCAATTTTCTGGTTTTCAAGAATTTCTTAACCTGTCCAAGTTAACTACGCTTCAAGCTTTTGCTTTCCCGCCGTCAAGGAGTCACGTGTCAATTTGAATGATTTAAACCAAAGGTTCTTAGGGGAATCCCCACACGCCATGCTTTTCTATACTAAACCATATTAGATCGGCGATGGGCTGTATAATGGCTTGCAAAGTGACTTTTATCCAAAAAGGGGGCGAAAATGCCCTTGGCGGCAACAGTTGATAACCTAAGATGTTCGCATCCTCCATGGGGGGAAACAGGGGTTTTCTTAATCATGTAATATCTTTATTTTGCTTGAATCGAATTCTGGCGTTAGATGTCTTTGATCAGGATCTAATCTTATATAATGATCAGTTGGTTGGTTGGTTGGTTGGATTTTACATGTTTACTATTGGGTTATAAAATGGATTTGCTTTGGTAAACCAAGGAGGTCTCTATAGAAAATGATAAGTTTTTTTTAAATATTTCAGGTTTACAACCCTGAATAAAAATTGGCTGATCAATAATTACATAATGAACAGTTAGTTGATTTGTTGGATATTACGACATATCTACTCTTGGGTTATAAAAATAAATGACATGTAGGTTCTCAAGTTTGAAGATAAGGTTCCAGAGTTCGATAAACACCTAAAGAAGGTACATCGGCCGAAACGTTGTGTATATAACAATAGAAATGAGGACAATATTCAGAATAATACAAATTATCAAGCCTCATCTAAAAAAATTCAGACAATATAAATCTTTGTTGGGTATTCAATTTTTTTTTATCAAAGTTATTTTTAAAAATTTTCAAATGGCAAAATTTGAGTTTTTATCAAGTTGACAAATTTAAATGTGTTAAATAAAAAAGGGAAATTTGGATTATTCGAAATATTGTCCCCATCTTTCTTTTTATCTCTACAACGTTTCGGCCATATATAACTCCATTATGTGTTTCTTCATTCTGTTGGTCTTCTTCAGGTATTTCTTGGGAAACGTTAAGAATTAAAACTGAAACAAATTAAATAACGTCGTCTTCGTAATAGTTGTAGTAGTAGTAGTAGTACATTGTTTGCATTTCCCATAGTGCTAATACCCCTGAGACAGTTATACAAGCAACTCTACTCCCTCTAGGTAAAGATAAATAGGACAGACTGGGTTCTTTAACCTTGGTTTGGCAACCAATCCACGAGAAGAAAAATCTGAATTTAAACCGGTTAAACTCAGATTAAGATATTGATCATGTGTCGTATCCGGTTATACCAAGAGAAGTTTAACACTAAATAACACACGAAGGTTTATATGCCACCAAACAAAGAAACTGTAACGATTTTGCGGCCATTTTCAGGCTGCAGGTGAGAGTAGTTTACGGTGGCGATCCACCGTATTCCTTTGTGTTAGGCAGAATCCTTGTGTTCCTTTGTGTTAGACAGAATCCTTGTGTTTCTTGGTGTTAGGCAGAATCCTTGCGTTCCATGGTGTTAGGCAGACTCCTTGTGTTCCTTGGTGTTAGGCAGACTCCTTGTGTTCCTTGGTGTTAGGCAGAATCCTTGCGTTCCTTGGTGTTAGGCAGAATCCTTGCGTTCCTTTGTGTTAGGCAGACTCCTTGTGTTTCTTGGTGTTAGGCAGAATCCCTGTGTTTCTTGGTGTTAGGCAGAATCCTTGTGTTTCTTGGTGTTAGGCAGAATCCCTGTGTTCCTTGGTGTTAGGCCAAATCCTTGTGTTCCTTGGTGTTAGGCAGAATCCTTGTGTTTCTTAGTGTTAGACAGAATCCTAATCAAGCAGTCTGAAATTCTTACTCTCTGATTTACTCTCTCTTTCTCTGTCTCCTAACTCCATTAACTCCCTTCATTTAGTTGTTATTTTTTCATTTCTTTTATTTCATTTTTATTTTTTTTATATCCTTTATATCTCTGTTTACGTTTCGTCATTTCAACTGCAAATTTGCTCTGTCGGCTGGTGATTTAGAATACACTGACTGCACCTGTGAAAAGGGGTAAGAACCCCCTAAATGGGGCCAGTTGTTGGCCACATGTGGCGACCCGTGATTCTTAAGAACATAATCCTGTGGATAAGCAGTTCATGCAACACCCCACTTCAAGCTGTTTGTACCGACCAATTGCCCTTATTGCAAGACCCAACTCTTTTTATAATATGGGTGCTAGAAGTGGGTGGCAGCGGGTCTTCATCTCCTGGGTATGAAGTTAAACCCTTACTGATGGTGGATACCAATGCTCTCAGGTGCACTCTACCCAGCAGTGGTAGTACCTTTTAGGGTCCCATTTATGGGTTAAATAGAATTTTTTTTCTAAAAATGAGTTCAAAAAATGTTCTTCAAAACTTTTGCCGGCATTAAATGACCCGCTGTGGTTGATATGCCGTAAAATAAAACAAACTAAAACAACAACTTAATGCCGATAACGCTTTGAAATAAATCAATTCTTAATGGATTATACAATTTTGTTCATTAACTCATGGTTTTCTATTTAACCCATAGATGGGATCCTACCAGGTACTACCACTCCGGGTCAGAGTGGACCTGGGAGCAATTGTAATGAAGGAGTGCTCCAGAACTGGAGCCTCACCATCTAACTGATGGTGGACAACATTGCCTTTAGGTCTACTCTGACCAGCAGTGGTAGTACCTTTTTAGGGTACCATCTATGGGTTAAATAGAAAATTTGTTTCCAAAAATGAGTTCAAAAAAATGTGTGTTCAAAACTTTTGCCGGCATTAAATGACCCGCTGTGGTTGATATGCCGTAAAACAAAACAAACTAACAAATCAACTGCAATTTCTCCAATAATGTCTTTCCTACTTTAATTGTTTCGTTGTTTCTTCAAATCGACAACATTCCCATAATCGGTTTAATACGTTTTTTTTTTATCCCTACCCATCCCAGTTTTCACTTTTCTAATTCTCACTCCACTCCCACTTTGAAAAAATTCAATCATCCTCGTATAATCTATTGAAATTGCAAAATAAACATCTTACTTTAAAAATGTTAATTTACTAGCTGTGTGTTCTCAGGCTTGCTCAGATTATACAGGGCGTCTATAAAATCCAGCAGCAGATTTAAAATATAACAATCAAGATACCAGTCTTGTTGAAATGCAATAATCAACACATCCAGAACTGGAACCTCACCATCAGATAGAGTTTAACGTCATTCCCAGGATATGTAGACCTTCAGTCACTGCTTTCTAGCACCCATATGATAAGAAGGGGTTGGGGCTTGCCATACGGCCAATAGGGTTGGGGCAATCATATAGGTGCTATGGCTTGACGTGACCAGCCGATTGATCAGAGGGGGCCTCTCCGACCGCCCGTCTTGCCCAAGATAGGGCCAAAGTGGAGTATTGCCCTAGCACCTATAGGATTTCCCCAACCTTATTACCCTTATCGCAACCACCAATCCTTCTTATGATTGGGGTGCAAGAAGGCGGTGACTGAGGGTCTACATGTCCTGGGAATGACGTTATTCTCTATCTGATGATGAGGTTCCAGTTTTGGAGGTTTGGGGAATGTGGAGCACCCCTTCATCACCATTGCTCTCTGTTTTCACTCTAACCCGGACTGGTAGTACCTGTTAGGGTCCCATCTATGGGTTAAATAGAAAAATGTATTTATGAAAAAATTGTATTATCCATTAAGAATTGATTTAAATGACCCACTGAGGTTGGTATGCCGTAAAACCAAACCAAACCAAACCAAACCAAACCAAATGGATTGGAAGGAGTTTGTTGGGTAAGCCTTTCCTAGAATTAGGCTTTTGGTTATTTGGTGGTGCGTGCTGATGTTGATTTTGCTTAAGTAAAGGAAAAGAGGCAAAGACAGAATATATTATTACGGTTCAGACTTTATTTCTAGGTTCATTGCTATTTCTTGGAGAGGAAATTTTCTCCTGAGCCAGTCAATAGCCTATGTTTCCTGGAAGGTCTGCGTTGGGATGGCCGAGGGAACTTTTTGGCGGTAGGAAGGGTTTTGTTTCTGCGCATGCCCAGATGGTTCTTCCTGTATGATTGCTCGTTTTTTATTATTTTATTTTAATCTGTTCTTATTTTATTCAATCCCCACATTCCTTTCTTGTTACCGTTATATCTGTTATTCGGGTCGGGATTGAGATTTTTGTTTTTATCATAAAATCTCAGATAGTTTTGTGTATCGTATTTTCCATGAGATATTTCAGTTTTTGCAGATTCAATTTTGTCTGTATCGTCCAATTTTAGCGACAGTGAAATTCCTAGTGGACCACTTCCCCGCTCTGTCGAGATGTTTGTCACATTATTCGTGTCTTTCCGTTGTTTTTGTTGTTGTAAATAAAGTTTCTTCCTTCCAGTCGTTTTTCCTCCCTACTTTCTTCTTCTATATCCTTCTTCTTCTTCAGCTATACTCTTCTTCTTCTTCTTCTTCTTCTTCTTCTTCTTCTCTTCTTCTTCTTCTTCTTCTTCTTCTTCTTCAGCTTCTATATTCTTCTTCTTCTTCTTTCTTCTTCTTCTTCTTCTTCTTCTTCTTCTTCTTCTTCTTCTTCTTCAGCTTCTATATTCTTTTTCTTCTTCTTCCTTCTTCAGCTTCCTATATTCTTCTTCTTCTTCTTCTTCTTCTTCTCTTCTTTCTTCTTCTTCTTCTTCTCTTCTTCTTCTTCTTCTTCTTCTTCTTCAGCTTCTACTTCTTCTGTTCTCCTACTTCTTCAGCTATATTTTTCTTCTTCAACTATATTCTTCTTCTTCAGCTATATTCTTCTTCTTCTCCTACTTTTTCTATATTCTCCTACTTCTTCTTTCTTCTCCTACTTCTTCAACTATATTCTTCTTCTACTTCTTCTGTATTCTCCTACTTCTTCAGCTATATTTTTCTTCTTCAACTATATTCTTCTTCTTCTTCAGCTATATTCTTCTTCTTCTTCTTCTTCTTCTTCTTCTTCTTCTTTCTTCTTCTTCTTCTTCTTCTTCTTCTTCTTCAGCTATATTCTTCTTCTTCTCCTACTTTTCTATATTCTCCTACTTCTTCTTTCTTCTCCTTACTTCTTCAACTATATTCTTCTTCTACTTCTTCTTTCTTCTCCTACTTCTTCAACTATATTCTTCTTCTACTTCTTCTGTATTCTCCTACTTCTTCAGCTATATTTTTCTTCTTCAACTATATTCTTCTTCTTCTTCTTCAGCTATATTCTCTTCTTCTCCTACTTTTTCTATATTCTCCTACTTCTTCTTTCTTCTCCTACTTCTTCAGCTATATTTTTTCTCTTTCAACTATATTCTTCCTCAAATTTTTAGCGCGCAACACAAAGTAAAATTTTGATCGAGTAAAAAAAACGTAACTCGGAAAATTCGTAAGTCAAACTAGCACTGAATATAGTTTATATAGTTATTTTTTCTTTGGGAGGGGGTTGACATCAGTTGTCTCAGTTATCTAAGATAACGATTAGATAGAGGGGATTAGCTAATCCGATTAGTGTAAGATAAGTTTTGCAAATATAGGATCAGTGACGATTAAATTTGCAACCAAATGCTGACGTCGGCTTTTCATCAAAATCCAGAGCAGAAATTTTTTTGGGGAATCTAAGCATTTTTCGATATATATATATATATATATATATATATATATATATATATATATATATATATAATATAGCGTCTTCTTCACTGGCACTAAATAATTATAATGTTATATATCTCCTTCTTACTTATTACTTCTAGTTGTCTTTTGTATTCTGATCGTCTTTGGTATTTCTTCTATCATCTTGGATATCTTCTAAGGTCTAGCGTCTGGAGTTGACTTGGGGACTTCTGTTTGGTTTTCCGTTAGGGATTTCTCGTTATCAGAAGCCCTGTGTCATTGTTAGTTTTTAGATAATAAACACAAGACTTCGATTTACTTTGATGTAACTTTATTTGGTAAATCCCCAAACCAGACATCTGCTAACTAACAAAGCGCGCGTGAGTTCCAGTTTAGGCAGGACCTAAAATGGCCGACTGCTCTGCCTGACGTCCAACTGCAAACTGGGGACTCTGAAAAAGGTCCCACGTGACTTCACGTATTTCGGCGGGCTTCTGTAATTTTCCATGGAAGGACCTGGCCATGGTATGAAAAGGGTCATCCCCTCAGAATTACAGGGGACTGACAATAATCTTATGCAACCGCATTGATTATGTAACAATTATTATTATTATTATTATTATTATTATTATTATTATTATTATTATTATTATTATTATTACTAGCAAATATATGAACTCCGGGTGCAAGTATTTAAGTTTTAACGTAATAAAATATTATATTAAATTAGAAAGGCTAATGAAACTAAATAAGAATGCAGTTAAAAAGATTTGAAACAGAAGGAGGTATAATCGAAAAATAGAACAACTGAAACTTACTCTTCCATCACTCTCGTCTTTCATTGTTATTTTTTCTAATTTAAGTATTTAGTTAACAGAGGAAGTAAAGAACAAAATGACAGATATTTTTTCTTGTTAATGGATTTCATTTAAGATTCATTGAAGATATTTTTGCTTATATTCATAAAAATAAAACCAAACAGTTAGAAATCAATAATACTAAGCACATATTTATTAAAATCACATTTTTAATATCAATATGCAAATTAGCCTTCTCGCTCACACTGTAAACCGCTATTTTTTGTATATATAAATACAATTGCATGTTGTTAGTATGTAGATATGGTTAACAGTATTAATAATGTAAAAACAATTATATATATATATATATATATATATATATATATATATATATATATATAATATATATATATATATATATATATATATATATATATATATATATATATAATATATATAATTATATATATTATATATAAAAGGCCGGTTTAGTTCAATCGGTAGAGCGTTCGACTATGAGTCAGAAAGCTCTTGGTTCGATACCGGTCCTCGCCAACTCAGCGCATGACATATGTGGTAAAGTGAGGAGCTGATGGTAGATGTGGCGCTAAAAGGGAATAGACTCACTCGCTGTCTAGCTGATACTGACTTTAGGCCACCCCGACGACTTTTTTCTTGTTATATATATATATATACACACGTATTCATTCATTCATTTAGTTTACTAAAAATGTTAATTTTTATTTATTTATTCGTTCGTTTATTTTTTCTTTTCGTTTTTTTTTTTTTTAATTCCTTTTTTTTAATTCCTTTCGCACTTCAATTTCTTTTCGCCCTGTATTTTTTTTTTCATTTCCTAAATTTAACCAATCACGACACTTTAGATTCGAACAGCCAACCAATCAATACAATGTAATCAGATGTTTTGTGTCAATAACACCCTTGACCGCCGTCGCCAACATCGTCGTCTCTAAGCAATACAATAACGTGGCCATCGATTTTTTTTTCTCTTCTTCTTCTTCTTCTTTCTTCTTCTTCTTCTTCTTCTTCTTCTTCTTCTTCTTCTTCGTTTATCGATCTGACGAAATCTAGACTGCGATACAATCATCTTGCTCGAAAATAGGTATCTACAAATGACAACAACTTTAGAGACTCACATATACGTGCGTGAATACATTCATATATACTCATAGAACCATACACACGCAGAGACAGACACACACACACACACACACACACACACACACATACACACACCACATATATATATATATATATATATAGTTATTAGCTGCCCGCCTAGACTTCTTGGAATCATTAGCTCCTTCCACGAAAACATGCACAGCACAGTTTGTTTTAATGGTGCAACATCCGAGGCATTTCCAGTCAGCCGTAGAGTAAAGAAGTCCATAACATGCAACACTTCACTTTGGCCCTTACTTAGGATAGACGGGTGGACGAGGACGCCCCCCTCCGGTCAATCGGCTGGCATGTTACGCTCTAGTACCTATATGATTGTCCCTTTTTATCATAAATGTGCCCAAGGCGATGGTTAAAGGTCTTCGTGTCCTGGGAATGACGTTAAACCTTATCTGTTGTTCGGGATATATGAGATAAAGTAGCATGGACATGGAGTCAACACCTCGTTACAATACCATAGGGTTTCTCCAATCTTCAGACGAAAACCAGATTTGATCTGAAGATTGAAATCCCCGAAAAGAAAAATGAATACTGGCTCTCATTGGCCATACATGTCTTACACAATCGTTTATGCTTAAGAGGATAAACCCCGGTGAGAAACATGTTAAACACCCTGCACTGTAAGAAATGTCCTCATAGAATATGGAGCTTTCGCTCCAAACAGAAAGAGATATTTCAACGCCAAAATACTAGGGATCTCTTTTAGAATACTAACAAGAATGACATTTTATCCTTCATTAGAGAAAAAAGAAAATAACGAAAATTATGAATCTTATACAAATGTTGTTTATTATGCAGCTTTGTAAAAAATTTTCAAATAGACAAATTGTATTATAAGAATTAAGCTGGTGTTAACTTCTGTAGCTAACACCAATTCTCATTATGCGCTAGGTGATCCCAGCAGGCACCGAACGCAAGAAATTTACATATTTTATATAAAACTAATTCCAACAAATAGTTATAACAAAACAGATTTTATTGTCTGATCAAAGTCCAACATGAATAATACAAAAGAAGATGGACGAGGGAAAAGAGTACTTGAAGAAGGTTTGAGTTATATTAATTAAAAAAGTGTCACTTAGTTTTCATTCCATGATGAATCTACATGCGAAGCTAAAATTTCTATAAAGACATAGAATATATAGGCTCTAGTACTTACACTGATATGCCGGGCCTGGTGAGCCCGAACCTCTATGAAAGATAGAATTTAATAGGGAGCACGTAAAGACACATGTATAAGCCTGTAGTTATCTACAAAAATACACCTATAATCACTTTGGCTCTTACTTACGCTAGACGGACTGTCGGAGAGGCCCCCTCAGATCAAGCGGCTGGTCGCGTCAAGCCCTAGCTCCTATATGGTTGCCCCAACCTTATTGCCCTTACGGAAATCCCCAACCCCTTTTTATCATATGGGTGCTAGAAGGCGTGGTTGAGAGTCTTCATTCCTGGGTATGACGTTAAACTCTCTTATGGTGAGGTTTTAGTTTTGGAGGTATGGGAATGTGGAACGCCCCTTTATCACTTTATTGCTACCTGGTCCACTCTGACCCGGAGTGGTAGTAACTGTTAGGGTCCCATCTATGGATTAAATAGAAAAATGAGTTTATAAAAAAAATTTACGTATCCATTAAGAATGAATGTATTTCAAAACTTTGTCGGCATTAAATGACCCACTGAGGTTGATATGCCGTAAAACCACCCACACCAAAATGCACCTGTAAC
>CM042167.1:62722108-62732108 GCA_023376005.1 Doryteuthis pealeii | reverse complement strand
CCAGTTTGCAGTTGGACGTCAGGCAGAGCAGCAGCCGTTTTATGCTCTGCCTAAAACTGGAACACACGCGCGCTACGTTATGTCTGGGTTGGCGATTTACCGAATAAAGAACATTAAAAGAAAATCGAAGTCTTGTGTTTACTAAAAACTAAAAATGACACAGGGCTTCTGATAAAGAGAAATCCCTAACAGAAAACCAGACCGAAGTCCCCACGACAACCCCAGACGCAAGATGTTAGAAGATAGAACCAAAGCTGACCAGAAGAGAAGACGACTAGAAGTAAGAAGTAAGAAAAGGGTATACAACATTATATCGATTTTGTACTGTGAAAACCTCACAATGTAACAGCCGCCCTGTCGGTGGGGCGTTAGAATGCACTGACTGCACCTCTGCAAAGGGGTAAGACTTCCCCAATGGGGCCACCTGTTGGCCGTGGGTGGCGACCCGTGATGCTTAAGGATAGAGCCCAGGTGGATGAGCAGTTCATGACATGCAATACTCCACTTTGGCCCTATCTTGGGCTAGACGGGCGGTCGGAGAGGCCCCTCCGATCAATCGGCTGGTCACGTCAAACCCTAGCACCTATATGATTGCCCCAACCCTATTGCCCTTATGGCAAGCCCCAACCCCTTTTTATCATATGGGTGCTAGAAGGCGGTGGCTGCGGGTCTACATGTCCTGGGAATGACGTTAAACTCTATCTGATGGTGAGGTTCCAGTTTTGGAGGTTTGGGGAATGTGGAGCACCCCTTCATCACCATTGCTCCCTGGTCCACTCTGACCCGGAGTGGTAGTACCTCTTAGGGTCCCATCTATGGGTTAAATAGAAAAATGTGTTTATAAAAAAAATGGTATTATCCATTAAGAATTGATTTATTTCAAAACTTTATCGGCATTAAATGACCCACTGAGGTTGATATGCCGTAAAACAAAACAAACCAAACCAAACGATGTAACAGGTTGACATACCGTAAAACCCAACGAACCAACAAAACCACACATTAAGATAATTTTAACTAAAATGACCAAAATAGTAGAAAAATGTTCCAGTTCAAAGAGAAGACGAAACGTGAACCTCACATAATGACGATAGTGTTTTTTTCAAAAAGCTATTTAACTATCAATGGTGAAGAAATAATTAAACGAGTAAATTTCTTTTAATTCATCACGTTGAAGTGTCTTTAAATCTTATTATAATGGAGAAACTGTTTATCACCGGTTACGTCACAATCGCCTCAGGAATGCGTAAGTTTATCAATGAGTATTTAATTTATAGACAAATAATTAATCATCATCATCACGGTAGCACGGGTATCGACAACAATCTTACGCCAACCCTCCCTATCATTCATTGCGCCTGGAAGCTCCTCTGCGGAACAGCCAGCATCTTCACATAGCTGGTCAATGTAGGTCCTTGCTGGGCGCCCCACACTTGTATGACCATGTGTTGGCTTCCACAGGAGAACGTCGCTTATGAGTTCAAATAATTAATACATACAATAAATGTAATTTACAAACGATGTCTCAATGAAAATCTGAGTTAGATTTGCCTCAAAACAGCTCATGTTATAAGTGGATTTAAAATCCTGCAATGTGTCTTGTATATCAGTAAGAAATAAAGAATTACATAAAATAGTGTATAGTTAATTTGCATATTGGTTTTAACAAAATCGGGCTTGATAAATAATTATTTAGAATTATCCATCTCTAATGATATTGTTTTATTCTCCAACGTGTTGAAATAAATCCCATAGATGATTCTATATAGAAAACAATTAAAATATTATTAGAATAAGTAATATTTTTATATACGTTCTTATTTAATTTTGTTTGTATTTCTAATTTGATATATTTCATTGCATTAAAACTTCAATAGATATTCTTGATAGCTAAGATAATTAAACGAAAGGGACCACGATACTACAAAATTGTCCCGTTTAAAGAAAATATAAAACATTGAACCTCACGTCAAGACGAAATTTGTTTAAAAAATCTCTGAATGAATTAACTGCTTGACAAACAATAGAAAAGAAATATATTTAATAAATAAATTTATTTTAATTGATAACGAGAGTTCCCTTAACTACATTGATACCATCGACGAGAGGCTGCACAACTTGGTGACCTGCTGCGGATGGTGCTAACAGACCGGCTCGAGAGCTGCGAAAAAACCGGACCCGGATTTTCCAGGGCCACCGAAAGCGCACTGGACGCCACCCGAGCTGCGGCGCCCTACAGGTACCTTTTCCGTATCTCCGGACGAACCGATTCCATGGACACGCTCCTTTACGAAGAAGAGAACTCTTCCCGAGGCTCTTGGCGAAGTCAACGCGATTTCGTCCGTGAAAGAGACGGGTGCCGCCGCCGCTGACGTCGCCACCCCCAGGCCTTCTCAGTCCGGCTTCGGGAATATTAACCCGATTTTCTTTCGACAGGAGGCTGGTCGCTGGTTTTCCACTATTTTCCAAGTTTCTAGTTTCAGGATCCAGCCCCTTTCGGGAAGACTTTCGCCTGGGTCATAGGACCGACTGACTCGTGCTCGATCGCCGTTGACACGGAACCCTTCTCCACTTTGGTCTTCGAAGGTCTCGTTCGAATATTTGCTACTAACACTGAGATCTTCACCTGCAGTCGTCTCCATCCAGGCTCGCGCCCTAGGCATCCGTGTACACCACGGCGCCCTCCTACTTGTCGCGGTATCAGTTCGGCTCGTTTATATTCTCTCTTCACCGCGTGTCTTTAAATATTGATACGAATAGATGAATTCTTTTTTGGTTTTGTTTAATAAAAAAAAAAAATGACTTCCGAAAAAGAAAAAAAGAAAGAAAGAGAAGGAAATACATTCTTTATCAGTTTACGAGCAGATATCAAAAGACACTTAACATGGAACGGAGATCGTGAAGATTCTATTGAAAAAAAAATAATTAAAATTGATTTGTCGAAAATTAAATCGAATTTTTAATTGTTCAGTTTCATAGACATCAAAAAGCCGGTATGATTTTTTTTCTCAAAAATATTTAAATCAATACAGAAAAAAAAAAAAATAGAAATTAATTCGTAAATTGCAGAGAACTAAAAGAACTTTATTTGGTTTATGAGTTCGTCCATTGTAAAGGAAGTTGGCATAAAAGATTAATTCGGTCGGCATCGAGTCTTCGATTATGGTCGTGTACTTGTATTCTTCATTTTGTTAATTATCCAAAAGCTGGTGTTTAATTTGATTGCATAATATTTCAGAGCACACAATGAATTGTCATAGACAATGAATTCACAATAGGTTATCGAGTTCTAACAGTGAATACATTCATATATATATATATATATATATATATATATATATATATATATATTATAAATCTAATGAGTCAGACGAACCTACTAAAAGTTTCGCTTAATGCTCTTCAGGGCTGAGATCTGACTCTCAACCCCGAAGAGCATTAAGCGAAACTTTTAGTAGGTTTGTCTGACTCATTAGATTTATCTTTATCATTTGCTCTACTTATGTATTGATCACTTTTTGCTTATTAGCTTTAGTCTCCTGGCGGTTTTGTATAATATATGCATATAATTTTTTTTCTTTTGACCAAAATATTGTACCAATAGATTATTTTTTGTTGGTACGATTATCTTTGTCTTTTCTTTTCCCAAAATTTTTTTCTACCCGGTTGATGTGTTTGGTAGTATATTTTACAATCAAACTATCCGCGAGGATTTACCAATAAGTTTCGTATATTAAATTATATATATATATATATATAATATATATATATATATATATATATATATAATATATATATATATTATTTATTTATTTATTTATTTATTTATTTTCTTCTTTCTTTCTTTTCTTTTCTTTTGCTACACAGGTGCTAAGCAGCTCAATAATGAGATAAACAGGACTGCAGAGCGGTGACCTCTTCGTCATCATGAACAACCAAATGTAGATGGGAATTTCCCCTGCAATGTGTGTGACCGCATCTGCAAGTCCAGAATTTGACTAATGACCACCATAGGTCCATAAATGAAGACATGGAGTTTCTGGCCAAATGACAGTTTCTCAATTGAAAGTAATTATATATATTATATAATATATATATATATATATATATAATATATATATGTTATCCCCAGACACCGTATTTTGACGTTTACGTCTCATCAGTATGGATAGACTTAACAGATTCTTATAGCATGGAGCGAAACCCGACTTTTCATGAGTCCGATTTTCCTCACGGCGTTAGTAGCTGCCCGTAAGAGGCGAACATTTAACTGATAAACACATACATCGATATATGTATGTTACGATCACCAGAGAACTCAAGTCTGTAAACAACATGCAGGTATTGCCTTACGCTAAACGGTAAAAGTTCGTATAAGTACTCCTCCACTGGGTTTGTTGCATATATATATATATATATATATATATATATATATATATATATATATATATCCAGGAAAGTTGTTAGGAATGATTCTTACACAGGGTATTTTTATATTAAATATTATTTAAAAAAAAAACGGCTAAACAATTTCAATTTTTTTCTCCCATATACTGTATTTCATTTTCTCCTACAGTCTTTATACCTTGACAAGGGTGAATGTTCCCCCGAAATATCGGAATTAATCGAACCAGGGACAGAACAGCTGGATATTAAAACTCTGTGTTTGTTCTGATTTTTGTCTTTGTTCTGTTTTTTTTCCATGCTTCATAATACCCCAACAACAAAGTTTACAAGAACAATGTTTATACACAAAAATGTATATATATATATATATATATATATATATATATATATATATAAACAAAAAAGTTAAACCTAA
The DNA here is from genome assembly GCA_023376005.1 of Doryteuthis pealeii. Lineage (NCBI taxonomy): Eukaryota > Metazoa > Mollusca > Cephalopoda > Myopsida > Loliginidae > Doryteuthis > Doryteuthis pealeii. The sequence goes on along the minus strand of CM042167.1, from coordinate 62,727,286 downwards.
TGAGTCAGATATACCTACTTAGAGCTCTTCAGGGCTAAGATCTATTTTTCCCAGGTGATGTTTGGTAGTATATTTTTACAATCAAACTTTTAGCCGGTTTTTTCTTATCGCGAGGGTTACCAACAAATTTGGTATATATATATATATATATATATATATATATATATATATATATATATATATTAGCTCTATTGCCGCCGAATATGGAGACTTTTAAGCTATCTAATTAATAATTTTTCTTGTCATAATTCAAGTGATGTTTTCAATAGATAAAATGTCTTAATTAGCCAAAGAGATGTAATTTTTCTTTTATTTACATTTAATTGATCGCAAAAAAACAAACTTGATAATAGAATTTCCAATCCTCAAGCGGCTGTATAATTTGATTGTATAATATGTCATAGCGTCCAATGAATAGTCGTAGACAATCAGTTCAGATGAGGTTATAGCGTTCGTTTTGGTTGATTGTTTGGTTGTATATTACGGCAGGTTAATCTTTGGACTATTTCATACTGAAGACGATATTACGAATTTTGTCGCCATTCTTAGGCTGCAGGTGAGAGCATTTTACAGTGGAAATCCCTTGTCTTCCATAGCGAAGAAGCCTTGGTTATTCTTTGGTGTACCTTATGGTTGGGTAGAATCCTTTGGTTGTTCCTCGGTGTTCCTTAATGTTGGGTAGAAACCGTTGGTTGTTCCTCGGTGTTCCTTAGTGTTGGGTAGAATCCTTTGGTTATACCTCGGTGTTCCTTAGGGTTAGGTAGAATTCTTTGGTTGTTCCTCGGTGGTTCTTTAGTGTTGGGTAGATCCTTTGGTTATACTCGGTGTTCCTTAGTGTTGTGTTAGAATACTTTGGTTATACCTCGGTTCCATAGTGTTGGTAGAATCCTTTGGTTGTTCCTCGGTGTTCCTTAGTTTTGGTGTAGAATCTTTGGTTGTACCTCGGTGTTCTATAGTGTTGGATAGAATCATTTGGCTGTTCCTCGCCGTATACCTTACTGTTGAGTTAAGAATCCTTTGGTTGTTTCCCGTTGTGTTCCTCTCCCTTAGTGTTAGTAGAATCCTTGGTGTGTAGATCTTCCTCGGTGTTCCTTAGTGTCAGGTAGAATCCTTCCCTCGGTGTTCCTTAGTGTCAGGTAGAATCCTTTGGTTGTTCCTCGGGTTCCTTAGTGTTGGGTAGACTCCTTTGATTGTTCTTTGGTGTTCCTTAGGTTGAGTAGAATAATTTGGTTGTTCCTCGGTGTCCCTTAGTGTTAGGTAGAATCCTTTGTTGTTCCTCGGTGTTCCTGTCAGGTAGAATCCTAGTTAGATCCTTTGGTTGTTCCTCGGTGTTCCTTAGTTCAGGTAGAATCCTTTGGTTGTTCCTCGGTGTTCTTAGTGTTGGGTAGACTCCTTTGGTTGTTCTTGGTGTTCCTTAGTGTTGAGTAGAATAATTTGGTTGTTCCTCGGTGTCCCTTAGTGTAGGTAGAATCCTTTGGTTGTTCCTCGGTGTTCCTTAGTGTCAGGTAGTGCTTCCTTAGTGTCAGGTAGAAATCCTTTGGTTGTTCCTCGGTGTTCCTTAGTGTCAAGGTAGAATCCTTTGGTTGTCCTCGGTGTCCTTTAGTGTTGGGTAGACTTGGTTGTTGGTCGTTCCCTTAGTGTCCTCATAATTTGGTGTTCTCGGTGTCCTTAGTAGGTAAAGTGTTCCTTAGTGTCAGGTAGAATCCTTTGTGGATTCTCGGTGTTCCTCGTGTGTTAGAATCCTTTGGTTGTTCCTCGGTGTTCCTTAGTGTCAGGTAGAAACCTTTGGTTGTTCCTCAGTTGTTCCTTAGTGTCAGGTAGAATCCTTTGGTTGTTCCTCGGTGTTCCTTAGTGTCAGGTAGAATTCTTTGGTTGTTCCTCGGTGTCCTTGTCAGGTAGAATCCTTTGGTGTCCTTGGTTCCTTATGTGGTAGACTCCTGCGTTTTCTTTGAAGTAGTGAAAGGTAGAAAGTGTTCCTAGTGTTAGATTTGGTTGTTCCTCGGTGTTCCTAGTGTCAGGTAGAATCCTTTGTTGTTCCTCGGTGTTCCTTAGTGTTGGGTAGACTCCTTTGGTGTTTCTTGGTGTTCCTTAGTGGTTGAGTAGAATAATTTTGGTTGTTCTCGGTGTCCCTTAGTGTTAGGTAGAATCCTTTGGTTGTTCCTCCGGTGTTCCTTAGTGTCAGGTAGAATCCTTTGGGTTGTTCCTCGGTGTTCCTTAGTGTCAGGTAGAATCCTTGGGTTGTTCTCGGTGTTCCTTAGTGTCAGGTAGAATCCTTTGGTTGTTCCTCGGTGTTCCTTAGTGTCGGGTAGAATCCTTTGGTTGTTCCTCGGTGTTCCTTAGTGTTGGGTAGACTCCTTTGGTTGTTCTTTGGTTTCCTTAGTGTTGAGTAGAATAATTTGGTTGTTCCTCGGTGTCCCTTAGTGTTAGGTAGAATCTTTGGTTGTTTCCTCGGTGTTCCTTAGTGTCAGGTAGAAAGTCGTCTCCTTGGTTGTTCTCGGTGTTCCTTAGTGTCAGTAGAATCCTTTGGTTGTTCCTCGGTGTTCCTTAGTGTCAGTAGAATCCTTTGGTTTGTTCCTCGGTGTTCCTTAGTGTCAGGTAGAATCCTTTGGTTGTCCTCGGTGTTCCTTAGTGTCAGGTAGAATCCTTGGTTGTTCCTCGGTGTTCCTTAGTGTCAGGTAGAATCCTTTGGTTGTTCCTCGGTGTTCCTTAGTGTCAGTAGAATCCTTTGGTTGTTCCTCGGTGTTCCTTAGTGTTGGGTAGACTCCTTTGGTTGTTCTTTGTGTTCCTTAGTGTTGAGTAGAATAATTTGGTTGTTCCTCGGTGTCCCTTAGTGTTAGGTAGAATCCTTTGTTGTTCCTCGGTGTTCCTTAGTGTCAGGTAGAATCCTTTGGTTGTTCCTCGGTGTTCCTTAGTGTCAGGTAGAATCCTTTGGTTGTTCCTCGGTGTCCTTAGTGTCAGTAGAATCCTTTGTTGTTCCTCGGTGTTCCTTAGTGTTGGGTAGACTCCTTTGGTTGTTCTTTGGTGTTCCTTAGTGTTGGGTAGACTCCTTTGGTTGTTCTTTGTGTTCCTTGTGTTGAGTAGAATAATTTGGTTGTTCCTCGGTGTCCCTTAGTGTTAGGTAGAATCCTTTGGTTGTTCCCGGTGTTCCTTAGTGTCAGGTAGAATCCTTGGTTGTTTCCTCGGTGTTCCTTAGTGTTGGTTAGAATCCTTTGGTTTGTTCTTTGGTGTTCCTTAGTGTTGAGTAGAATAATTTGGTTGTTCCTCGGTGTCCCTTAGTGTTAGGTAGAATCCTTTGGTTGTTCTTTGGTGTTCCTTAGTGTTGAGTAGAATAATTTGGTTGTTCCTCGGTGTCCCTTAGTGTAGTAGAATCCTTTGTTGTTCCTCGGTGTTCCTTAGTGTCAGTAGAATCCTTTGGTTGTTCCTCGGTGTTCCTTAGTGTCAGGTAGAATCTTTGGTTGTTCCTCGGTGTTCCTCAGTGTCAGTAGAATCCTTTGGTTGTTCCTCGGTGTTCCTTAGTGTCAGGTAGAATCCTTGGTTGTTCTTTGGTGTTCCTTAGTGTTGAGTAGAATAATTTAGTTGTTCCTCGGTGTCCTTAGTGTTAGTAGAATCCTTTGGTTGTTCCTCGGTGTTCCTTAGTGTGGGGTAGAATCCTTGGTTATTCCTCGGTGGTCCTTTAGTTGTGGTAGAATCCTTTGTTATACCTCGGTGTTCTATAGTGTTGGGTAGAATCCTTTGGTTGTACCTCGGTGGTCCCTTAGTGTGGGTAGAATCCTTTTGTTGTCTCGGTATTCCATTAGTGTTGGGTAGAATCCTTTGGTTGTTCCTCGGTGTCCTTAATGTGAGTAGAATCATTTGGTTATTCCTCGGTGTTCCTTAGTGTTGGGTAGAATCCTTTGGTTGTACTTCGTGTTCCTTAGTGTTAGGTAGAATCCTTTGATTGTTGCTCGGTATTCCTTAGTGTTGGGTAGAATCTTTGGTTATTCATCGGTGTTCCTTAGTGTTGTGTAGAATCCTTGGCTGTTCCTCGTGTTCCTTAGGTTTCGGTATCCTTAGGTTGGTAGAATCATGTTCCTCGGTTCCTCTTAGTGTTGGGTAGAATCCTTTGTTATTCCTCGGTATTCCTTAGTGTTGGGTTAGAATCATTTGGTTATTCCTCGGTATTCCTTAGTGTTGGGTAGAATCATTTGGTTATTCCTCGGTGTTCCCTAGTGTTGGGTAGAATCATTTGGTTATTCCTCGGTGTTCCTTAGTGTTGGGTAGAATCCTTTGGTTATTCCTCGGTATTCCTTAGTGTTTGTTTATTTGTTTAATGGCATATCAACACTTTCGGACATCATTAAATCACATAAAATAAAGAGGACTCACACAGTCAAGAAGTATTAGGAGTTTTGTCGCCATTTTTAGGCTGCAAGTGAGAGCACTTTATAGAGGAAATTCCTTGTGTTCCTTAGTGAAGAATCCTTGGTTATTATTTGGTGTTCCTTAGGGTTGGGCAGAATCCTTTGGTTGTTCCTCGGTGTTCCTTAATGTTGGGTAGAATCCCTTGTGTTCCTTAGTGAAGAATTCCTGGTTGTTTCTTAGAGTTAAGTATTATTGCATACTCTATCCTCGGGAGAGACAGAGACAGACTTACTTGTTTGTTACTTCTTCTTTTACTGCCTCGGCTAAGATCGTCATCTTGTCGTATTCCACTTCTTTGCTCGGCCATCATCTTGTCAAGTCTCTTCTAAGTTCTTCTTCTGGGCTAACTCTTTTCGTCATGCAATTAATTAACTTCAAGACTTTTATTTTCTTGAACAAGATTTATTTCTGCCCATGTTCCTCTTCGCTGCGGGAGAGAATCAACCTCAGCAGAGCACGTATACTCTGCATCCATCTTTGATTGAAACTAAATTCTAAAACTAGTCACGTGTTTCTCGTGACGTGTCAGATGGGGTTACAGTCCTGTATTTTTCCAATAGCCCCTTATTCTACAGGGTTTGTCAATTTATGCTACCACATAAATTATGTAACAGTAGAAACCTTTGGTTGTTCTTTAGTGTTAGGTAGAATCTTTTGGTTGTCCCTCGGTGTTCTTAGTGTTAAGTAGAATCCTTTGTTTGTTCATCAGTGTTTCTTAGTGTTAGGTAGAATCTTTTGGTTGTTCATTGTGTTTGCTTGATCGTCGTTAACGACATT
>CM042167.1:62704252-62722008 GCA_023376005.1 Doryteuthis pealeii | reverse complement strand
CAGAAGAGAGATACTACTGTCAACAATTACGTCAAAATGAACGCGCAAAACAAGCGCAATGACAAACCTAAATCCTGAACTCGGAACTGGAGAAGTAGTGTTACAGTTCCCTTGGAGGGTCTCAATAACTACCTTAATTCTGTCGATTAACTGGGCTTTGTAGCACTGGCATGGTGATTGGTGTTTTTCTCAACAGCACCACATACATCCATGGGGTTAAGATCTGTGGGGTTCAGAGGACAAACATTCTTACTGGTGTAGTCGTAAAAATTCGCTGACAACCATTTTTGACTTTTCCCAGAGGTGTGGCAGGGTAGCCAATCATGATGCCATACATATGGCCTACCATTGGCTACTCTTGTTCTCCAGGGCTTGACTACAGTGTTTAGCAACTCCACGTAGGCATCTGAGGGTTGCAGATTTTTTAGGAATTCTACTGTACAAACGCAATCAGATCGTCTGTTATGTTGCTTTCTTCTAGCCACAGCCTCATACTCTCCATTGCAATTCTCCAGTTTATTCCTAAATGCTTTTACAGTGTTCAGGGAGCATTGGGCAGCAACAATAATCTCTTTATTTTGATGACCGGCACAGATCATCATGATACAAGTTATTCTCTTCCATGATTCACTTGGGTTCCAATCATCCATTTTATCTGCCATCACGTGTATGAATGAAGAAGGGTTTAAGCTTTTAAATGATGTGTAGTGTGCGTTAATACCTCCAATCTCCGGAGAGAAAAATACAAATATAAATATGGCAAATTTATCCCGAACTCTCTGTATATATATATATATATATATATATATATATATATATATATATAAAACCTAATGAGTCAGATATACCTACTAAAAGTTTCGCTTAGTGCACTTCAGAGTCAGATCTTAGCCCTGAAGAGCACTAAGTTTAGTTTTAATTTTAGGTTTATCTTTATTATTTTCTCTAGGTATTGAGCACTCTTTACTTATTAGCTTTATTATATCCTAGCGGTTTTTGTATGAATATATATTTATATATATATTATATTATTATTATATATATATATATATATATATATATATATATATATATAAATTGTTTTTTTTCTTTTGGCCAATTATTAAAGTATCAACTGATTATTTTCGGTTTGTACGAATATATATATATATATATATATATATATATATATATATATATTATATATATATATATATAAGGTAATGGGCTTTAGCCTTGGCTAGGTAACCAGTCTAGGAGAGGGATAACTCTGAAAATTCCTGAGGTCGGTCGTTGATGGGTTTGTGGCAACCCTTGATGCACCAATTCTTCCTATCGACTGTGCCAAAAAGTGCGGATAGTCCAACACAAGCCTTCACCACTATAAACAATCCCTGTGTGGGAGTTCATTGTGTGTATGAACCCTCATACGTCGAAAATAGATATTTATATATATATATATATATATATATATAATATGTATGTATGTATGGAAATGTACAGTAGGTATTGGAACTATATCTGTAGGTGCATCAAACAGAAACTTCTGAGGAGCAGATAGAAAGTATGGCTATTTGAACCTGTTTAAATTTTGTAAATTTATGATATGTTATGTTCCGAGTTTTAACAATGAAGAAAGAACAATCAAAATGGGAAAGATAGAACCGGAACAGGAAGAAAAGAAGGAGACAAAAAAATGAACGTTCCATTTATTGTTCATTTGTATCTTGGTAAATACAGTTTCACTCTCGATACTTTTATGACATACGTTGTATATATATGCGTATATGAATGAATAAAGAAAGACAGACAGAACGGAACAGAACAGTATGGAAAGAAGAAATGAAAAAAAAAAATTAAAAGATAGAAAGAATGAAATGGAAGATGCAGCATGAAATAAAGAATGAAATAACGGAATGGAATGAAATAAAAAGAAAGAAAGAACGAAAAAAAATGAAAGAAAGAATGAAAGAACGGATCGGAACAGAAAAAGGAAAAGAAATACTAGGAAAAAAAAAGAAAGAATGAAAGAAAGAATGAAAGAAATAATGAAAGAACGGATCGGAACAGAAAAAGAAAATACTAGGAAAGAAAGAAAGAATGAAAGAATCGGAACAGAAAAGGAAAAGAAGGAAAGAAATGAAGAAAAAGAAAGAAATACTAGGAAAGAAAGAATGAAAGAATCGAACAGAAAAAGGAAAGAAATACTAGGAATGAAAGAATCGGAAAAAAGGAAAGAAATACTAGGAAGAAAGAAAGAAAGAATGAAAGAATCGGAACAGAAAAGGAAAAGAAATACTAGGAAAGAAGAAAGAAAGAATGAAAGAATCGGAACAGAAAAAGGAAAAGAAATACTAGGAAAGAAAGAATGAAAGAATCGGACAGAAAAGGAAAAAAATACTAGGAAAAAGAAAGAAAGAAAGAAAGAATGAAAGAATGAAAGAACGGATCGGAACGAATAGAGGAAAATAAATACTAAGAAAAGAATGAAAGAAAGAAAGAAATTAATTTCGATATAAATAAATAAATAAATAAATAAAGAAGAAAGAAAGAAAGAAAGAAAGAAAGAAATGTATTGATTTAGAACAGATCGGAACTAGGAAAGAAAGAAAGAATGAAAGAAAGAATGAGAGAACGGATCGGAACAGAAAAAGGAAAAGAAATACTTGGAAAGAATGAAAGAAAGAAAGAAATTAATTCCAATATAAAAAATAAATAAGTAAATAAATAAATAAAGAAATGTATTGATTGAGAGCAGGAGATTCGCTGTTGTGACTCTTTTCTGTTTCTTTTTTGTCATGGTATGAGGCAGACACTGGAGGACATTGTGCTGAGAGGCGATTCCTTCTTACATATACTGTCATGGCCGTCGGACAGTTGGACATTTTTTTGCTGAACCCACAAAAAAGTTCTACCTTAATCTATTGACAGTATTGAGTAGATTTACCTTCGTAAACAAAAAGATCCCTTACCTGTTTGCACTCTTAGGGCAAGGCTGGCAAACAAACACCAAATACAAATGACACACACACACACACACACACACACACACACACACATATATATAATATATATATATATATATATATATTATATGTAAGGTTATATGAAAACACACAATGGTGTTAAAGTGAAAATATTTTATATTATATTCATAGCTAATATTGCACAATATTTCGATTTATAAATATCTTCAGAGCTTGTTTTTTTTATTCCGGACTCACCGAGAGAGAAGCAGAAAATAATTTAAATTCAAAACGAAAACATTGATGTTCCAAAAAGTCATGCGGTCAATGTTTTCGTTTTGATTCAAATTATTTTTAGCTCCTCTCTCGGTGAGTCCGGAGTAAAAACAAGCTCTGAAGATGATTTTTATAAATCGAAATATTGTTCAATGTTAGCTATGAATATGATATAAAATATTTTCATTTTAACAGCATTGTGTGTTTTCATATCCTTTTATCTATACTTATACCGTCGGATTCATTTCCTTTCTCTTAACTTATATATATATATATATAAATTCTAATATTATAGTGTGTACTGAAATAATCTATTCGAGTTTCACCATAAGGATCTTCAGGGTTAAATCCACTGAATTAATCAAGATATTGATTAATTACAGTTAATTGCGGGAGTTCATGTTGTAATTGTAACATGAACTCCCACAATTAACCGTACTATTCATGCTATAATTATAACGTGAACTCCCGTAATTAACTGTAATTAATCAATATATTGATTAATTCAGTGGATTTAACCCTGGAGATCCTGCTGAAACTCGAGTGGGTTATTTCTGTACACACTCTAATAATAAATCCGCTTTACTTACGTACTGAGCACTCGTCCTTCGGGGCGGGGGCCAAGTGAGCTTCGGCCACTGGATCAGGGTAAGTTTAACTTAATAGCGTCGATCCCAGGGGGCTATCCCCCCAGGCAATAACTGCCTCCTTGATTTAAAGAGACAGGGCTGGGTTTGTTGCCCAGCGCCTGAGGCGCCCCCTTGATGGGGAATGCCGAAGGGATCGACGCAATTTTTGTTCTTTCCCACCCATGAGTTTCGGCTTGTGGGTGGGCCGACGTTAAAATGAGGCCTTGTGCCCAGCCCATACAAGTGGGGTATGAGACAAATACCCTTATGTATTGAGCACTTTATATTTGTTAAAACGCTGACTTATCCGAGTAACTCTTATACCAACCAAATATGGGAGGAGCATGGTGTAATGGTTAAAGTCATGGGAAATGGACTCGTCGCCCCGAGTTCAAATCCTGGATGTAGTAATTGCATTTCACTTAGCGCTAATACCCTTGGGAAAGGTATTAATCCTACTCACCCTCCAGCTATAGACAAATAGTAGGGCATGTTAAGTATCTGGTCGGCATCCTAGGTTCCAGATGTAATAAGTAAGTAAGCAAGCCAATAAGAATCCGGTGTTAGGGTATTCTTTGTAAGTCCGTCGTCCAAGATAATCCAAGTATCAATGACATAAGCTAAGAATGTTGTCTCTATTAATACAACAGAAGCAGCAGCAGCAGTGCCAGTGATTGGACAATAGAAATGCCTTCGGTGGTCACGTGGTAGTCAACGAGTCTATATTTAGGAGTGACCATTTGCCCCATGCCTTATATCATAATAATTCAACAGGGCAGACTGGGCTCTTTAACCTTGGTTAGGCAACCGGTCTAGGAGAAGGAAAACTCTGAATTCAAACCTGTTGAACTCCGCTTAAGAAATTGACCTCTCTATATATATACCAACCAAATATTGGAGTTGGAAGCTCAAATTTTTGCGAATTGTCTAACTTTATCATAACCTACACCCGGACTGGATTTCAGAAAAATTGAAGGGGGTGGGTGACATGGCCTGGATGATTTGACATGAAATTACCCGGTTTTAATTGTCTGTTAGTTATAGATAAGTTCACTGATCAGTGCGCCAAATATTAATAAACAGTCTAGAATATATAGCGTCATTATCTTAGTCGGATAAAATGTATTAGATATCTGTTACCTAGCGAAGATTGCATTCGCTTCATTTCTGACTGCCTGTTTGATTAATTCACGGCCCATGAAACATGCCGAAGATTCGTGATGCAACACAAGGTGTATGGAACACTTACTGAACCTGAAAATAAAAAGATCTTCCTACATCTGAAACTCATGTAAGGAAGGAAATAACAAACATAATAATAAAAAAAATTAATTAATTAAATTTACTGGCAGAAAGAAAGAAATGAAAATGTTTAAGACAATTATTTATTAATGAATTAAATTATTAAACGCAACTGCAGAAATGACTTAACGAATATGAATAGCGGTGGATATATATATATATATATATATATATATATATATATATATATATAATATATGTGTGTGTGTGTGTGTATGGATATTGATACGTGTGTGTGTGTTGTGTGTGTGTGTGTGTATGGATATGGATACATGTGTGTATATATGGATATGGATTTTATGTGGTGTTATGTATATGGAAAATATGCGTGTATGTATGGATATGGTTACATGTGTGTGTGTGTATGTATATGGATGTGTGTTTGTGTATGTATGTATATGGATATATATGTGTGTATGTATGTATATGGATATATGAATATATATATATATATGTGTATGTATATATATATATATGTGTGTGTGTGTGTATGAATGTATATATGTGTCTGTATATAGATGTGTGTATGTATGTATATATATATGTGTATATAGATGTCTGTATGTATGTAGATATATATATATGTGTATATAGATGTGTTTATGTATGTAGATATATATATATATATATACATGTGTATATATAGATGTGTGTATGTGTGTATGTATGTAGATATATATATAGTGTGTGTATATAGATGTGTGCATGTGTGTGTGTATATAGATATGTGTGCATATATGTATACAAATATATGCGTTTGTGAGCAAACATTGATAAAAAAAGAAATAGATAATGTGCGTTTGAGAGAGCGAGTGCGTGTCAGAGAGAGAGACAGAGACAGAGACAGAGACAGAGAAACAGAGAGACAGAGAGAGGAGAGAGAGAGAGAGAGATTTTGTTTAGAGGGAGGAAGAGAGACTATTGATATATATATATAATATATATATATATAATATATATATTATATATATATGTATATATGTATATATATATATATATATATATATATATACTTACAAGATAAAACATATTCTGCGAAAACGGGATTATATACGCGTAGAAGGACACACACACACACAACACATATATACATATATATGTATACATGTATATGTATATACATATATGTAGTATTTTCTTAGTTAATAATAGAATTTTTGATAGCATTCGAAACGTTCTTTTTTTTTCAATTTAAAAATTTATAACATTACAATTTTTCATGAAATTGAAATAAGAGAATATTATCACCACACCTGAACGCACACACAGATGTACACATTTATAGATATATCATTACAAATTTTAATAGATAGATGAATTTATATTAAAAAAAATGTACACCTAATAGCTATGTGTCTGTGTTTTTGTATCTTACACATGTGATGAGTGTGCATTCATCTGAAATACATAAAATGAATTAAATATAGCTTTGTATATATATATATATATATATATATATATATATATATATATATATATATGTGTGGTGTGTTGTGTGTTGTGTGTGTGGTGTATGTGTGTGTGTGTGTGTATTGAATGCAATTGCAAATATTCATTCATATGATTACACGCACATACATAGAGAGACGAGGCAGAGAGAGAGAGAGAGAGAGAGAGAGAGACAGACAGAGACAGACAGACAGACTATGGTGAAGAAGTGGACAGGTTTCTACACTTGATAAGGAACATATTTTGTAGCGAGTACATGTATATTACCTAATACTCTAGGTATATATATAAAATATTATATATATATATATATATATATATATATATATATATGTAATAAAGATAATCTAATGAGTCAGACGAACCTACTATTAGTTTCACATAAAGCTCTTCAGGGCTATATATATATGTATATATATATGTATATATGTATATATGTATATATGTATATATGTATGTTATATATGTATATTGTATATATATATATGTATATATATATATATGTATATATGTATATATATATGTATATATATATATGTATATATATATATATGTATATGTATATGTACATATATATGTATATATATATGTATATATATATGTGTCTATATATTTATATGTATATATATATATATATATATATATTATATATATATATATATATATTTATGTCAACGAAGAAATTATTCGTACACATATCAATTTTGAATATTTTAATGCATTTCTCATATCATGACCGCATGATGCCAGTTTTTTTTATATTGTTTTATTTTCGTAATTTCAGCCGGACATACATACACACATACATACACACCAACTGTCCTTTATATTAGGCGTACCGGAAAGTCCTGTCGCGATTTTTGTTAGGAATAATAATTGAAATAAATTTTACTGACAAATTCTTATTGCTCAACAAAATAGTCACCATCATTAGATATAAACTTTGTCCATTAACTTGGGAGCTTTTTAATCTCTCTTTCAAAAAATTTAAAATCTTTGGAAGAAATAAAGAAATTCTACTCCGATTCAACCTTGTGAACATTTATGATGAAAGGCTCTAAAGAACGGAATAAGTGAGAATCTGAAGGAGCAAGATCTGGCGAGTATGGAGGGCCAGGAAAACCTTCCCAACCTAAGGACTTTATTTTTTCTTGAGTTTGTTTGGCAGAATGGGGTCTAGCGTTAAAAGCAGACTATTGCAGATTGTTGCCCGCATTGCTTTGTTGGCTGAAGAGAGTTCATGAGGAACCCACCTAATATCTCTATACACCTTTCCAATCTTTTTTCAGATGCTCCTGAACAGTAGACCAAGGTGCATCAAGTCTTTGGGTCAATGTTCTGATTGTTTGTTGAGGATCCACTGTAGCTTTCAAAAGTTCATCATCCAAAAGATTTGGTCTCCCCGATCGAGACTCATCAGTAAGGTCGAAATTGCCTTCTTTAAATGTCAAAAACCATCTACAGCAGTTTCTAACACTCACACCTTCTGGATAGACAGTGGTTATGTTTTTCACTGCAGTTGTTGTATTGCTACTTTTGTGGAATTCATACAACATGCAATGAGGCAAATGATTCACTTTGAAACTTTTGTCTTCCATGGGCTATAGAAGTTTTTAAACTATCAACAGCAGTAAATTTTAGTAAATGTGAAGTTTATCTGAGTATCTGGCATCTGATTTGACCTTGAAAACAGCTGTCTAGACTTAATCTGGTGTTTTAGTTTGGTTAAAGAAAAGCGGACAGAACTTTCCGGTACCCTAATATATGTATAGATAGATAGATGATCAATTGCTTTTCTCCCGTCTGTGGTTTGTGTAATACAAACGAAACATAAGTATAGTTATCAGCTAGGCTCACAGTGTTACATAATACATAAGCAGCTTATGATTTATGTACGTACCTGTAGTAAGAATATTTGAATCAATGTCTGTTAGATTCAGAATAACGTGGTGCAGAGGAAAGTTACCTCACCGGTTATTGACGGGTAATAAACCTTTTTACTTGACACCTTGAAAAACGCGTGATTACCCATGTGAGAATAGATCAGATGGACCAGAGATTTCAGAGCGAGTGGATTCGAAGTCGGTCGCTCTATGGTTCGTTTCCCCCCCTCCCGGCGGCGGTTGAAATATGGGCTGAATTATTGAAATAAATTGTTAAATTATTAAACAAGAAAGATCAAGCTCGAGAAACTAAAAGCAACCCAAATAGTCAGCCGAGAAATAACCGAAGATAATGTCAACCGGCCGAGTTAGAAACAGTAAGCAGCTAGTAACAAGTTGTGTCAAAAAAGTATCGAGATTTTTTGTACTTTTTGACACAGCTTGTATTCTGAAAAAATGATGTTCTATTCTTTGTTCATTTCAATATATACAGCTTCAAACTCGGCACTTTTATGACACACCTTGTATTCTGATAAAAAATTAACGATTTTTTGTACTTTTTAACACATCTTGTATTCTAAAAAAATTGACGTTCCATTCTTTGTTCATTTCAATATATACAGCTTCAAACTCAGCACTTTTATGACACACCTTGTATTCTAAAAAAAAAACATTCCCTTCATTGTTCATTTCTATCTTGGTAAATACAGCTTCAAACTCGGCACTTTTATGATACACCTTGTATTCTGCAAAAAATAACGTTTCATTGATTGTTCATTTCTAGCTTGGTAAATACAACTTAAATCTCGATACTTTTATGACACACCATATATATATATATATATATATATATATATATATATATATATATATATGTACAAACCCACCTTAATTAAATGAAACGTGAAACAACGAATGTAATTTAATCAATACAATGTCTTTTAATTTTTTTCATTCATAAATACATAATATATCACGTGCTTCATTTATAAAATGAATATACATATTACGAGTTCAATAAACTTAAACCTTTTAAGATATGTGTGTGGGTGTAGTGGGTAGTGATGAGAAGGGGGAGAGAGTGTACGAGGTGTGTATGTTTCCTGGTGCAAATATATCAATTATTGGTTGCTTAGTGCAATTACTCGAGTAAACTTATTTCCACAAAAATTTACTTAGAGATTATATATATATATATATATATTATATATATATTATGTGTCTTGTGTGTCTGTGTGTCTGTGTGTGTTTATGTGTTATAGATTACAATGCATTTAAGGGGAGATTGTTACCATTGGTTTTAAAGCAGCGTATTGGGAACTTATCAAGACAACGGGTCTTTGAAAGAACATACAACGAATTTTAATTTCATATTATATTTATACACACACACACACACGCACACACACACACACACACACACAATATATATATATATATATATATATATATATAGGCATTTCAGTCTTGGAAGACTATAATAAAGTTTTTGTGTCCCCGAAGTATATATATATATATAATCCAAAAGTCCAGAGAAGAAATCTTCCTTACGACATAGGAATTTTTTTTAAAACAACCTGTTGCTGTTTGAGAGCTCAATGTGTGCACTTTTTGTTAGAGTCACAGAGCAAATTTATAAGTAAAGAAATAACAAAAGACTTAGAGATTTCAGATGTTTTCAAATGCCTTAAAAGTAATAAAGAATTCATCATTCGCATCTGATGAGTCGGGAGAATTAGATCCTTTGTCTAAGCTCCCCGAAATAGGCTATAAAGCAAACTCTCTAAGTCTTTTGTTATTTCTTTACTTATATATATATATATATATATATATTATATATATATATATATAATATATATATATTATATAGTATATGTATGTATGTGTGTACATTTATAACATTGTTTAAATTGGCGATTAATTTCCATCGGTTTAATGCCTTTTTGCGTTCTAAAACCGAATAACTGCGCGAATTTCACACTTATTGGTTTCATCAATCGGGATTTTCATCAGAATGGACTAGCAACCAAAGACTGAACGCGCACAGTGGTAAGCGTATACAGAAAAAAGTTTGTAAACTGATCCTTTAATCACTTTAACAACAATAACATAATAGTTTCCAACGTATACTCAATAACACACTCTGAATCAACTATTTATTTTATGCACAACTCGATCTCAAAGAAAGTAGTGCAACTACATGCATGCCAATTTTCCCGGTTCCGAGATAGCGTTTCCTAAAATTTATTTCGGGCCCTTCATTCTTCTTGCCCGTAAGGCATGTTTGCACCCACTTTGAGCCCCGAGGTACGGCATTTCTTTTGCTACAGTGTTTAAAATTTGTTGTTGTTTCCGAAATTGGATTGTTACATAATTTATGAGCAGCCATAAATTATGAACGTACCTGTAATTAGAATTATGAACAGGGTCCGTAGACTTAAAATGACGGGGTCCAAGGAATGTTACCTGACAGTTGTGAACCCTTAAAAACGCGCCATTTCAGACGCGTGGGTGTAAGTTTTAGTTTCGCTAGGAAGATGCATCGCAGATTTCAGAGCGGATGGACCTATAGGTCACCCTCTGATGTGGTTTCTCCCCCGCGGCGGAATCAGGGTTGCGTAATAATGCTTTCTTATCAAGAAACAACCAAATCTTGTTGTGTTAATTAAATGTTAAAACATGTAATGTCCAACCCTGCACAAAGAAGAATCAACCCCTGGCAGAGAAGTCAGACCAAGTAGACAATATGGCGTCCAGACGAAGTAAAGAGAATGTAAAGTAAGTCAATCAGCTAATTATCATCTCTACCTTATCGGACTCTCGTTCCATGCAATATATACACCCGTGTAAAGGGGTATAGACGCCTGTGCTCACTTTGTCACGACAGAAGGATCGACAAAGGCAGCATCCCCAAAACCTACTGTATGGCGAATTTGTAGAAGGCACCAGACCGGTAGGGAGATCACGCCTACTCTTCAAATACGTCAGCAAGAAAGACATGAAGACATGCAACATCAACACCAACACATGGGAGGCTTGTGCAGAAGACCGTACGACCTGGCGCTCATCCTCAAACAAGGAACGAAAAGGAGTGAAAAAGAGAGGAAAAAAGCCGCGACAGAAAGAGAGCCAGAAGGAAGGATAGGCAACAGCAACTCCAGCAAGCATCACTGTTTGTTTGCAGTCACTGCACCAGAGATTGCCATTCAAAAATTGGTCTGTTCAACAACTCACGCAGTGGACACTACGCCATCGTCTTTAGTAGACGGAAAGATGCCAATACAAAGGGTTATATAACAGGATGTCTTTTATAATAATCCTGGATGATTCGAGTATTTGCTATATAAAAAACGACACAAGCAAGAAAAAATAAATATTTCATAATGTGATAAATTTGTATCTTATGTGTTACGATCTTTGTGGCCATTTTTAGGCTTCGAGTGAGTGCACTTTACAGTGGAGAGTCCTTGCGTTAAGCAGAATTTGGTCCTTTGTGAAGAAACCTTTCGTTGTTCCTCGTGGTCCCTTAGTGTTGGGTAGAATCCATTGGTTTTTCCTAGGTGTCCGTTAGTGATGGGTAAAATCATTGCGTTGAGCAAAGTCCTTGGTTGCAGGTCCGTTCGTCAATGTCGAATAACGTGCAAATGAACGGTTTTCAATATCGGAGATTAAATCGTTAACTCACCGGGTATTCGAGCTGTTGATTGGCTGGGTTTAATCCACGTGCCCAAGCCGAGTCTATAAGCTTAAGTGGCGGTTTCCAGCACACCTTATGCATAAAATACTCCAACATTATGACAACATAATAAGAGATGTGTATAATAAATGGTGAATTATTGTCTATTAATATCAAGGCTTTGCATTTTGATTTTGCTCTCCCAAGCCGCACGAACAATCTCCATCACTTTGGAGACTTTAGTTTTGGTATTAACCTCGTACACGGAGTTGATTAAAATATTAAAATAACTCATTACATTAATATTTTATTTACTAGGTGTCCGTGCGTCCGTACAGATCAAGCTCTGTCATTATTGGCTCGATTTCAACGAAATATTCAGAGATTCTTAAGTGGATCTTCGGTAAGATTTTAAAATATTCACTAATCCGGCTTGGACTTGTTTTAAGCTTGGATCTGTTTATTTATCCGTCTGTCTGTCTGTCTGTCTCTTCCACCCATCCCTCTCTCTCTCTCTCTCTCTCTTCACTCCCTCTCTCACTCACTTCCCCCTCTCTCTCTCATACTCTCTTCACTCCCCTCTCTCTTACTATTCACTCTGTCTATCTCACACTGTCTTCACTCTCTCTCTATCTCACACACACTCTCTCTCTCTCTCTCTATCTCACACTCTCTCTCACACACTCTCTCTCTCTCTATCTCACACTCTCTTCCCTCTCTCTCTATCTCACACTCTCTTCCCTCTCTCTCTATCTCTTCACTCTCTCTCTCTCTCTCTATCTCACAGTCTCTCTCACACACTCTCTCTCTATCTCACACTCTCTCATCTCACACTCTCTTCACCCTCGCTATCTCTTTCTCACTCTCTTCACTCCCTTTCTCCCTTTCGCACTCTCTTCACTCTCTCTCTTTCTCACTCTTTTCACTCTCTCTCTCTTTCACACTCTATATTCATTTGTGTTGGCTAAGCAGTTTTTTCAAATTTGTTTAAATTCATATTTTGATAATGATTTTTTGATCTATTTAAACCATAGATGGGATCCTAACAGTACTACCACTCCGGATCATAGCGGACTTTGGAGTAATGGTGGCAAATACTCCATATTTCCCGGAGTTCTAAAATTGGAGTTTTGGCCTTTTTTTTTGGAGGAGGAGGATGTCAGAGTCTGATCTCAGTGTTTGAAGAGGACAGACGCAAGTTCAGTGTTTGTCCACGAAGCCATTTCTGCTTGAGTTTAAAAAATAAAATATGAGCTTTAAGAAAAACAACAATGTCTTGTACTCATTATTAAGAACTGCCGACGGATACAAGTACATCCCAAGAAGATCTCAAGTAATTTCCAGACTCAAAGAACAGAGAAAATGCCAGCCCAAAACAGATCCAGAATACTAAAAACTCCTTTCTAGAATAAAGGGAGATCCAGTACAGAGATAATTAAAACCAGTATAATATAAGAACAGAAACTGCATATCCCTACAATAAGACACCGCGTATAATATCTCAATTTAAAGATCTTACATAGAGTCTCCAAATAGATCCCACCACGTCACATATAGAGATTTAACTACAACTTTCTTTAATCGTGTTGGGAGAGGGAAATGAGTAAATGAAAAAAATAAAAATGAGCTCAGAAAAAAATACGAACGTCTTGTGTTCGTTAATAAGAACTACCGGCGGAAGAAAAGAAGAACCTCAGAGGGCCTTAGGTGTTCCAGACCTCTCAAAGAACGGAGAGATTACAGCCAGCTCAACAACAGACACAAAATAGTAGAAACACAACCAGATTTAGAGTCCAAAGTAGAACAGTATAAGGTAAGTATAGAAACTACCTACCTCTTTAATTAGATGCCACGTCACATATTGAAAATAATGGCCGACCCAATGACAAAAGCAAAGTTAAAGATGAACAGAATCTTCCTAATTTCTTCTAATGTCTTTCTCTGTTATCTTCTTTCCCTGTCAGTTAGGGATATAGAATACACCGTCTGCATTTCTGTATAGGAGTATGACTCCCCTCTAATGGAACCACATATTGGCCGTTGGTGGGGATCCGTGATATTTAAGGATGGAATCCTGATGGCTGAGTAGTGCATGGCTTGCAACACTCCCTTTTGGCTTTCACTTAGGCTAAACAAATAGATCCCGCCACGTTACATATAGAAATTCACCTAAAAGAACAGAGAAAATGCCAGTCCAACAACAGATGGATAAGACCAGTAACTTCGTTCCAGTATAGCAGAGATTCAACCAGATCCGGTCCAGAGATAAGTAGAACAGTATAAGATAAGTATAGAAACTACATACTCCTTTAAATAGACACCACGTCACATATTGAAAGTAATGACCGTACATAAACACACTCCAAATAGATCCGCCAGTTCACATATAGAGATTTTAACTACGACTTACTTTCTTTAATCGTGTTGGGAGAGGCAAATGAGTTAATGAAAAATAATAATAAATGAGCCCAGAAAAAATAAAAACGTCTTGTGTTCGTTATTAAAAACTACCAACAGACGAAAAGAAGAACCGAAGAGGACCTAAGATGTTCCAGACTTCTCGAAGAACGGAGAGATTCCATCCAATCCAACAACAGACACAAAATAGCAGAAACCCAACAGGATTTAGTCCAGAGATAAGTAGAACAGTATAAGATAAGTATAGAAACTATATACGCCTTTAAATAGACACCACGTCACATATTGAAAGTAATGACCGTACATAAACACACTCCAAATAGATCTCGTCAGTTCACATATAGAGATTTAACTACGACTTACTTTTTTTAATCATGTTGGAAGAGGCAAATGAGTTAATGAAAAATAATAATAAATGAGCTCAGAAAAAATAAAAACGTCTTGTGTTCGTTATTAAAAACTACCAACAGACGAAAAGAAGAGCCTAAGTGGACCTTAGATGTTCCAGACTTCTCGAAGAACGGAGAGATTCCAGCCAATCCGATACCAGACACAAAATAGCAGAAACCCAACAGAGATAAGTAGAACAGTATAAGAAAAGTATAGGAACTACCTACTCCTTTAATTAGACACCACGTCATATATCGTAAGTAACAACCGCTCATACACACGCTCCTTTCTTTAATCGTGTTGAAAGAGGTAAATGAGATAATTAAAACAAATGAGCTCAGAAAAAATAAGAACATCTTGTGTTCGTTATTAAAAACTACCAACAGACGAAAAGAAGAACCGAAGAGGGCCTAAGATGTTCCAGACTTCTCGAAGAACAGGGAGATTCCAGCAAATCCAACAACAGACATAAAATAGCAGAAACCCAACAGGATTTAGTCCAGAGATAAGAAGAACAGTATAAGATAAGTATAGGAACTACCTACTCCTTTAATTAGACGCCACGTCATATATCGTAAGTAACGACCGCTCATACACACACTCCAAATAGATCCCACCAGTTCACATGTAGAGATTTAACTACAACCTACTTTCTTTAATCGAGTTAAAAGGGGTAGATAAGTTAATAAAAAAATGAGCTCAGAAAAAATAAGAACATCTTGTGTTCGTTATTAAGAAATACCAACGGACGAAAAGAAGCTAAGAGGACCTTAGATGTTCCAGACCCATCGAAGAACGGAGATATTCCAGCCAGTCCAACAAAGACACACAATAGCAGAAAACCAACTAGATTTAGAGTCCAGAGATAAGTAGAACAGTAAAAGGTAAGTATAGAAACTACATATTTTTGGTTGGTTTGGTTTATTGATTTTAACGGCATATCAACCCGACCAGGGTTATATCATGCATAGCGGTTGGGGTGTTTACATATTGTGTATTCATATATATACTTTTAGTAATTGGTTTTAACAATGTGTTAGCATTATTGGGAATTATATTGTATGGCATTGATTTGTTTCATGTCTATATTCTATGGTATAATTTTATTTCCCTTAAAAAGGAGAAAATATCCCCAATGTTAACATTTTCAAATAGATCCTTCATATTGTTTGCTTTAAAATAATGGTTTCTGATGGGAGCAAAAAATCTGCATTCCATCAATAAGTGTTTAACTGTCAGGGGTGTTTCACATGTTTCACATTGTGGTTGTTGTTCTTGTTTGAGTATATAAGAGTGTGTTAGTTTTGTATGACCAATGCATAATCGGGACATAACGACGCCACGTCATATATCGTAAGTAACGACCGTACATACATACACTCCAAATATTTCCCATCATGTCACGTATAGAGATTTAACTACTTCATTTATTTCAATCAAGCCTGCAATGTTACAAACATTCAGTCTTTCTAATAACCTAAAAACATAAATAACGAGGGTCCTGTACTTGTTAAAGATGCATTGTTGATTTGCCTCAACGTCTCGAAGATCGTGCCAATATTTGCTAGATTTTCCAACAAACGAATAGTTTCCCTCAAGGCTGTCATATTCCTTTTGGTGCCTTAGGTAACACGTTTTCTTAGCGTCTCACGTTTTCCCAACCTTCAGTTGTCTAAGAAAGCCGTTGGCGAAATCAATGGTAACAATAATGTCACAGAGAACAAAAGCGCCCGGTAAAGAAGGAGAGTACATTGGGGAGACAATACTGCTGGCCTCTTCCATCGAGGTACTTACAACTAAAAGTGTCTGTCGCGACTTGCAAAACTGTCACGAACATGAGAAAGAAACCTCGACAGGAGATTATACGAACTGAAGAGAAATTATTCCCTGTGGTTTAAAAAAAAAAAATACACTGAAGGAAAATAAAATGACGACACCTTGAATAATATTTCTCTGAATATTTGAGATGAGGCTTGAAGATTAGTATTATCTGCGTTATTTGGACTATTGTCCTCATCTTTATTGTTATTTGTACAACGTTTCGGCCGATATACCCTCCGGCCTTCTTCATGTATTTCTTGTCGGACTCGGGAACCTTCTCGGACTCGGGAACCTTCTTTTCGAATTCGGGAAC
Source organism: Doryteuthis pealeii (assembly GCA_023376005.1). NCBI lineage: Eukaryota > Metazoa > Mollusca > Cephalopoda > Myopsida > Loliginidae > Doryteuthis > Doryteuthis pealeii. Next base: position 62,704,906 of record CM042167.1, on the reverse strand, counting down.
TTTCTTTTCGAACTCGGGAACTTTCTTGTCGTATTCTGGAGCCATCACGGAACTTTGAACCTAACCCTTTATTTATTCCACGGGGGTATCCTGTTCTCATTCCGCTAACCATAGCTGGGGTAGGAGTTGTGTTAATTAATTATTTTTCTAACTGCTTTCACTCAGGATTGAACTCGCGTTCCAGAGATAACTGTCACTTAGAACTGTCTTAACCTAACTGCCTTATCCACTCGGCCATGTGTCCAATTGAATAATCTTACCCATTTTTAACCCCTGCAGTATCTGGTTTATTATTGTTCTAATGAATATTACAAAAAAAAAACCGGATATTATTAGGTATTACAGGGTGACCCGCCTTGAACCCACAAATTTTATAATAAAACTGTTGATTTTTTTCTTTCAGAATATACAGTCAATTTGGTGCTTAAAATATTGTAAAAATAATTTCCCCCAATATGTTATGATCGACCAAGGATTAAAATCATTTTACGTGAAGACCTATCTCACCAAAATCTCTTACACTATAAAGCAAGTCAATTTTTGGAGAATGTTTCGATGTCTTCGTGCTCCATAAAAAAAGCAGGAATTTTGACTGGGTCCGAGAAATATCAGAGAGAACATGTGGCAAGAATGTTAAATTCTATAAGTTCTAGG
>CM042167.1:62675422-62704152 GCA_023376005.1 Doryteuthis pealeii | reverse complement strand
AAAAGAGATAGAGCATTTATGCGAACTAATAGTAGGTTCGTCTGACTCATTAGATTATCTTTGTTATATATATATATATATATATATATATATATATATATAATATATATATAAAGATAAAGGTGGCTTACCGGTGAATATGGGCACGATCATGGGAGGTGCACAACATCCAGGGGTTAAGTCAGCGATATAACAAATACAAAGTGCTCACTACAAAGTAGAGCAAATTATCCATTTCTTTAATATATATATTATATGTGTGTGTGTGTGTGAGTGAGTACATTATCACATTATCATCATCATTATCATCATGTCGAGCCAGCAGCACAGATGCCCATGGCAACCTCGCGCCAAACATTCCTATCCCCATTGACCCTCGAAGGTCCTCCGTACAGCATCCAGTATCTACACAGAGCTGGTCTATGTAGGTCTTTGCTTGACGACCTGCATTAGCATGTCGATGTGCTGGTTTCCCCAGGATGACCTCACGGATGAGTTTTAGCTTTACTTCTTCGGTAGTGTCATGCATGTATTGGGGCAGGTAGTCGTAGAGCTGCTTCTTTGTGGAATATATATATATATATATATATATATATATATATATTCTCATTTGAATATATATATATATATATATAATATATATATATATATATATATATATGGCCGGCTTAGCTTAGTCGGTAAAGCGTCAGCATTAGAATCCTGGTTCGATACCGGCCCTCGCCAACTCAGCGTATGAGTATCACCGAGATATGTGCGGAGAAGTAAGGAGCTGATGGTAGGTGTGGCGCAGATGCATAAAACAATCTCCTTGGTCTAGAGCTAATGCAAAGGGGATAGACCTCGCTGCCTGGCTGCTACCGATTTTAGGCCACCCCGACGACTTTATATATAATATATTATATATATATATTATATAATATATATATATATATATATATATATATAAAAGTTGTATTTTCTAAGAAGGAAGGTACACATTACTTAATGAATAAACTTATTCAAAAATAATGAAAATGTTATTTATTTATTACATTTCACTTCATATTCATTTCAATTTTACAATTCCTTTACGAAGTCGCAGTGTATTTGTATCTATCGATAATAATACACGTCAATTGCACCACTTCAGAGTATGTAAGAACGCCCTGTCGGTGGGGCTGTAGAATAAGCTGACTGCACCTCTCAAGAGGGTTAAAAAATCTCCCCAATAATAATTTACTAGCCTAGTTAGCTGTTTTATGGAAATTCAATTAACCAACTTTTTGTTTTGGAATAATCAGCTTAACATGTGTGTACAGTTTCATCATGATCAGATAACTGGTGTAGGCGACAACTGTTTATACACAGACAGACATTCCCTTTTATGTAGATGTTTGATTCAATTCGGGGCAGTCAACCTATTTCTAGACTTCACCGATATAGTACACCCGGTGAGAATCTTACTCATTGATAATCATTTAATAGCCTAGCTAGCTTTTTTCATGGAAATCCAATAAGCCAGTCCTGTCTTGGGTTATTAGCTTAACGCGGGTAAAGTTTCATCATGAACACATCATTGGTGTAGGCGCCAACTGGCTATAAATAAACAGAAATTGCCATTTATGTATATATTTGGTTGAATTCGAGACGGTAAACATATTCTACACTCCGCTAATATAGTACACACGGTGAGTATCATACTCATTGATAATGATTTTCTAGTCTCGCTAGCTTTTTCATGGATATCCACTTAGCCAGTCCTGTTTTTGATTGTTAGCTTAACATGTGTGTTAAATTTCATCATGATCGGATCACTGGTGTAGGTTCCAACTGGTTATACACATAAATTGCCTTATATTTAGATATTTGGTTAAATCATTACAGTCAACATATTCTAGACTATAGTTTAAATATAGTACCCACGGTGAGCATCTAACTCATTGATTAATTTACATGGAAAACCAATTATTAACTTCTGTTTTGGCATATCAGCTTAACATGTGTGTAAAATTTCATCATGATCAGATCACTAGTGTAGGCACTAACTGGTTATACACAGAGATATATCGTGGTTCAATTCTTAACAACATATTTTAGACTCCGCCCATATAGTACACCCGGTGAGAAACAAGCTCATTGATGATCATTTATTAGCTTACATATCTTGCCTTTGTACCAGAAACCCGGTGAGAATCAAACTCATTGATATTTATTTACTTGCCAACATTTCTTGTCATTATACCAGACACCCGGTGAGATTCAAACTCATTGATAATCATTTCCTAACCTACATATTTTGGCATTAGACCAGACACCCGGTGAGAACCAAATTCATTGGTAATCATTTACTCGCCTAAATGTATTGCCATTAGACCAGACACCCAGTGAGAATCAAATTCATTGATAACCATTTATTAACCTACATATCTTGCCATTGGACCAGACACCCGGTGAGAATCAAACTCATGGATAATTATTTACTTGCCAACATTTCTTGTTATTATACCAGTCACTCGGTGAGAATCAAACTCATTGGTAATCATTTCCTAACCTACATATTTTGCCATTAGACCAGACACCTGGTGAGAATCAAATTCATTGATAATCATTTACTTGCCAGCATTTCTTGTCATTATACCAGTCACTCAGTGAGAATCAAACTCAATGATAATCATTTACTAGCCTACATATCTTACCATCAGCACAGACCCCCGATGAGAATCAAACTCATTGATAATCTTTTATTAGCTTATAAATCTTACTGTTAGACCAGACACCCGGTGAGAATCAAACACAATGAGAATCATCTTCTAACCTACATATCTTGCAATTAGACCAGTCGTGTCACCCAAGGTATTGCCCTAGAAGATGAACAATTTTATCATATTCCACAAAGTCTAGTCAAAAATGAGAATGGCCTGACGAAGTAAAATCAATAACTTTCTGCTATAACTAAAAATACCGATTCCTAACCTAAATTATGGAAAACCAAGGAATCTAATGTAAAATATACGTGGGTGAATAAAAAAGTAATGTCATTTTCTTTAGGACAGGTATAATTACCACCACAGTAACATGTATCATACATCAAAATGAAACTGGTCCTCTTTGGACCACATCCCTACTTCTCCACATAGGTGAGTCAAACGTAATGCTATTTTGTTTAGGACAGGTATAATTACCAACAAAGGAACATGTATCATACATCAAAATGAAACTGGTCCTCTTTGGATCACATCCCTACTACTCCACATAGGTGAGTCAAAAAGTAATGTCATTTTGTTTAGGACAGGTATAATGACCAACACAGGAACATGTATCATACAACAAAATGAAGCTGGTCCTCTGTGGAGCACACCCCTACATCTCCACATAGGTGAGTCAAAAAGTAATGCTATTTTGTTTAGGACAGTTATAATTACCAACAAAGGAACATGTATCATACATCAAAATGAAATTGGTCCTCTGTGGATCACATCCATACTTCTCGACATAGGTGATTCAAAAAGTAATGCCATTTTGTTTAGGACAGGTATGATTACCAACACAGGATCATGTATCATACATCAAAATGAATCTGGTCCTCTGTGGAGCACATCCCTACTTCTCCACATAAGTGAGTAAAAAGTAATGCCATTTTGTTTAGGACAGGTATGATTACCAACACAGGGACATGTATCATACATCAAAATGAAACTGGTCCTCTTTGGATCACATCCCTACTTCTCCACGTAGATGAGTCAAAAAGTAATGCCATTTTGTTTAGGACAGGTATAATTACTAACACAGAAACATGTATCATACAACAAAATGAAACTGATCCTCTTTGGATCACATCCTTACTTCTCCACATAGGCGAGTAAAAAAGTAATGCCATTTTGTTTAGGACAGGTTTAATTACCAACACAGAACATGTATCATACATCAAAATGAAACTGGTCCTCTTTGGATCACATCCCTACTTCTCCACGTAGATGAGTCAAAAAGTAATGCCATTTTGTTTAGGACAGGTATAATTACCAACACAGAAACATGTATCATACAACAAAATGAAACTGATCCTCTTTGGATCACATCCTTACTTCTCCACATAGGCGAGTAAAAAAGTAACGCCATTTTGTTTAGGACAGATATGATTACCAACACAAGAACATTTATCATACATCAAAATGAAACTGGTCCTCTGTTGATCACATCCCTACTTCTCCACATAGGTGAGTAAAAAGTAATGCCATTTTGTTTAGGACAGGTATAATTACCAACACAGGAACATGTATCATACAACAAAATAAAGCTGGTCCTCTATTGATCACATGCCTACTTCTCCACATAGGTGAGTCAAAAAGTAATGCTATTTTGTTTAGGACAGGTATGATTACCAACACAGGATCATGTATCATACATCAAAATGAATCTGGTCCTCTGTGGATCACATCCCTTCTTCTCCACATAGGTGAGTAAAAAGTAATGCCATTTTGTTTAGGACAGGTATAATTACTAACACAGGAACATGTATCATACAACAAAATAAAGCTGGTTCTCTGTGGATCACATCCACACATCTCCACATAGTCACCATTTCTCTCAATAGCAATGTTCCTCCTTTGAATGAGAGCATGCATCACTGCCCAGTAAAATTCTATTGACCGTTCTTTGAGCTACTTCTTCACTACAGATTTCACTTCCCCATCACTGGAATAATAACTATCTTCTCTTCGGTCCCATGAATGAGGGTTTGAGAGGCAATTATAATTATACCTGTCCTAAACAAAATGGCATTACTTTTTTACCAATCCTCCTTTATATTTGTTTTGATGTTATTCACACTTTTTGCCATGAAAATAGATATTTTATCTTTATAATTTAACTAGCAGCAGCTACCCAGCGTCGCCTGGGTAGAGGTTTTTTTTAAGTTAGTCTCGCAGATCCACTATAACTGAATCGTGAGTTGAATCCTCGTGGGAAGACCCATTTAAATCCCTGTGTAAAAAATAGACCATGCGTTGATCCAGCCATTCAGAAAAGAAAAATCAATGTCTATTATTTAAAATATTAAATCCCCCTCCCCACAAAAAAATCTAGTCTGTTATCATCTAAATTTTGTTTTAATTATCTTCACGAATATAAATCAAATCTCTATTATTTTTGCTCTAAATATAAGCTCTGGTGATATTTAATGTGTATATATATATATTTATTTTGGTTTTAATTGTTTTATTTTCGAAGTTTCCTCCGGACATACACATGCACACAACTACCCTTTATATATGTATAGATGATTGCAACTTTTTACAAAATTATTTGGTGATTCTTATGGAAACTTATTAAAATTATTTGATTTTAGTTTTCTTACAGTAGGTGTGGCACTCCACCTCAGACGCTAAAATGATATCCTTGGTGATAGAGATAGACTTGGTGAAGGAGATAGACTGATTGGCTGATACCGACTTTAGGCCGCCCCGACGTCTTTTACATTTAATACAACGAAATGGGATTTTTAAAAAAAGTTTAATTAGTATACATATTGTGAAAATGTTATACACCCTGGGGTTCAAATCCTGGATGAGGATATTCACATGTCATATAACTGTGCAAATTATGGAATATCAACCTGTTATATCAGAGAGAAGATATCTCTTATGATTCACAATTCTCACTCACAAAATATACACTCACTAGCAAACAAATTAAAACTCAAGTCGGAGACAACAAGCGGAAGTGAACTCAATGGTACCCTATCACGAAGTGACCAATTCGACGCAGTTCTGCGCATAGGGTCGGATTGAGTTACGCTTGAAAGGAATTCCAAAACAACAAAAAATAATATTGTAAGGAATCCGGATTTTCAGCCAATAAAAAACTCTCCCGCTAAAAAAAGCCCAAAGGCATTCTGGAGCCGACATCGTAGCATATAAGCTCGGGTATTTTGAGAATCGGCAGTTGACGTACGGCCTCGACGCCGAGAACATCACCGGACAGACAGGATCAAAAGGCCGCTATTTTCCAATACCACGTCGCGCCCGCACCTACCCCGACAATTCAACTCATCACCACAGCCGGCCGATACCCTTAACTTCACTATTCCACTGGGTCATTCCTGACTTGGTCCCTACACCAAGTGACCGTATCAACTCATAACTTCTACTACCTCACGCCTCGCACCAGGCCAAGAGAGATTCCTGACGTATTATCATACGATACCCACACCTCACGACCCCACGGCCATTCCTGACTTACGACCCCACGGCCACTCCAGAGAATTACTACTATTATCTACGACGACAACAACAACAATTTTCACACTTGTTTATTTTAATAAACGATTTTTATCCAATTTCTTGTCCATTATTCTTCTTTGCAAAACATACGCTTTTACGGATATCTTAAGATATATCAAACCGACGGGGCTTTTGTAACTTATCTTGGTGATAACAGATTAGCCGTTACTGCTTTGTAAGTACTGTGCATTTTTCTCTATTCTTATTATATTTTTCTGTAGTAAAAGTAAAGTAAAGTCGTCGGAGTGGCCTTGAGTCGGTATCAGTCAATCAGCGAGGGAGTATATCCCCTTTTCAATAGTGCCAGACATCAGCTCCTTACTTTACCACATATCTCTGTGCTACTCATACGCTTTGTTGGCGAGGGCCGGTATCGCACTAGGAACCTTGTGGTTTCTAGACGAGCGCTCTACCGACTGAGCTAGCCCGGCCCCTATATATATATTTTTTATCGCTAAAAAAAAAATAATGTTTAGACCAGTCATGCCCAAAATTGTTTGAGTTCGAACCCAATGATGAATACAATCCTAAATATATAAAGATGAGGACAACAGTCTGAAAAATCAAAATAATTTAAAGTGAACACTGTCAAAGTGTTGGGGAAAACTCAAAATGACTAGTTTCAATATCCAAACAATTCTACGGTGAGAGGCCACTGAAAAGAATATATTTTTAAAAAGACAAAAAAGAAAAAAAAACATTCAAGAATATTTGAGTAAATGTATTTATTCATTTGTTGGAATGAAAACTTGCAATATGGGATTTTTTTGTTCATCAATAAAAAATGAAATATCTCAAAAAATATTAAATACTGTTTGAAATATGGTACATTGTTTTGTGAAAAGACATCTTGATTTTTCAGATATTTATGAAAATATCCCCTGAAACCTCCTAGAATTCACCTAGATTTTAATGGAAATTTTTTTTTCCCCAAAGTTAGTCAAGATTCATATACCTGCTATATCAAATCCTATGAGAAAAATTAAGTGTCCTTTCTCAAACATTATATATATATATATATATATATATAATATATATATATATATATATATATATATATAGGCATCATCTTTATTAATGCAGAATAAACCAGGAAAAATAGTAAGTAAGCTCTTCTTCCGATAAGGAGTTCTACATGTATTTTACAATTAGAATACCATTGTTTCAGATAAGCGTTGCGTGTCGTCATCTGCCACCTCACTGACCAACAACCTCTTCCTTCGAACCGTGACGTCTGTACGACTTCAACAAACGCTGCAACGGTTAATGCCAACTTAATTTAAATAGTACAAAAAACTAATATGCAACCCCCAGCCGCTAAAAAAAAAAAAATCACACCACATTTTAAATGACTTATGAAAATAAGCTTGTTTAAATCCAATAAAAAGAAATTGTATCATTCTTTAAAATGGCGGGAGCCACTGCCAAAAGCGCTGGAAACACCGATTTTGCGAACGATTTCTGCATTCATTCGATCCAGAGTTACCTTCCCTTGTTTTTAAACAAGAAAGGCTTTTGACACAATTCATACAGTCTGTCCTTGTACTTTTTAATAAAAAATGCATACATACATACACAATTTCGAATATATATATATATATATATATATATATATATATATATATATATATATTGTGTGTGTCTATGTATGCACTTGTGAACATAGTTCACGTGTGTGTGTTGGGGGTGGGGTGGAATCGAAGACAAACATTAAGTCGATAAAATTCAGTTTTGCAGACACAATGTGTTTGGAATATGGTGTCAATAACATTACGGAACACTTTCTTGAATGCAAAGTCACATAATAGTAAAATCTTGTATTGTTAATTATTATGATAAATTCATTCTTAACTATTCCGAATTTGAATGTTGTTTTTGATAATTCAGTTACAATATTTAGACTGATCAGCTCTGTACGGACTTTGGATGTCACGAGGGAGAGTAGCCAGGAGTAATGACCGATAGGGACGAGTGGTGAGAGAAAGTCATGTGAATCCGTGCTGTCAGCACGACTTGTGGATGGATATAAATGATTTGCAGTTATAGAGTTTCAATTATTCCTATATTACAAATATTCTAATAACTAAAGCATTTATATGATTTCCAGTATCTATGCCAATTTAAGAAACATTAATTTCCATGCCCTTTTATGGTTTCATCTCAATCCTATCTCGTATTGATACTTTGCGCAGTACGCCCGACTGCATCTTTGCAAAGGGGTAATATCCCCCAATAGGGCCACCAATAAAATCGATAACGTACATTTTCATCAAAATACGTAGACTTATAATGGCTGAAAAATGGCATTTTGGGGGCACATTTGAAGCCCCATATCTCCCCCAATTCTCAAGCGAACTCAACCATCTTTTACTATGTGATACTCCTCATCGAACTCTATCAGAATATCATATTAGTTTGGTATTCTATTAGTACACGAAATTGGCCATTTTTGCCCACTCTCAGGGGGATTATCAGGCCTCAAAAGTCACCTAAAACTCCGAATTTAGCACTTTTTTCACCATCAATAAATTCAAGACATTAGAACTCATTAGAAAAAATAATAAAATCGATAACATATATTTTCATCAAAATACGTAGGCTTATAATGGCTGAAAAATGGCATTTTGGGGCACCTTTGAAGCCCCATATCTCCCCCAATTCTCAAGCGAACTCAACCATCATGGGTGGTCGGTCGGCCGTTTGGTTGGTTTCATTATACATTTCAACCCTTCTTAGGTTATTTTATTAGCTCAGTCGGTAGGGCGTTCGGCTGGAAACTTCAAGGTTCCTAGTTCGATACCAGCCCTCGCCAATAAGTGTATAAGTAGCACAGGGATCTATGCGGTAAAGTTAGGAACTGATGGTAGATGTGGTGCTCCGTCTCAGACGCTAAAATCAATCTTCTTCGTCAAGCGTAAGTGAAAAGGGGATAGACTCCCTCGCTAACTGGCTGATACCGACTTTAGGCCACCCCGACGACTTACTTTATGCCGAAGACGTTTAGATTTATTAATTCTTGGTGGAAATCAATGTTCTTTTAAACTTAATTATTTTCATGCAAACCATAGATCGGACTCTAACAGGTACTACCACTTCGGGTTAGTGCGGACCTGGAAATAATAGTGATGAAGGGGTACTCCGCATTCCCCAGAGTTCAAGAATTGGAACTTTACTATCAGATAGAGTTTACTACTATAGGAAATATGAAATGAGGAGATGAAGAGAAATAACAAGACACAAGTGTTTTGAAGTATAGATCAATACTTTTTTAATTTGCCCGTTAAGTCTGAACGCTAGCGTCCAGACGCTCAAAACTTTTTATCTATTTTAAATCCCCACAATACATCCCCACCCAAGTAGCGGAGCTACGGTAAGGATGCATCAGTGAGGTTGTTTTTTTTTGTAAGGTGTGTGTAAGGTTATAGTGACCTGTAGCGAGGGAATTTTTCTCTGGCTAAAAAGGACCAGCTATACCTCTGTAGGGTTGTGTATGTGGAAAGTCAAAGGTGTGTATGGGGAAAGTCAAAAGTGTGTGTTATTTTTTAATTTTTTTTTAAAGCTGTATACGTCGGGGTTACTAATTTATAGGAAATACGAAATGAGGAGACGAAGAGAAATAACAAGACACAACTCTTTTGAAGTATAGATCAAGACTTTATTCATTTTGCCCGTTAAGTCTGAACGCTAGCGTCCAGACGCTCAGAAATTTTTATTTATTTTAAATCCCCACACTACCATACCTAGCAGATTAAGCAACCACCTTCTAGCACATATATGAATAAAAGGGTTGGGGGTTGCCATATGTGCAATAGGGTTGGGACAATCATATAGGTGCTAGGGCTTGACGTGACCCGCCGATTGAATCGGACGGATTCTCTCCGACCGCCCGTGCCAAAGTGGCGTGTTGCATGTCATGAACTGCTCATCCACAAGCATCACAGTTTGCCACCGACGGCCAACAGGTGGTCCCATTGGCAGGGTTACCCGTGTGAAAAGGTGCAGTCTATGTATTCTTCTGTTCCTGGTGATAATGTGGGGCGTTAAAAGACCCGAAATATGATGTGTCGTTAAGCAAAACAATCAGCCAACCAGAAGCACACAGAGAGTATCAGTCGAGATTACCGAAGATCACAATAGATAGATGTCCAAAATTTAAATTTATTGCAAGATTTTGACTCGCTATAAAAAAAAACAAAGGGGATTTGAATGATACCTTTTAACCCTGTGTTGACCTCCTTCTCTGATTCACCAGCACGAACGTGAGAAAGAAAAGTCAGATTTTAGTTCAGCACTCAACAGAACTGTCGCATTGGTGATCTCTGTGAACCTAAATGAATGTTTGATCCGTGAGGATTAAGGGTGGAAGCGTCGTGCTTGAGCAGTCCATGACATGCAACGCTCCACTTTGGCCCTTAGGCTGGACGGTCAGAGAGGCCCACTCCAATCTGGATCTTATGAAATAATAAAGAGCTCTAAAAAAGTATTGTCTTGAGTTCGTTAACTAAATAAGAACAACAAAATAAGATGTCACATTATCAAGTACAGAAGATCCAGCTAGGATAATATCTACCAGCACAGATTGGGCGATGAACAGGACATATTGGAATGGCGCTGTGCCCATTGAAACTAAATTCTCACACATGTGGTTGGTTCGATCTGGATCTTATAAAATGATGAAGAGCTCTAAGCAAAGGAATGTCTTGTGTTCGTTAACTTAAACAAACAACAAAAAAATACGTCCCAGTATAAAGTACAAAAGACCCAACCCAGACTAAGAAGAGTATCGACCATCCCTGAGCAGCCCAGATATCAACATAGAAGATAACAGATAGGCGAAGCCATCTACTCAGAACTATGCAAGAAAATATAAGTGATAAGGATGTGTGTATACAATCACGGGTATACGGGTATATTCTATAATATACGTATATACGAGTAAAACAAATACAAAACAATACAACCAACCTAACCACAATATTACAACGATTTTTGACTCTGTCTTGTATTACTTTTGCTGACAGGCTTAAGTGCATGTTGTTAGCCGCATATTCTTTCAAGCTTTCTTAGCCGACGTTTGGCTGCCACAAGCCTAACCTTGATAAATATCTACAGTTCTCCTCCCCGGCAAACACGTGCATAGCAATTCTATTGAGGTTATATAGTCCTACGACAGTGGATTTCAATGCTGTTATGTTCTCATATAGAGATTTAACAGAAAAATATGAATTTGGTTTTTTGTTATATTTTTTATCTCGCTAACATTAACACTCAGTATTGCACTGTACATATGTTATGACCTGTTTAAGGGTCAATAAATAATAACTCAACACGGGTATAAAATGTAGGGAACAGATTGTATTCAGCAATATATATCAACGTACAATGGAGGGGTTTCCTTGTTTTAGCTTACACGAAGAACATGTATCTGGTACTACTGGTATTTACATGTGTCCCACTTTCACACGATATGGCACAAGGCCGTTTTATGTGGGGACCACCCACAAGCCGAGACTCATGGGGTGGTAGGTAGAAAAATTGCGTCGATCCCTTCGGCATTCCCCCTCAAGGGGGCGTCTCAGGCGCTGGGCAATAAACTCAACCCTGCCCCTTTAAGTGCAATGATGCAGGTATTGCCTGGAGGGACGGCCCTCTTGGATCGACGCTATTAATTTAGCATCCACCGGTCCAGAGGCCGAAGCTCACTGGACCCCCGTCCCGAAGGACGGGTGGGTGGCAGCTGTAGTACCTGGGACTACTCGTCTGAGTAGCTTTACTCTGTTAAATATATACCGTTCGTGTCATAGGTGAGTCACCTACAACAACATAATTATCCTGTGTATGACGTTAAACAGCATCTAATGGTGAAGTTCCAATTTTGGAGCTCTGGTGAGTATGGAGTACAACTTCATCACCATTACTCCCAGTTTCACTGTGACCAGGAGTGGTAGTACCTGTTAGGGTCTCATCTATGGGTTGAACAGAAAAAAATAGTTAAAAAAATGTTTAATACCCGTCAAGCATGAAAAGAAAAAAGTCTTTGGCATAAAAAAAACCCAACAACGGTTCACATGCCATAAAATCCACAAAAAAATCTATTACATGAATGGCAATTTTTGTGTCTGAGTTTAAAATTTGAGTACCAATCAAGAATAAATAAAACGAAACGTCTACGGCATAAAATAACCCAACAAAAGTTGACATGACATAAAAAAAATAACCAACTAAAATATAGTAACAATTTTATTCACCTTCGTATTCATTGCTATTGCTGACAGACATAAAGTGCACTACTTGCATGTTTTTAACCGAATATTCTTTAAAGCTCTCTCCTTCGACATTTCGCTGCCACAGACTTAACCTCGATAAACATCTCCAGCTCTTCTCCCCGGCAAACACGTGCATAGCAATTCTATCGAGTAAATATTGTGATACGGTAAAAGGCGTACCGAAGGTAAGCAGCGATGAGCCTGTTCTATACTTAGATTGGTGACCATTTAAGCCGCAGCAGGTACTGTAATCAACTTTATATGAAAATGACTTGATTCCGCGTTAAATGTCTCAAACAGTGTTAAGTCGTAAAACAAAACAATCAACCAAGTTTGATTCGACATTCGGTTGCCACAAACTTAATCTTGATAAACATCTACAGCCCTTGTCTCCTTTAAAAACGTGCATAGCAATTCTGTCTAAGTCAGATAGTCCTAAGACAGTGGAATCCAAGGTGGTTAGGGTCCCATTAGCTCAGTCGGTAGAGCGTTCGGCTAGAAACCACAAGGTTCCTAGTTCGATACCAGCCCTCGCCAACTCAGTGTATAAGTAGCACAGGGATCAGTGCAGTAAAGTAAGGAGCTGATGGTAGGTGTGGCGCTCTACCTCAGACGCAAAAACAATCTCCTTGGTCTAGCGCTAATGAAAAGGGGATAGACTCCCTGGCTGATTGGCTGATACCGACTTTAGGCCACCCCGACTACATTACTATTTATATGGGTTCAATAGAAAAATGTGTTTGAAAAGACTGAATTTAAAAAAGTTGAGTACCTCTCAAGAATGAATAAAACAAAATACTAGTATTTATTACTACTAGCAAATATATGCACCCTCCGGGTGCAAGTATCTAAGTTTTAAAGTGATAAAATCTTATATAAAATTAGAAAGGCTAATTAAACTAAATAAAAAAGATTTGAAACAAAGAGGAGTATAATCGAAAAATAGAACAACTGAAGATTACTCTTCCATCACTTCCGTCTTTCATTTCTAAATTTTCATAATTTAACTATTTAGTCAGAATAGGAAGTTAAGAATAAAGTTAGTTATTTCTTCTTGTTAATGGATTTCTTTTTTTGATTTATTGAAGAGATTTTTGCTCATGTTTATAAAAATAAAACAAAACAATTAGAAACTAATAATACTTAGCACATATTTACTAAAATCAAATATTTATAATCAATATTCAAATTAGCATTCCCATTCACATTGTAAACAGTTATTTTGTTGTATGTATAAATACAACTGCATATTATTAGCATGTAGATATGGTCAACAGTCTTAATGATGTAAAACAATTTTATTAATAATTGAGGTTTAAATCAAATCAAATCATAGAGAATATGATGTAAATAACTAAGGGAATTATGATTTGAGTAGTGATATAGTTTCGGTTACAGAGAGACAGACACACAATCTCCATTATAATAAGATTACAGACAGACGTAAGTGCACATGTTTTAATTGAATATTCTTTCAAGCTCTCTCATTCAACAATTGGCTAACAGTGCGGAAAAAACCGCCAAAATAATAGGGCAAATTGCCACTTGGGGAGTGGCCGATCCACGAAAAGTGCTACTACCTGCGATAGTGGGAGAAATAAGGAAAAAAAAGCAGCTTCCCTGATTCAGAAGGTAGTAAAAGGTTGCAACAATATCTCGTTGTGACCTAAAAGTTCCGTAAGTTTGGTGAAGGTAGTTGTGTCTGCCTACAAACTGCAAGATTAGTTGAAAAAATAACTGCTGTAGCGTTAGTTTCGTAGTTGCCTGGGAGAGTTGTCTGCCCGGTTTAGTTTGCTGGTGCCCGCTGGGGGGCTATAGTATTTAAGCGCCGGGTTCAAAGCCTTTCGGCCTCTTTTCCGTACCTGATACTACGAGACACCATGGGTTAGTTAAGGTCTAACCCCGTCTCGTTGGGGCGTTCGCCCCACTTACATTACTGTAAGTTCTTCACAGCATGGACTATCCCTAGTCTCATGTCTGTACTTTTATATGTTATCTTGTACCATTCATGAATGTGTCTTCATCTTTATTTATGTACTCTTTGTTTATGTACCCTTTTACCTATGTACTTAGTATCTATCTTTTTACCTATATACTTTGTATCTCGTCATATCCATGTGCTGTACTATATTAAATGTTTTGTCTGTTAACCTTCGTCGGAGTTTTGTATATCAAAGTATGTATAACTTTGAACGTTTCTTACACTGCCAACACCAACAAAGAGAAGCGTTAATATAAAGGTGTCAACCAATCAAAATGAAAGAATAAATGTACATAACAATTGACTAACAAACATATAAAAAGATATCCGACAAGCGGACTAATCTCCCAACCCCAGAATCGCAGGTAAGCACCTTTCATGTTTTCTTTACTTTTTTTCTCAACAACAGAAACCTAACCTTGATAAACATCTACACTTCTCCTCGTCAAACACGTGGATAATACCAAAATAACCCAACAAGAGTTGACATGCCTTAAATTCCAAGCAACCAAACAATCAACCAGCCAACCAAAATATAGTAACAATTTTGACTCGCCTTAGTATTTATTTAGCTACAGGCAAATGAGCCTAAAATTACTTTAGCACTCCCCACAGAAAATAATTTACCAAAAATCAGGGAATTATTAGATTTTAATGAAATTTTCAGTGTTTATTTATCAATGAATGATCTTTATAATGCATTATTTATTTTATTTCAAAACTTTTTCATTTTTTTCAGGTCGCTTAATTTTGACCCCACTTATGTTGGGGGCGTAAAATTTTGTTCAAATTGGTCTTATATTGTACTAATTACAGTATAAATAAAGAGATAAAAGACTGAACTTATGAATAGAAACAAAACATTGTTTTACTGTGGCTATTCTATGAGAAAATAATTACCGAAAATAGAAAAATAAATTGTAAAAAAATAATAAATAATTAATTTTTTGGAGATTTTTTTTACTCATTTCGGTAATTATTTAATTGGCTATTATCTTATAAAAGAAAAAAATATACATCGATATTTTTTCTGCTTAAAAAGGGGAGGGGGTACATTTTCAATCGAGTTTTTCTTCAAAACTTATTACTTAATGTATCTAAAATAAGGTTTGCATTGAATAGATATTTATTTCTAGAATCTAATAATATAACATTTTAAACTTAAAATCCGAATATTTTTTTATCTTAAATGAATTTTAAATACTAATTTTTCATAGCAAAAATACTAAATTCAAGTTTTGAAATAAAATAACTGATGCATTATAAAATTTATTAATTGATAAATCAATACTGAAAATTTCATTAAAATCGGATAATTACCTGATTTTTGGTATTTTTTTTTTGCAATCGCGAACGTTATATTGAAATTGTAAACAAGCGCTTAAAACCATTGAAAAAAAAAGACAGAGTGGCGGATCGCGTTGAAATTGAGCAAAACAAATGGTTTTAAATCTTTTAAAAATAAACTGCATATGTAATGATATTTTTCTTTTTGTAATGATGGTCATTATGTTACTACTTATCGATTTAGACAAAGTTTGACCTTATATAATAGATTTAATTAATTTTAATTCGCTTTTAAAACTCGTAGAAGCTGATGTTTTTGCCAGTCCCTAATTAATTGCAATTGTTGAAAGACGTAATGCACTACTAAATTACTTATCAACAGAACGGCCACATCTCTGTGAAACTTAATTCTCACACGCATATTTGATTTAATTTGGATCTTATAAAATAATAAAGAGCTCTAAATTCTAAGAGTGTCTTGTGTCCGTTAACTAAAAACAAACAACAAAACAAGACGTCCCAGTATCAAGTACAGAAGACCCAACCCAGACTAAGAAGTATATCTACCAGCCCAAAGCAACCCAGAGCAGCCCAGATAGCAACATAGAAGTTACCAGATAGACGAAGCCATTCTACTCAGTACTACAAGAACATACAAGGGATAAGAGTATGTGTATACAACCACGGGTATACGGGTATATTCTACAATATACATAGATGTATGGTAGGAAAAAGAAACAACCAACCTAACCAAAATATTGCAAAGAATGAATAAAACAAAACGTCTTCGGCATAAAATAACCACAAAAGTTGACCTGACATGATAAAATTACCCACCAACCACCCACCTAAAATATAGTAACAATTTTGATTCACTTTCGTATTCATTGCTATTGCTGATAGACGTAAGTGCACTACTTGCCTGTTTTTAACCGAATATTATTTCAAGCTCTCTCCTTCGACATTTCGCTGCCACAAGCCTAACCTTGATAAACATCTACAGTTCTTCTCCCCGGCAAACACGTGCATAGCAAATTCTATCGAGTCAAAATTTGTGATAAGGTAAAAGGCGCAAAAGCCGATCAGACTGCTGTTGCTGCTGCTGCCGCGGCATTGGCAAATATCGACCGGTAACCTGAGAACAATCATTAAAATGGAAGTCGAAAATATTTTGAGTTTTAAATATGTGTCAGCTGCTGTCACCAAGACTGCACAATCTTGTGGCGAAAAGCAAGTTTGTAAATGTTATCAGGTCGGCATCGATCAGTATTGATTATAGGATCGCTACTATTTGTCATCGATCACGAGGAGGAGCAAGGAGGACGTATAGAATTGTTGTCTGCGAAAAGTGGCGCTTCAGAAGAGAGAAAATATGAATTCTAAAAGTCTCACGTCTCAAATTTGTCGATATAACGCCATTTTTGTTTAGTTCTTTTTTGGGGTGTTTTTTTTTTTTTTGAAGCGGGGAAGGGGTTTTACCTGTTTTTATTTTTCTATTTTGCAGGAATTTCTCTTCTACTTGGCTTGCTTCGTTTACACTTAGTGTTTGTTTACATATTTATATATATATATATATATATATGTATATATATATATATATACATATATATATATATATGTATATATGTATATATGTATATATATATATATATATATATATATATATATATATGTATATATATATCAATGTATACGATTGGCACTATCATTCTTGAAGAGGCAGTTATAAGCCAACGTACAGTATTATTAGGGGAGTGCTCAATATCTGTGATAGAGCGTTAAGGAATAAATAAATATATATTTCAGTATATATTTATTGTTTACATAAAATAAATATATAATAAACCATATATATATATATATATATATATATATATATATATATATATATATATATGTGTGTGTGTGTGTGTGTGTGTGTGTGTGTGTGTATTTATATTTAAAAAATGGACTCTCTCGTCGATTTTCGACGCATGAGTGTTCATCCAATGAAAAACCAACACAGTGATTTGTTTATAGTGGTGAAGGCTTGTGTAGGACCATTCCACACTTTTTGGCACAGTCGATAGGAAAGAATTGGTGTATCAAGGAATGCCACGAACCCAATCAACAACTGACCTCAGGAATTTTGAATTCAGAGTTATCCCTCTCCTAGACTGGTTATCTACCCAAGGCTAAAGGGCCAGCCTGCCCTACTATTTAACCCATACCTGGTATTAATGAAATGCCAACAGCTTCGTCTAGGAATTGAACTCGAACCGAAGAGTCCATTTTCCGTGACTCTAACCACTAGCCTCCATATATATAAATATATATATCTATATATCTGCCTTTTATATATGTATAGATATAGACAGATATATCAATGCACGTAGTGTACAGATGGGATAAAAAATTAAAATTAAGAATAAATAAATGCATATATATATATATATATATATATATATATATATATATATATATAATAATCGCTTATGTCAACAGTTTGACTATAGCGCATGATGGTCTAAATTATTTACAGCAATCACACCTGACACCTCAGTTTTGAGAGGTGATAAGTTTTATAAAAGTGTAAATCACCGAATTAAATGGCAATTATTTCGTGGCATGTTTATGCCATCTACTCGGCAATCCCAAGTGTTTAAACGATCGCTTTGCAAATTAGAAAAGGCATCAGAGAATTGAAACAGACGTTATATATATATATATATATATATATATATATATATATATATATATATATGAAAATAAAATGGAAATTAATCCGACAGTATGAATATGATTTTTAGGCGGACATTTAGTTTTGTGCCAAAGAAATCTTCAGACGAAAAGCTGTTGGTTGTAACTACTGTAATTTTAGACAGTTCAATTAAACCGGTATAGGCAACGTTTAAATGCTTTTCACGAAAGTGCTCAACTTCCCTTACGGAAGAAGCCACATATATATATATATATATATATATATATATATATATATATATATATATATATATATATACATATATATATCTTATTATAATAGAGATTGTGTGTTTTTCTGTCTGTAACCGAAACTACATTACTACTCAAGTCACAACTCACTTAGTTATTGATATCACATTTTAAAGGATTTTATTTTTATTTTAACCTCAATTATTAATAAAATTGTTTTACATAATTAATACTGTTAACCATATCAACATAATAACAACATGCAATTATATTTATATATACAACAAAATAGCGGTTTACAGTGTGAATGGGAAGGCTAATTTGCATATTGATTTTAAAAATGTGATTTTAATAAATATGTGCTTAGTATTATTGATTTCTAATTATTTGGTTTTATTTTAATTAATATTAGCAAAAATCTCTTCAATGAATTTTAAATGAAATCCATTAACAAGAAAAAATAACTGTCATTTTATTCTTTACTTCCTCTTTTAACTAAATACTTAAATTAGAAAAAATAACAATGAAAGACGAGAGTGGTGGAAGAGTAAGTTTCAGTTGTTCTATTTATTTGATTATACCCCCCTCTGTTTCAAATCTTTTATATGCATTCTCATTTAGTTTCATTAGCCTTTCTAATTTGATATAATATTTTATTACATTAAAACTTAAATATTTGCACCCGGAGGGTGCATATATTTGCTAGTATATATATATATATATATATATATATATATATATATATACACACACACACACACACATATATATATATATATATATATGTGTGTGTGTGTGTGTGTGATTTTATATGTGAAAATGGTGACTTACCGGTGAAATTGGTCACAATGGTTAGTTGATACAAGTTTCACAATGATAAGAAAGCGATATACCAAATATAAAGTGCTCAATACTTAAGTAGAGCGAATTTATTACAATGGTATACACAGAACTACCCTAGTCGAGTTTCACCATAAGGATCTTCGGTGATAGATCCACTGAATTAATTCAGTGGATTCAACCCTGATGATCCTCATGGTAAAACTCGACTAGTGTGTACATTATTCTATCTATTATTATTTTTAAATAACAAAATGAAATAAAATAATAATAATAGAAAAAATATAGAAATGTTCAGCACACAAAGAAACATCGACCTTCCTCAGAGTAAATCCTTATTTTTTAAAATGAAATTCGTTGGAACGCGGATAATTTTCGAAATGTTCCTGACCGAAACACGTGTAAGTTAAATTAATTAAAATAATCCTATTTTATCCATTTAATACTTTCTTTCCTTTATTTCTCTTTTCAACATACCGTCGGATTCACTTCCATTTTCAATTTACACACACACACACACTTATATATATATATATATATATATATATATATATATATATATATATATATGAGTATAGATAAAGTATATAAAAACACCACAAAATGCTGTTAAAGTGAAAACATTTTACAACATAGCTGATATTGAATAATATTTCGATTTAAAAAAATTATCTTCAGAGCTTGTTTATACTCCGTGTTGTTAAAAGCGGAGACAAAAGTCATATGAGTTCAAAACAAAAACCTTGATGTTGCAAAAAAGAAAAAAAAAAAGGGAAAAAGAAAAAGGCATATAACAGTTTCGTGTGTGAGCACTTCCGTCGCATTTTTCTCGGTCATCAGATTATGTATATCTTATTGTAACAGTTATCAGCTATGTAATAAAATGTTTTCACTTTTAAAGCATTTTGTGGGTGTTTTCATATACTTTTATCTATACTCATACCGTCGGATTCATTTCCTTTCTTTTAACTTATATATATATATATATATATATATATATATATATATTCTTCCCGACACATTTTGTTTCCTGACCACGAATTTTCTATGTAATTCAATAATTACATTTGCATATAAACATTCAATTGACTCAATAATGCTTATATTATTTCCCAACAACTTAAACACATTTTTGGGGGTTTTGTTTGATATTTATTCCATTTCTCTAGTAAAAGCTTTAGATCAAAGCATTTACATTATCTACATGATTGACCTAGATTTGTCAGAAATTAATAGAAACATTAGTCAGGGAAATCTATTACCTTTAAAATGGAAATGTATTTCTAATGTCTTTATCACAGCAGTGCACTTTCTTTTATTTATCTTTAGTACGATGCCTTTCTTTCTGTGCAGTCCTCTTTGTTTCAATGTGTTCCACTTTCTCGAATCTTTACCCTTAAGAAGAATTTTCACTTAAGGAAAGAATGAAATGTCACACAGAACTAATTCTGGTGACTATGTAAAGTGTTGCACTTTCACAAACCTGTGTTTAGCAAGAAACACATTTTGTTCAAAGATTGACAAGTCTATTTCTTTGAATTTTTGAGATGAGGCTTGATAATTAGTATAATTCATATTATTCGGACTATTTTCCTTATCTTCATTGTTACCTGTACAACGTTTCGGTCGATGTGCCCTCCGGCCTTCTTCAGGTATTTCTCGTCGGACTCTGGAAACTTCTCTGACTCGGGAACCTTCTTTTCGAACTCAGGAACCTTTTTGTAATGGGGAACTTTCTTGTCACAAATGCGAGTTATCACGGAACCTAACCCTTTATTCAGTCCACGGGGGTATCCTCTTCTCATTCCTCTAACCATAGCTGGTTCCCGAGTTTGAAAAGAATTTCCCCGCGTCCGAGATGGTTCCCGAGTCCGACAAGAAATACCTGAAAAAGGCCGGAGGGCACATCGGCCGAAACATTGTACAGATAACAATGAAGCTGAGGACAATAATCCGAATAATCCGAATAATACAAATAATACTAATTATCAAGCCTCAACTAAAAAATTCAGAGAAAAAGATCATTTAATATAAAAAATGTTTTAGAAATTATTTTTACGATAAAAATGCATTAGAAATGATTTTTACTATAAAAATGTATTAGAAATAATTTTTACTATAAAAATGTATTAGAAATGATTTTTACTATAAAAAGGTATTAGAAATGATTTTTACTATAAGAATGTATTACAAATGATTTTTTACTATAAAAATGCATTAGAAATGATTTTTACTATAAAAATGCATTAGAAATGATTTTTACTATAAAAAATGCATTAGAAATGATTTTTACTATAAAAATGCATTAGAAACGATATTTGCGTCTACGATATACATATCTACGGTATACGTGTCTACGATATTCGTATCTACGATATTCGTATCTACGATATATGTATCTACGATATTCGTATCTACGATACACATATCTACGATATACGTGTCTACGATATTCGTATCTTCGATATTCGTATCCACTATATACGTATCTGATTACATTTACTCAGATTTCAATACGTATAAAGTGTTGCACTTTAAAAACCTGTGTTTAGCAAAAAAAGTAAATGTTCTGTCTTTATTTTTTGTTTTAATTAGCACTGACAATTTCCGGGCGAGGCTCTTTTCATTTCACATAATATATGCTAATACCCTTGTGAAAGGTACGCATTAAACTGTCCTACCTCCAGCAAGGGGTACGTAGCAGGTTGGTTTTTTGTTGGTTTTGTTTTACGGCATATAAACACTTTTTGGGTCATTTAATGCCGAATCATGTCATCCTGATAAACACCTGCTGATACTTGTCACCTTATTAAGAATTGAACAGACTCTTCGCTGCTTGTACATAGTAGAGTAGACCGGACTCTTTAAACTTGGGTAGGTAACCAGTTTGGAAGAAGGAAAACTCTTTATTCAAACCTATCAATCTCCGCAGAAATAATTGACCATGTGCTGCATCCTGCTCGTGCGAACGAGTTGGTAAATACATACTTTCTTTCTCTATATTTGTCTAGCAATCTATTTAATTTTATAAAATTCAGTGAAGATAACGTTTTACAGTGATGTCATGAGGATGGACGAAGGCCGCATCCCCAAAGACTTACTGTATCGCGAATGCCTTCCGATCGCTAGGGAGACCATACCTACGCTTTAAAGACGTCTGCAAGAAGGGCGCGAACACATGCCACATCAACACCAACACATGGGAGGTTGGTGTAGAAATCTGAGCGGCCTGCTGCCACCTTGCACGGAAAGTAGTGAAAAAGAGAGGAAAGAAGCCGTCACAGAAAAAGAGAGCCAAGAGGAAGGAGAGACAACATCATCTCCAGCAAGCATCACTGTTTGTTTACAGTCACTGCACCAGAGATTGCCATTCAAAAATTGGCCTGTTCAGCCACTCACGTAGATGCAGTTTAAAAAAATGAACACTACGCTATCGTCTCTAGCAGACGGAAGAACGCCAACAACACCCTCTACCACTTCTGGTTGGCTGAAGGCCAACGTTTATAAGCGGTCGGAAGTTGAATGACGTCATCAGAGGTCGGGAGATGAATCTGGAGCGATATTAAGTAGACAACAGAGAGAACCGGATGTTCACCTTGCTACGTTCGAGAAAATTGTGTCGTAAAAATGGTCTACTTCCGTTAAAATAAATAGACACCAAAATAGGGTATTTTTAAACCAATCAAAAGTGTTCCTGCCCAAATACAAAGTCATTTTGTCTGATCTACTTTGATCCAACGGTTGTCCTTTAAAAAGAGATACGTTTGTGAATTCAAGACAGAAGAACACTAGGGTACAAATAAGCTGCATTGAATCTATAACGCTACAGGATTCTCACCTCTAACTAGGTCATCACACCACCGACCTCTCATCTCTTCACGCTACGGACATTACACCTTTTGTCATTTTACACCCTAAAAACCTCTCACCACTTCACGCAAGCGACTTATCACTACACAATAGGTTACCGATCTCTCACCTCATAGCACACCAACCCGAGCGCTGTAAACATCAAACAGACTCTTAAATACATCTGTATATTAATTTGGTGGTTGGTTTTGACGGCTCTCACAATGCAAGTGTAAAGAAAATATGTAGGTAATAAAAAACAGCTACGCCTGAGGAACATACACACACACATACACACACACACATACACACACATACACAAACAAATTACAAAGGCTTACCTAATAATAGAAAAAGGTTAGGCCAAGCCTAGAATGATACTAAGACATTGTTGGACAGACATACACTTACACTCATACTTTTAGATACTCACACGTAGAGAATTTCAAGGAAGACAGTCATACGTCTCTTAAGACCAGAAACAAATTTTGTTACAGATTGCACAAGACACATTGTTTGTTTCTGGTGTCTGCATGAATTGTCCCTGATGAGATTTACTATGATTGACGTATCCAGCATATAAAAGCAGAAACCGAGAAAAATGTCTGACATTGTGTCTTGTGCAATCTGTAACAAAGTTTGTAAGTCAGCTTCTGCTCTTAAGAGACATATGGTGGTGAATAAGCATAACAATTTTATCATCTTATACAACAGGAAGGACGTCCTACTTATATCATATTTGCATCAAAATTTGTGACTCTGCAGCGGGTTTGATGAGTTATTTGAGGGCTCGTGAGAGAAAAGGTTCTGATGGTGGGGTTATAAAATTGTGAGGGACGGCAGTGATCTGTAAAGATTATGCTATCACTATGACCGTATGACTTACAGACCAGAAGCCAACTTGCCAAGTTTGTTACAGATTGCACAAGACACATTGTTTGTTCCTGGTGTCTGCATGAATTGTCCCTGATGAGATTTCTTATGATTGGCATATCTAGCCTTAGAAAGCAAAATCCAACCACATGTAGGTCATTTCCAGCCTTCCGTGTTCTCTCCAATATGACAGGTGTATCCCTTTCGAATTTATCACTTGAGGTTTTCCTGCTAAATACGTTCACTCTCAAAACTGGTATACAAATATGACATAGGAAGGACATCCTTCCCATCGGATTGAATGGACCTGATGATAACATTTGATTATTATGCACCACCATATGTCTCTTAAGACCAGAAGCCAACTTACAAACTTTGTTACAGATTGCACAATACACATTGTGTGTTCCTGGTGTGTGCATGAATTGTCCCTGATGAGATTTTAATCTTTAATTTCGTAATTTGCAATAGCATAATCTTTATCGATCATTGCCGTCCCTCACAATCCCGTAAATCCACCACCAGAACCCTTCCTTGCATGAGCCCTCAAATTACGCATCAAACCCGCTGCAGATCCACAAAGTTTGATGCAAATATGACACAGAAACAGCGTCCTTCCCGTTGAATCATATGAATCTCGTACATACATTCATGCATGATGGCAGCAAACTCGTATTCAAGTATTGCCATTGCTTGATATAGTAACAATAATAATAATAACAAAAAAAAAAGCTCAACAGTTCAAACACTATAATGGTGAGCTTCAAAAACAAATAAAGGACAAGACACGTATTGCATATCAAGCAATGCCTGTGCCTGAAGCTTTTTTAAGTGAGGAAAGGCTTTGTACAGAACCATTCCCACTCTCTAAGTGACTGCCACATTTGAGCCAAAAAGAAGAACAAGTCAACATCATTGGCTGCAGCAGCCGCCGCAGGTTAAATTTTGGAGTTTTCCTTCTCCTAGACACTTGCCTTGACAAGGCTGAGGAATGCATCTCTCCCGGTGGTTTTGCTACGCGCCTGGATACCAATCCAAGTATTTCTACGTACCCGCGTATGTTATTTGCTAGATGGCCGTTGAGCGAAAGGCTTCATCCGCCCTTTGACAGGTTTTGTTTTTCTTCCTGCTGGATGTCTAGCCATCCTCCTCACCAGATAGGCTTGGTGAGGTAACCGGTTTAGTCGCCGATAACCCGAATATGAGACAGATAGTACTGGGTTACATAGTACCAGTAGCGCCATATGCGACCCGCGTATGTTATTTGCTAGATGGCCGTTGAGCGAAAGGCTTCATCCGCCCTTTCATACATACCTGCAAACACACCAACTGCCCATTATATATGTACAGAGAAGGAAATTGTTGTATTCATCGGGAAGCAAGTGTCTTCCTCATCAGTAAAGTTCGCATCCAGTATAAATCAATAACTTTATTCATAAAGTCTATTGAAAAGTATTACTTAACACTGGATACGTTGCAAAAGGTTTCATTTCCATGCAATCGTACGAAAGGAAGCAATGGTTTATTTCTCTGCTTTTAAAAAAAAATATATTTTTGTATTTTTTATCAGAGTAAATCAATTTATTCGTAAAGGTATCATGCCGTCTCCAACAAATTCCTATTGTTGATGTTGAAGCCCACTGGGGACAGCAAAGATCAAAAAGGAGAAAAAAATCTAATAAACGAATTAAAGTTCCCAGTTTCCTATGACAGTCATATTGGTGCCGTATTCTTAAATATATATATATATATATATATGTGTGTGTGTGTGTGTGTGTGTGTGTGTGTGTGTGTGTTTGTTTATATATATATATGTGTGTGTGTGTGTGTCTATATCACTCTATGTAACTATATCTCTCTATCTCTAAATATATTAATATGTATATCAGTATATGTGCATATCTTTCAATATATATATATATATATATATATATATATATATATATATTATTCATTTATTTCTATTTCTATCTATCCATTTGTCTCTCTTTATCTCTCTCTTTCTCTCTCTCTCTCAATACATATATATACACACACACGCGCACACACATACACACACACACACACAATATATATATATATATATATAATATATATATATATATATATATATATATACCGCATGAGTAGCACAAGTTTTGTTATTGGATTTGTGCGGTAAAGTGTGATGCTGACGGTAGGTGTGCCTCTTCAACTCCTAGGTCGAAATATGTTTATCTATCAATCTCTGTATATATATATATATATATATATATATATATATATATATATATATGGTACACGGGGATCCTTAGCATTGGACTGCAATTAATCTAGACAATAAAAAGCATGTTATAAAACCTCAGTTTTACAAGAAAATAATGTCATTTATATATATATATATATATATATATATAATATATATATATATATATATATATATATATACATGATTAGAGAAAAGAGTAGGATCTGCCAAAATATCATCTGCTTTTCATTTTTTAAAAACGAACTAAAATTTATTAAATTGATTATTTAAGGTCAAATTTTTGTCTAAGTCGAAAAGTAGTAACATAATGAGCATCAGTAAAAAAGCAAAATAATATTACACATATAATTTATTTATGATATATTCAAAACGTTTTTTCGTCCATTTTGATCAAGCTGCCTGCCAAGAGGCTACTTAAAATCCGTTTTTACAAAATAAATTGTAACTTTTGCAATTGAAAAAATTCACACTGGATTGTCGAATTGAACACATATCCTAGTAGATAAAGGAGTTAGATTAAGACAGTTCTAAATGCCAGTTATCTCTAGACTGCAGGTTTAATCCTGGTCAGGGACAGCAGTAACATAGAATAATAATTAACACAGCTTAACACCTGTACCCCAGCTATGGTTAGTGGAATTAGAACAGGATACCCCCGTGGACCTAATAAAGGGTTGGGTTCAAAGTTCCGTGATGGCTCCCATTTACAAGAAGGGTCCTGAGTCAAGAAATACCTGAAGAAGGCCGGAGGGCACATCAACCGAAACTTTGTACAGATAACAATGAAGACGAGGACAATAGTCTGAATAATACAAATAATGGTAATCTTTGTGGAGTTTCGTCCTGGCTTCCTTCCTCAAAAAATGCTAGCTGCTGACTGGTGGAAAAACAACACCAGCTATGATTGAAGTCGGTATCAATTGAAAAAAAAAAGAACCAACTTAGGGCATTTTCCACTGAATACAGGGTGACTCAGAAAAAACAGAGCCCAAATTATTTATTTATTTTCTATTAAACTAAACCTAAACCCCAACCCCAAATCCTAAACCCTAAACCCTAGTTGTTTTTGTTTTTTTCACGCCGCTTCCGCTACGGACTTCAATCGTAGCTGGTGTTTTTTTTTGTTTTTTTTCAACAGTCACCGGCAAGCAGGTTTTGAGGCCATGACGGAACTCTGCAAAGATTACAATTATTTGTATTATTCAGACTGTAATATCGGAGTGATATATATTTGATTGATACTATTTTCTGCATAAATAAAAAGACTAAAGACAGAGTTTATTTTTTTTAAGCAATACGTAATTAAAAACAACTTTAATCCCCTAAAACCGTAACCCAATTCGCAAAATGTTAATTCATAGACTGTAGTTAAACTGTCATTGGGTACCAGCAAAAAATTTCCGTTTTAATTTTCCAAGCTAAGTCAGAAGTCAGCCCTACATTCTATGAATTAACATTTTACAAATTGGGTTACTGTTTTAGGGGATTAAGGTTGTTTTTAATTACGTATTGCTTTAAAAAATAAACAACAAAAAACAAAACAAATTACTATACATTTAATTAACCATTGAAATTAATTATTGAATCTATTATTAAGACAGTTGTTTGTGTTAATATAGCAATGTATAATTTCAATTAAACTTAGTTTAAAATATATTTTTCAACATTAAATATATAGTAATTTGTGTTTTTTATTGTTTATTTTTTTAAGCAATACGTAATTAAAAACAACCTTAATCCCCTAAAACCGTAACCAAATTCGCAAAATGTTAATTCATAGACTGCAGTTAAACTGTCATTTGGTACCTGCAAAAAAACTTTCCGTTTTAATTTTACCGACCTAAATCAGAAGTCAGTCTAGTTTGTTTTAGTTTTAACTAAAACAAATTTTTAAGCCCGAAGAACACTTTCACTTAAACAGTGGGGGTAGTCAATGTTTGCTCATTTGAATTCCATAATATTTAAATATATAACTATTTTTTTACCCAACATGAAATATTTTTTAAAGTAAGTTTAATAATCATATTAAACTAAATTAATAATTAAAGTAATTTAAAAAATCTATTTTAAAGCATGATTTCAATTTCGTAAAATTTACGCTCAACTAAAATTTAAATCATGCCGTAAAAAGATATTTTTGTTTTGTTTTATTAAAACAAACCAAAATTTCTATGTGGTTTGGAGAAGGGGGGTGG
>CM042167.1:62635422-62667922 GCA_023376005.1 Doryteuthis pealeii | reverse complement strand
TATATATATATTAAATAATATATCTATATAAATGTAGCGATTATTTATTCTCCTATATTTGACAGCTGCCTCTGGCCGTACGGTTTGGCGAACGAAAGTTCATTCGGGTCTCGAACCCGGCCAGAGGTAGCTGTTACGGTATAGCCACACTGATGAAAGGTGATACACTGAAACACGTGTCTGTGGATTACTTATTATATATATATATATATATATATATATATATTTATATATATATATATATTTCTAACGGAAAATACTAGAAGCTTTATACATAAAAAATACAAACCATTCTTAAACAAAATTAATTTCCGATGCACTAACACACATTGTTTTGAAAAACCCGGCAAATAGTTTGATTGTAAAAATATACTACCAAACATCACCTGGGGGGAAAAATTATAAAAAAGAAATGGACCAAGAGATACTTGTACCAAAATTTGGCCAAAAGAAAAAGATCGATATTGGCCAGAAAACTCGAAAAGATCAAAAATAAAATTGTTAAACAGATGTGTCTTTTGTTTAATTCTACATGTATACATAAAAGAATGCTGCCCAAATACACACACACATATATATATATGTGTGTGTGTGTGTGTGTGTGTGTGTGTGTGTGTGTGTGTGTGCAAAGGATTTGAGCGATTGCAACTAAGTGCATCGCCGGAAACGATGACTTTTCTTTGCATATGCAAAAGAGACTTTTGTGGAGAGGAATAGACGCAAATCGTTGGATTGTGTTCCTTATTTTCCGTTTTGTGAATCGAGATGCTCATGAAAACAACCTTCAAGGTCGACCAGGTAGAACGACCTCAGTTGAAACATTGCATCGTCGATTTGGGATTTTAATTAGAGCACAAAAACACACACAATAAAAAAAACAAAAAAAACAAAAGACGATGAATCGCCTTTGAATACTGATGGTAACAAGAATCAGGGGAAGTGAAAAAGAGAAAATATAAAAAAGAGAGGATAAAGAAAGAGAAAGGAAAAAAAGAAGAAGAAAAAGGGACAAATAGATGGATAATAGAAGAGGAATATATTAAGACCGAGCGAGGATTAATAATAATATAATAATAATAATAATAATAATAATAGTAAGAAGAAGAAGAAGAAGAAGAAGAAGAAGAAGAAGAAGAAGAAGAAGAAGAATCATGGAAGATTACGTGCATTTTTAAAAGGAGGAATTATATAATATAAGATAAAAACAAATTTAGAAGAAAAAAGGGATATAATTAAAAGAGGAAGAAGAAGGAGAGTGACTGATTGACTGAATGAATGAATGAATGAATGAAATCAAGTAGTAAGAAAGAAGGAGAACTAGGTGAAAGAATATATATTAAGAAGAAGAAAAAGAAAACTATTATATGTAGAAAAGAAGAAAGACGAAGTGAGGGAAGAATGAATTACGAGGTATGAGAAGAAGAAGAAGAATACCTCAAATGAAGAAGAGGAGGAAGAAGAAGAAGAAGAAGAAGAAGAAGAAGAAGAAGAAGAGAAGAGGAGGAGAGGAGGAGAAAGAAGAAGAAGAAGAAAAAAAATAAGAAGAAGAAGGAGGAGAAGAAGAAAAAAAATAAGTGGAATAAGAGAATTGAAGAAGAAGAAGAAGAAGAAGAAGAAGAAGAAGAAGAAAAGAAGAAGAAGAATTCCTCAAATAAAGAAGAGGTAGAATAAGAAGAATATCTCATATAAGAAGAAGAAGAAGAAAGAGAGAAGAAGAAGAAGAGAAGAAGAAGAAGAAGAGAAGAAGAAGAAGAAGAAGAAGAATCCTCAAAAAAGAGAAGAATAAGAAGAATATCTCATAGAAGAAGAAAAGAAGAAGAAGAAGAAGAATACCTCAAATGAAGAAGAGAAAAAAAAACGTCAATGAAGAGAGAAATGTAATATCTCAAAGGAAGAAGAGAAAAGAAGAAGAAGGATACTTCAAATGAAGAAGAGGAAGAAGAAGAATATCTCAAATGAAGAAGAACAAAAAATAAAATAAGAAGAAGAAGAAGAAGAAGAAGAAGAAGAAGAAGAAGAAGAAGAAGAGAAGAAGAAGAAGAATATCTCAAATGAAGAAGAAGAAGAAAAAGAAGAAGAAGAAGAATTAGTCATCAAATGACGTTTAACAATATCAAGAACAATAGAATGGATTCTCGTATGTGCATTGTATCCCGTAACAATATTGATTCGACTGGATCGACAAGTGGAGAGGAAGTTAGTGACAAAAGATATAAAAAAGAGTAAAATAAACAGAGAAAAGAATTGGAGAGTTAGGGTTTGGGCATAACAATAATGGAGAAAGAAAGGGAATAGAATAAAAGACATAGAAAAAGAAAGAGAAGAAAGAGAAGACAAAAGAAAGAAAATTGAGGTTTATAAGAAAGAGAAAAATGAAAATAGAGTTATTAATGAGGCTGGGTTATATTTCATAGGTTTACACAAAAGTTTCTTGTAACGTTGTTTGAAAGCTTGAATAAATCGCTGAATGCAGCCGTCCTATCGGCTGTAGCTGTAGATTACACCGACTGCACCTCTACAGAAGAGTAAGCCCCCTCCTTCCAATTGGGCAACATGAACGGAGATGAAATAGCAATAAAAACGTAATCTTAGTTACATAAACTAATTGCAAAGAAAGAGGAAAAAGACAATAGTTAAGAGAGATTGAGAGTGAGACAGACAGACAGACAGACAGACAGAGTGAAAAAGAGAGAGAGAGAGACAGTGAGAGAGAGAGGGGGGGAGAGACAGACAGAGGACAGCAGACAGAGACAAGCAGGTAGACAGACAGACAGACAGGAGTGAAAAGAGAGAGAGAGAGAGACAGTGAGAGAGAGAGAGGGGAGAGACAGACAGAGACAGACAGACAGAGAACAGGCAGGTAGACAGACAGACAGAGGGAAAGACAGAGAGAGAGAGAGAGAGAGAGAGAGGGGGGGAGACAGACAGACAGACAGAAAGAGAGAGAGATGAGAGAGAGAGAGAGAGAGAGAGAGCCAATCTCTTTCCTCTCGCCCTATTATATACCCGATATGAAGTGGGTATATAACAAAAACTTGGGAATAGTCCTACTAGCGAGTATAATTAGGAACCATGGGATGCAGCATGGTGGATATAAAGAAAGCCGGATGAAGCAAAAAGCGGTTCCACGATTACTTCCCGTTTACGCTGGGCGGAGGAAACACAACGGGCAGGTTGAAATAATTCAGTTAGGAAACCACTGCTACTCCTCTATAAAGGTAGTATCTAATTAAAAATTATTGATGGCATTAAACCACCCAGAGAATCATCATCACCAACACCCGGTCATAATCACCACCACCTCGTAAGCCGATGAGAAGAACTGAAACCCGATAACTTTACAGGGATCCTCAGAAAAAGTATATATTAAGCTTCAGGAATTATGTGTATCATTTTAAATAATGTTAGCGGTCTGATGAAACTCATAGGTATACATATACCTTATGGCAGAAATAGATCTATACCAGAAAAATGGAAGATTTTTATGCCCTTTTCTTACCAATATATATATATATATATATATATATATATATATATATATATTAATATATATATAATTTAATATACCAAGGGTAGATCCTTGGGGAGAGAAAAAACCCGGCAGAGAGTTTGATTGTAAAAATACTACAAACATCAACAGGAAGAAAAAATTTTGAAAAAAAAAGGACCAAGATATTGTACCAACAAAAAATAATCTATTGGTAGTATTTGGCCAAAGAAAAAACAATTTATATGTTATATATGTATATAAGATATATTATATATATTCATATTAACCGCTAGGAGAAGTAATTTGTAAAAAGTGCTCGATACCTAAGTAGAGCCAAGTAATAAAGATAATCTACTGAGTCAGACGAACCTTATCTATTGTTTTCGCATAAAGCTCTTCAGGGCTAAAATCTGACAGATTTTAGCCCTGAAGAGCTTTATGCGAAACTAATAGTAGGTTCGTCTGACTCAGTTAGATTATCTTTATATACTATATATATATATATATATATTATTATATATATCATTCATCTCTATCTCTGTCTATAGGTCTTCAGTTTTCTCCCTTTTAATATATTTCTTATTTAGTAAGCTATCTGACGAAAACTGGGGTCATTTATGGAGTTACGACCGAAATAAATTTATAGTTAAATAACCGTTTGTTAAGGTCTTTTCATTGAAATTATATATTAATATATATATATATATATATATATATATATATTATATATATATATATATAAGTTAAAAGAAAGAAAAATCCGACGGTATTAGTATAGATAAAAGTATATGAAAACACCACAAAATGCTGTTAAAGTGAAAATATTTTATAACATTGCTGATAACTGTTACACTAAGATATACATAATCTGATGACCGAGAAAAATGCGGCGGAAGTGCTCACATTCGAAACTGTTGTATACCTTTTATCTTTTTTTCTTTTTTTTTTCTTTTTTGCAACATCAAGGTTTTTGTTTTGAACTCATATGACTTTCGTCTCCGCTTTTAACAACACGGAGTATAAACAAGCTCTGAAGATGATTTTTTAAATGGAAACATTGTTCAATATCAGCTATGTTATAAAATGTTTTCACTTTAACAGCATTTTGAATATAACAGCATTTTGATAGTTAGTTACTAGCTACATACTTGATGTCAGTCGTTTATCAAGAATGCTCTATACTTTATGAAATTAGGTTATAATGATAATTGCTAAAATTTTATTGGCTTTTCTGCGGTGTCAGTCAATTAAGATCTCGTCAGGAACTTACATCATGTATATATATATATATATATATATATATATATATATATATATATATATATATATTTGGGGGTTTTAAGGGTAAAAATAAGACAAACGACTGTTAACATGATTATACAATGTATTGAACAAAAAGAGCAGAAATATACAGCAAAGAAAGTGGAGATTGCATCCGGCCAATACAATTACGAGCTGACTCGCATTTGCCTTCGTGTCAAGCCACAATTGTTCCTATTATAAGTAGCCGTCGGTGCATTCCATTTATGTCCATAGGTTTATATCACCTATAACATATATATTATATATATTATATATATATATATATATATATATATATATTATATAGTGTGTGTGTGAGATGGTCACTGTTTTCAGCTTTTGCTGGAATGGCATACCAAGGCAGTATTATTGGTATAGAGTGCTCAATATAAATAGAGCGGTTATATAATATAATAAAATAAATATATAAAGGTTTTACATATCTATTTATTAGGTGACAAAGGAACATTCACGACCATATTGGTTTCATGCGAGGCAGTCATCAGGTGAAGATGTTTTAAATGCCTTCAAAAGCATTTGAAACATCTTCATATATAAACCTTTATATATTTATTATATTATATATATATATATATATATATATATATATATATATATATATATATATATTATATATATATATATATATATATATACATATATATGTATATATATATATATATATGTATATATATATATATATATATATTATATATATATATGTATGAAATCTTTTTAAAATCATTGTATGAGTGTGTCTTTTTATTTCTTGTTAAAACAAACGCAGAAAGTAAATTAAAAAATACGTTTTTTTTTAAAAACATGTTTAAATCAACCAGATACGTAACACTTATACATTCTGAAATCAGATCTGAAGAAGCCATAAAGAGCTGAAATAAATTTATATTTAAAAAAATCTAAGGTCTGCATCTAATTATATATATAACTAAAACTAATCTAATCATCTAATCATCTAAATTATACATACATATATATATATATATATATGTGTGTGTGTGTGTGTGTGTGTGTGTGAGAGAGAGAGAGAGAGAGAGAGAGAGAGAGAGAGAGAGAGAGAGAGAGTGTGTGTGTGAGAAAGATAGAAAGTGAGTGAGAGAACTTAAAGTATCTGGATGTGGAGCATAGTACCACAATTTTAGTGTACTGAATTTACAATCACACACACACTTATACGCACCTAGTTATATGTGAAATAAGAAAAAAATGACTTTATCTATGCCATGACCTGTTTGGATGTGTACGAATTTGGCTTCGGCACAAGTTCTCGCTCATAGCTGAGCTCGGTTCAAAATCAATGATTTTCAAGGCAGACCGTGTAAATTGAATTATCATGATATGCCAATCAAAGAATATACAGTCCTTTTAAGTGCGTAGCGAGATACCAACATAAATTGAGTGAGCGAGCAAGCAAGTAAGCAAGTAAGCAAGTAAGCAAACACGTAAGTGTTGATAAACAAAAAAGAAAGAACTTGTCAACTGGTGGATTTTACAGTTCCAGCAGATCACAGGTTAAAGCTAACGAAAAATGAAGAAATGGACAAATATCTGGACCTTGCCAGAGAACTGAAAAAGTTATTTTCGTTTGGTTTGGTTTGGTTTTACGGCATATCAACCTCAGTGGGTCATTTAATGCCGATAACATTTTGAAATAAATCAATTCTTAATGGATAATACAATTGTTTTATAAATATATTTTTCTATTTAACCCATATATGGGTGAGAAAGTTATGGAATATGAAAGTGATAGTTATACCAATTGTAGTTGGTGCACTTCGAACGGTCCCAAAAGGATTGGAAAAGGGTTTGGAAAGTTTGGGAATCAGAGGAAGAATTGAAACCATTCAGAACACTGCACTGCTGCAATCTGCCAGAATACTCAGAAGAGTCCTGGAGACCTGAGGTGACGCTGTCACTCAGACTCCAGTGAAAGACCATCAGCTAACACTGATGTGAAAACTCAAAATGAGATAATAATAATAAAAACTATTATATGGACAATACAAACGACGAATCGGACAGGTTGCACATTAAAAAACCTGGAAATGGTTAAGAAAAGGAAACCTTAAAAGAGAAACTGAATCACTAATAATTGCTGCACAGAATAATGCCATAAGGACAAACTATATCAAAGCAAAAATTGATAAGACCCAACAAAACAGTTAATGTGGTAATAGAGATGAAACCGTAAACCATGTACTATGCGAATGTAGCAAACTCGCACAACCGGAGTACAAAGCTAGACACGACTGGGTTGGGAAGGTGATCCACTGGGAATTATGCAAAAATTTAATTTTGACCATACAACAAAATGGTATATGCATAAACCAGAATCTGTTCTTGAGAACGA
This sequence comes from Doryteuthis pealeii, assembly GCA_023376005.1. NCBI lineage: Eukaryota > Metazoa > Mollusca > Cephalopoda > Myopsida > Loliginidae > Doryteuthis > Doryteuthis pealeii. The sequence continues at coordinate 62,660,762 of CM042167.1, read as the reverse complement.
AACGCATAAAATTCTCTGGCACTTTGAAATAAAAACGGATCACCTTATCCCAGCAAGAAGACCAGACCTAGTGCTGATTAACAAAAAAGAAAGAACTTGTCAACTGGTGGATTTTGCAGTTCCAGCAGATCACAGGGTGAAGCTGAAGGAAAATGAAAAAATGGACAAGTACCTGGACCTTGCCAGAGAACTGAAAATGTTATGGAATATGAAAGTCAAAGTGATACCAATTGTATTTGGTGAACTTCGAACGGTCCCAAAAGGATTTAAAAAAAGGGTTTGGAAAATCTGGAAATCAGAGGAAGGATTGATACCCCCCAGAACACTGCACTGCTGCCATCAGCCAGAATACTCAAAAGAGTCCTGGAAATCTGAGGAGACTTGCTGTCACTCAGACTCCAGTGAAAGACCATCAGCTGACGCTGATGTGAAAAACTATATAATAATAATAATAATAATAATAATAATATAATAATAATAATACCTAGTATTGATTAATAAAAAACAGAACTTGTCAACCGGTAAATTTTGCAGTTCCAGCAGATCACAGATTGAAGATGAAGAAAAACAAAAAGATAGACAAATACCTGGACCTTGCCAGAGAACTTAAAAAGCTGTGGAATATGAGGGTCAAAGTAATACCAAGTGTTGTTCGGACACTTGGAACAGTCCCAAAAAGCTTCGAAAATAGACTAGAGGAACTGAAAAACAGTGGAAAATTGAGACCATCCAGAAAACATTGTTGAAATCAGCAGGAATACTCAGGACGGTCCTGTAGACCCGAGGAGATTTGTTGTCACTCAAACCCCAGTGAAACTTAAGCTACTGTTGGTGGGAAAACTAATAATAATAATAAATTGCAGCACAAAATAATGCCATTAGAACAAATTATATCAAAGCAAAAAATTGAAATAATATGCGTATATATATATATATATATATATATATATATATATATATTATATATATTAACAATTATATAAAACTTGTTTATAACTCATTAACAAGATGCCCACATGTACACAAACACGCACTCACACACGCATATAATATATATATATATATATATATATATGTGTGTGTGTGTGTGTGTGTGTGACTTTCAACAGTTACTATATATAAAACAAATTCAAATGAATTTGACCAGAAGATGGTTTTCACTGAACAGATGGACTCACCAATTTTAATACATTTTTAACCCGAATTTTCTGGCTTGTCAAACACTTAGAAGACATATCTAAACTTTCTAAAATCTTTCTTTTACAATACATTTTCTCCTGACGATGACCTAGGGTCGAAACTTTTTGAGAATAATTAAAAATAGATACCATAAAAGAAATATTCCTGTTTGTCTTATCACTTTTTGTTCATCTCTATATTAACACCAGCATTCGCCTCCAGCCTCTCAAGCTGCTTGGGAATCGCCTAAACTGGACTTCCCAGGAACTCTTGTGTAATGACAGAAATGAATTCTCGTATGTGTCCTTCAAGTCGTTGCTTTTGTATAGTTGACTTCCTCCTTCAACCAACCCGGAAAAAAAGTTTCAGGGCGTTGAATCATGGCTTCTGGTCGGCCATTCATGTGGACTACGTCTACCCACCCATCTTCCAGGAAAATGGTGATTCAGCCATTCATGAACAACAATAGCAAAATGTGGAGGAGTATCATCTTGCATAAAAATCAAGTCTTCAATATTCTATCAAGTATTGAATTCAATAAAATATTACTGCATATAAAAAATTATAAATAGTTTGAAATAGGGAGGTACTTTTCAATCACCCTATATATACCAACACCTACGCGCGAACAAGGTGTGACACAAGGTCAATTACTTATGCGGGGTTAAACAGTTTGAATCCACTCTGCCCTACTATTTACCCATAGCTGGAGGGAGAGTAGTAGACGCATACCTTTCCCAAGGGTATTAGTGCTATGGGAAATGCAAACAGCCTCGTCCAGAATCTGAAGTCCCCTTGATGTATCAATTCCCGATGAGGATAAGCATTACACGACAAATACATCACTTTTTCCTTCTCCTAAATTGGTTGACATACAAAGATTAAAGAGCCAAGTTTGTCCTACTATTTAATCTTAGGTGGGGGAAATAATAATTGGATTCTTAACTTTCCAAGGATATTCTCTCTCTCTCTCTCTCTCTCTCTCTCTCTCTCTCTCTCTCTCTCTCTACATATATATATATATATATATATATATATATATATATAGGAGACTTGATAAGTCGAAACACGTGTCTGTGGATGACTCTATATATGCTCCCCTAGGGTTGAGCACTCTGGGGGGGATCTTGCTGACGGCCGCCAACTCAAGCGTAAACGCAACGTTCTTCTAAGGAATGGAGCACTTTGTGACGGCCTTTACACGCAAAGCGATGTGTGTATTAAAACAGTTAAAATCCCCTTCCCATTCTGTAAGTGAAGACAGCCTAATGGTTACGGTGCCGGACTGACACCCAACCGATCGGATTTCAATTCCGGCTGTAGGTAGCTTACAAAATGTCTAGCCACACTGAGGAGACTTGATAAGTCGAAACACGTGTCTGTGGATGACCCTATATATATATATATATATATATATATATATGTATATATATATTGACGAACGAAAGTTCATTCGGGTCTCGAACCCGACCAGAGGTAGCTGTTAAACGGTATAACCACACTGATGAAGAGGGATACTCCGAAAAACGTGTCTGTGGATTACTTATTTATTATATATGCTCCCAATTTGGTCGAGCACTTTAATTAGAAGGGATTTAATTGCAAAATTCACCGTATTTGGCGTACAGCTAAGCCTCGCTTTGTTTACATAAGTTTGAGGCCTCTAATGAATTCATTTCCGCTTAGAAATGTAGCAATTAAATATTCTGCTATATTTGACAGCTGATTATGGCCGTACGGGTAAGAGGACTGGCGAACGAAAGTTCATTCGGGTTTCGAACCCGGCCAGAGGTAGCTGTTAAACGGTATAACCACACTGATGAGAAGTGATACTCCGAAACACGTGTCTGTGGATTACTTATATATATGTGTATATATATATATATATATATCATCCACAGATACTCATCTCATCAATATGGCGAGACACGGCAACTACTTCTGACCAGGAGCAAAACCCGACTGAATTTCTATCAGCCCGTTCCTTAACCTCTCGGCCGTCGACAGCTGTCATTAAGGAATGGTGTTTTAACTGATAAATACATACATGTGTCTATAGACTTTACAATCAGCAGAAAGATCAAATCTGTAAACAGCAGACGATGATTACTTTTTTTACCCTGGCGGTGAAAGTCAATGAAAATCGCTCCTAGAGAGCTCTACCGGGTTTTGGGTGCATATAATATCTATCTCTCTCTCTCTATATATATAGTCATCCAGAGACACGTGTTTCGACTTATCAAGTATCTTCATTGTGGCTAGACATTTGTAAGCTACCTACCGCCGGGATTGAAATCCGATCGGTTCAGCATCAGTCAGATACCTTAACCGCTTATATAGGAGAGCGTTGCGTTTAGACTTTAGTTTGCGATCCTCAGCGAAATCCCCCCCTAAAGTGCTCAACCCCAGGGGGATGGGTAGCATATATATATATATATATATATATATGAGAACATGAACATATATTTGAGAATGAAAACAGTTAAAGAAGCCTAAATGTATAGACAGCGAGAGAAACATTACAAGTCTCGTGACAAACAGACGCGTGCCGAGAAACGGCGAGAAAAATTAAGACGGTGGTACACACGTACGCATGCGTGGGTGGGACCCGACCGCTACCTCCTTTCAAAGATGTATGCTCTTAAGATGCTGGTGAAGTGGGGGTGGGTGACGTGAGGGACCGAGACTACATAGTTTGAATGGGGAGGTGGTGGGATCTGCGGCGGGAAAGCATGTTTGTGCACAGAAAGAGGGGTGGGCGGTGGGGGAGGGTCTCAAGTGTGTGGGTGGCAGAGTCGTTGTCGTTGAAATATAAACGCAGCGGTTAGGGTAGAGGCGGTAGGTGGCGCTGGGAAAGCGTCGAGAGAAAGAGAGAGAGAGAGAGAGAGAGAGGGGTATTTGGGGAGCGGGGGTATTCGGTAGTAGGCGGAGGAGGAGGAGGAAGAGGAAAGGAGGAGGAGGAGAGGATGACGTTGCAACACTTCCCGTTACCACTTACCCCCTCCTCCCGCCCGACCCCTGCGGCTCACGTCTTCTCTTTCTTTCTTTTTTTTTTTTTTTTTTTTTTTTTTTTTTTTGTAATCAATAAGACGTGTGTACTGTGTGTGTGTGCATCTTCATCGTCGCCGCCGCCGTCGTCGTCGTCGTGGTAGACGCAGTTGTTGTTCGGTTGCAACTGTAGTGTCGGAGTTGTTGGTGCCGATTCTTGGATAGGAATAGAAGGTGTTGATGGCTGTGGTGATGTTGGGGTTGGGGGTTACACACGCGTACATACACACATACACGCACGCACACAGAGCAGCGACAGCAGCAGGAGCAGAAGTGGTGTTATCAATGATGGTGGGAGTAGCGGTAGGGACGGTGTCGAGAATTGACGCTTAGATCGAACATTAACAGGATAGTGATATCGAAGACGCTGAAAGTCGCAGATTTCAGAGCGATAGTGTCTGATATAAAACAGGTTATATTTACAAAGTAGGTATCTGTGGTGTAATGGTTATAGTCACAGAAAATGGACGCGGCTAACCGAGTTCAAATCCTGGACGTTGCTGTTTGCATTTCACATAGCGCTAATACACTTGGAAAACGGTATCCCCCCCCACAGACCGGTAAAATAGTTAACAGCGTGATCCCAGGCAGCCATTCCCACCTGGCAACACCTGTCCCTCTGATTTAAAGGGGCAGGGATGGGTTTATTGACCAGTGCCTGAGGCGCCTCCCCCTTGAGAAGGAATATCGATGGGATCAACTGATTTTTTGCACCCCAAATCCCGTGAGCTTTGGTTCGTGGGTGGTCCCACATTAAAAAAGACCTTATAAAAAGATGTATACGTGGGATCCGATGTAAAGAAATAACTAATCTCCCTCCAGCTATGAGTAAATAGTAGGACATACAGGGCTCTTTAACATTGGTTAGGTAACCAGTCTAGGAGAAGGAAAACTCTGATTTTTAACCTGTTAAACCCCGTTTAAGATGTTGACATTCTGTCACATTCTGCTCGTGCGGAAGGATTTGTATATATATATATATATATATATATATATATATATATATATATATATATATATATATTCTGTGGTGTAATGATTATCTTCGTAGAACATAGACACGTCAAACCACGTTCAAATCTTGGAATATGCTGTTTACATTTCACATGGCACTGATATCATTGGGAAATGTAAGAATCCAACTATACTCCCTCCAGTTAAAAATCTATATGATTTTATCTGAAGAAAATGTACGTACCTGTAGTAAGAATATTTGAATAAAGTTCGTTAGTGTCAGAAGAACGGGATTTAAGTGAAAAGTTAATATGGCCAACGATTGACAACCGGTGGCATTCCACTGACCTTTCTGTATATGCGATTAGTCGTGAGATAGTTTTAGCTTCAGATGCGACGCAGATTTCAGAGCGAGTGGAATCAAAGTCGCTCGCTGTGAGGGTTAGTCTCCCGTCAGTGGAATCATGGACTGGGTTGTTGAAATAAAGCTTTAGAAGAAAACAAGTCTTGTTTTTTTTTAAATAATTTAAACAAAAAATGACCAGCCCAGTCCGAAGAAATCAAGAAGGAAAAGCAACCCAAATGATCAGCCCGACAATAGAAGCAATAGAAACAGAGTTAACAATTATGACACTCATCTCATCACCAATAGTATTATCTCTCTCTCTCTCTCTCTCATCTCTCTCTCTCTCTCTCTCTCTCTCTCTCACCGATTATATACCCGAGATATTATGTGGATATATAACACGTGCACCAAGCAGACCCACCGCATTAACAATAACTGTAACAATGAACTATGTAACTATCGTTACTGGCGAGATGTTACCCTTCCATTGTAATGACACAGCTAAAACTAAATAATTTCTTTTAATAAATTAGGTTTTATTTGTGACATATACAATGTGTGTCTTAACAGTATCGAGTTTGAAGCTGTATTTACCAAGATAGAAATAAACAATGAATGGAACGTTATATTTTTTCAGAACACAAGGTGTATCATAAAAGTGTCGAGATTGAAGCTGTATTTACCAAGATAAAAATGAGCAATGAATGGAACCCTAATTTTTTCAGAATACAAGGTGTGTCTTAAACCTTAATACATTTTTGGCACACCTTGTATATTTGCGTTTAATCTTGTTGTTTTGAATTTGAAGCACACCCACTCCAAATAGTGTGAGTTCGCATGTGGGTATGTGGGTATGGGGGCGCTGGGTATCGACTGGGAACCCAGGGGGGGGGGCTAGACTGAAAGAGTTTTGAAACTGCTATTATATTTTATTATGCTTTTATACAAACAAAAACAATTAGGGTGTTTTTGGGTATGGACTGAAATGGATTCATGGCATTTGAAAGCTTTATTTACGCCAATAAAAAATTAAAAAAACAAAAAAACATGTGTAGCAATATTGAAAATTAATAAAATAACATTGAATTTTATATTTTTAGCAAGCCCCAAACGGATCTAATAATTCCGGATAATTTTCAATGTTGAAAATTTTGGTTAACTATGAAAATTTTGCTTATATTCATATACTTTAAAATCAAAGCTAAAATCTTTGAAAAAGGCGTAAAAATCGACCCGTTTTGACTATGTTTTGATGCACGTAAAAAACAAACTTAAAAACTCTTGTAGGACGTCTTAAAACTATGAAAGTAATCGTTTCAACTGTTTTTTCTAGCAAGATACAAGTTGTGTCATAAAAGTGTCGAGATTGAAGCTGTATTTACCAAAATAGAAATAAACAATTAATGGAACTTTTCTTTTCAGAATACAAGGTGTGTCATAAAAGTGTCGAGATTGAAGCTGTATTTACAAGATAGAAATAAACAATTAATGGAACTTTCTTTTCAGAATACAAGGTGTGTCATAAAAGTGTCGAGATTGAAGCTGTATTTACCAAGATAGAAATAAACAATTAATGGAACTTTCTTTTCAGAATACAAGGTGTGTCATAAAAGTGTCGAGATTGAAGCTGTATTTACCAAGATAGAAATAAACAATTAATGGAACTTTTCTTTTCAGAATACAAGGTGTGTCATAAAAAGTGTCGAGATTGAAGCTGTATTTACCAAGATAGAAATAAACAATTAATGGAACTTTCCTTTTCAGAATACAAGGTGTGTCATAAAAGTGTCGAGATTGAAGCTGTATTTACCAAGATAGAAATAAACAATTAATGGAACTTTTCTTTTCAGAATACAAGGTGTGTCATAAAAGTGTCGAGATTGAAGCTGTATTTACCAAGATAGAAATAAACAATTATGGAACTTTTTCTTTTCAGAATACAAGGTGTGTCATAAAAGTGTCGAGATTGAAGCTGTATTTACCAAGATAGAAATAAACAATTAATGGAACTTTTCTTTTCAGAATACAAGGTGTGTCATAAAAGTGTCGAGATTGAAGCTGTATTTACCAAGATAGAAATAAACAATTAATGGAACTTTCTTTTCAGAATACAAGGTGTGTCATAAAAGTGTCGAGATTGAAGCTGTATTTACCAAGATAGAAATAAACAATTAATGGAACTTTTCTTTTCAGAATACAAGGTGTGTCATAAAAGTGTCGAGATTGAAGCTGTATTTACCAAGATAGAAATAAACAATTAATGGAACTTTTCTTTTCAGAATACAAGGTGTGTCATAAAAGTGTCGAGATTGAAGCTGTATTTACCAAGATAGAAATAAACAATTAATGGAACTTTTCTTTTCAGAATACAAGGTGTGTCATAAAAGTGTCGAGATTGAAGCTGTATTTACCAAGATAGAAATAAACAATTAATGGAACTTTTCTTTTCAGAATACAAGGTGTGTCATAAAAGTGTCGAGATTGAAGCTGTATTTACCAAGATAGAAATAAACAATTAATGGAACTTTTCTTTTCAGAATACAAGGTGTGTCATAAAAGTGTCGAGATTGAAGCTGTATTTACCAAGATAGAAATAAACAATTAATGGAACTTTTCTTTTCAGAATACAAGGTGTGTCATAAAAGTGTCGAGATTGAAGCTGTATTTACCAAGATAGAAATAAACAATTAATGGAACTTTTTTTTCAGAATACAAGGTGTGTCATAAAAGTGTCGAGATTGAAGCTGTATTTACCAAGATAGAAATAACAATAATGGAACTTTTCTTTTCAGAATACAAGGTGTGTCATAAAAGTGTCGAGATTAAGCTGTATTTACCAAGATAGAAATAAACAATTAATGGAACTTTTCTTTTCAGAATACAAGGTGTGTCATAAAAGTGTCGAGATTGAAGCTGTATTTACCAAGATAGAAATAAACAATTAATGGAACTTTTCTTTTTCAGAATACAAGGTGTGTCATAAAAGTGTCGAGATTGAAGCTGTATTTACCAAGATAGAAATAAACAATTAATGGAACTTTTCTTTTCAGAATACAAGGTGTGTCATAAAAGTGTCGAGATTGAAGCTGTATTTACCAAGATAGAAATAAACAATTAATGGAACTTTTTTTTTCAGAATACAAGGTGTGTCATAAAAGTGTCGAGATTGAAGCTGTATTTACCAAGATAGAAATAAACAATTAATGGAACTTTTCTTTTCAGAACATTTTCTTTTCAGAATACAAGGTGTGTCATAAAAGTGTCGAGATTGAAGCTGTATTTACCAAGATAGAAATAAACAATAATGGAACTTTTCTTTTCAGAATACAAGGTGTGTCATAAAAGTGTCGAGATTGAAGCTGTATTTACCAAGATAGAAATAAACAATTAATGGAACTTTTTCTTTTCAGAATACAGGTGTGTCATAAAAGTGTCGAGATTGAAGCTGTATTTTACCAAGATAGAAATAAACAATTAATGGAACTTTTCTTTCAGAATACAAGGTGTGTCATAAAGTGTCGAGATTGAAGCTGTATTTACCAAGATAGAAATAAACAATTAATGGAACTTTTCTTTTTCAGAATACAAGGTGTGTCATAAAAGTGTCGAGATTGAAGCTGTATTTACCAAGATAGAAATAACAATTAATGGAACTTTTCTTTTCAGAATAAGGTGTGTCATAAAAGTGTCGAGATTGAAGCTGTATTTACAAGATAGAAAAACAATTAATGGAACTTTTTTTTCAGAATACAAGGTGTGTCATAAAAGTGTCGAGATTGAAGCTGTATTTACCAGATAGAATAAACAATTAATGGAACTTTTCTTTTCAGAATACAAGGTGTGTCATAAAAGTGTCGAGATTGAAGCTGTATTTACCAAGATAGAAATAAACAATTAATGGAACTTTTCTTTTCAGAATACAAGGTGTGTCATAAAAGTGTCGAGATTGAAGCTGTATTTACCAAGATAGAAATAAACAATTAATGGAATTTCTTTTCAGAATACAAGGTGTGTTATAAAAGTGTCGAGATTGAAGCTGTATTTACCAAGATAGAAATAACAATTAATGGAACTTTTCTTTTCAGAATACAAGGTGTGTCATAAAAGTGTCGAGATTGAAGCTGTATTTACCAAGATAGAAATAACAATTAATGGAACTTTTTTTCAGAATACAAGGTGTGTCATAAAAGTGTCGAGATTGTAGCTGTATTTACCAAGATAGAAATAAACAATTAATGGAACTTTTCTTTTCAGAATACAAGGTGTGTCATAAAAGTGTCGAGATTGAAGCTGTATTTACCAAGATAGAAATAAACAATTAATGGAACTTTCTTTTCAGAATACAAGGTGTGTCATAAAAGTGTCGAGATTGAAGCTGTATTTACCAAGATAGAAATAAACAATTAATGGAACTTTTCTTTCAGAATACAAGGTGTGTCATAAAAGTGTCGATTGAAGCTGTATTTACCAAGATAGAAATAACAATTAATGGAACTTTTTTTTTCAGAATACAAGGTGTGTCATAAAAGTGTCGAGATTGAAGCTGTATTTACCAAGATAGAAATAAACAATTAATGGAACTTTTCTTTCAGAATACAAGGTGTGTCATAAAAGTGTCGAGATTGAAGCTGTATTTACCAAGATAGAAATAAACAATTAATGGAACTTTTCTTTTCAGAATACAAGGTGTGTCATAAAAGTGTCGAGATTGAAGCTGTATTTACCAAGATAGAAATAAACAATTAATGGAACTTTCTTTTCAGAATACAAGGTGTGTCATAAAAGTGTCGAGATTGAAGCTGTATTTACCAAGATAGAAATAAACAATTAATGGAACTTTCTTTCAGAATACAAGGTGTGTCATAAAAGTGTCGAGATTGAAGCTGTATTTACCAAGATAGAAATAACAATTATGGAACTTTTCTTTTCAGAATACAAGGTGTGTCATAAAAGTGTCGAGATTGAAGCTGTATTTACCAAGATAGAAATAAACAATTAATGGAACTTTTCTTTTCAGAATACAAGGTGTGTCATAAAAGTGTCGAGATTGAAGCTGTATTTACCAAGATAGAAATAAACAATTAATGGAACTTTCTTTTCAGAATAAGGTGTGTCATAAAAGTGTCGAGATTGAAGCTGTATTTACCAAGATAGAAATAAACAATTAATGGAACTTTTCTTTTCAGAATACAAGGTGTGTCATAAAGTGTCGAGATTGAAGCTGTATTTACCAAGATAGAAATAAACAATTAATGGAACTTTTTTTTCAGAATACAAGGTGTGGTCATAAAAGTGTCGAGATTTAAGCTGTATTTACCAAGCATAGAAATAAACAATAATGGAACCTTTCCTTTCAAATACAAGAGCTGTGTCATAAAGTGTCGAGATTGAAGCTGTATTTACCATATAGAAATAAACAATGAATGGAACTTTTCTTTTCAGAATACAAGGTGTGTCATAAAAGTGTCGAGATTGAAGCTGTATTTACCAGAATAGAAAAAAAACAATTAATGAACTTTCCTTTCAGAATACAAGGTGTGTCATAAATGTGTCGAGATTGAAGCTGTATTTACCATGATAGAAATAAACAAATGAATGAACTTTTCTTTTCAGAAATACAAGGTGCTGTCATTAAAAGTGTCGAGAGAAGCTGTATTTACCAAGATAGAAATAAACAATTAATGGAACTTTTCTTTCAGAATACAAGGTTGTCATAAAGTGTCGAGATTGAAGCTGTATTTACCAAGATAGAAATAAACAATTAATGGAACTTTCTTTTCAGAATACAAGTGTGTCATAAAAGTGTCGAGTTTGAAGCTGTATTTACCAAGATAGAAATAAACAATTAATGGAACTTCTTTTCAGAATACAAGGTGTGTCATAAAAGTGTCGAGATTGAAGCTGTATTTACCAAGATAGAAATAAACAATTAATGGAACTTTCCTTTCAGAATACAAGGTGTGTCATAAAAGTGTCGAGATTGAAGCTGTATTTACCAAGATAGAAATAAACAATGAATGGAACTTTCTTTTCAGAATACAAGGTGTGTCATAAATGTGTCGAGATTTAAAGCTGTATTTACCAAGATAGAAATAAACAATTAATGGAACTTTTCTTTTCAGAATACAAGGTGTTGTCATAAAAGTGTCGAGATTGAAGCTGTATTTACCAAGATAGAAATAAAACAATTAATGGAAACTTTTCTTTTCAGAATACAAGTGTGTCATAAAAGTGTCGAATTGAAGCTGTATTTACCAAATAGAAATAAACAATTAATGGAACTTTCCTTTTCAGAATACAAGGGTGTCATAAAAGTGTCGAGATTGAAGCTGTATTTACCAAGATAGAAATAAAACAATGAATGGAACTTTTCTTTTCAGAATACAAGTTTGTCATAAAAGTGTCGAGATTGAAGCTGTATTTACCAAGATAGAATAAAACAATTAATGGAACTTTCCTTTTCAGAATACAAGGTGTGTCATAAAAGTGTCGAGATTGAAGCTGTATTTACCAAGATAGAAATAAAACAATTCATGGAACTTTTCTTTTCAGAATACAAGGTGTGTCATAAAAGTGTCGAGATTGAAGCTGTATTTACCAAGATAGAAATAAACAATTAATGGAACTTTCCTTTTCAGAATACAAAGGTGTGTCATAAAAGTGTCGAGATTGAAGCTGTATTTACCAAGATAGAAATAAACAATTAATGGAACTTTCCTTTTCAGAATACAAGGTGTGTCATAAATGTGTCGAGATTGAAGCTGTATTTACCAAGATAGAAATAAACAATTAATGGAACTTTCCTTTTCAGAATACAAGGTGTGTCATAAAAGTGTCGAGATTGAAGCTGTATTTACCAAGATAGAAATAAACAATTAATAACTTTCCTTTTCAGAATACAAAGGTGTGTCATAAAAGTGTCGAGATGAAGCTGTATTTACCAAGATAGAAATAAACAATTAATGGAACTTTTTTTTCAGAATACAAGGTGTGTCATAAAAGTGTCGAGATTGAAGCTGTATTTACCAATAAAATAAACAATTAATGGAACTTTTCTTTTCAGAAATACAAGGTGTGTCATAAAAGTGTCGAGATTGAAGCTGTATTTACCAAGATAGAAATAAACAATGAATGGAACGTTATTTTTTTCAGAATACAAGGGGTGTCTTAAAAGTGACGGGTTTGAATACCAAGATAGAACTGAAAAATGAATGGAACGTTAATTTTTTTTAGGATACAAGGTGTGTCATAAAAGTGCCGAGTTTGAAGTTGTTTTTACCAAGATAGAACTTATAATCTTACACCTTACCTGATAGTTGGTACGGTCGACGAAACATTTCGGATATTTTAGAAATCAAGCTTTGAAAGCTTTTTTTAATAGGGAAAATTGATTTGATATATAAGGAAATTGAGTTACGAGCGGAACGAATTAAACTCGTAAGTCAAAGTACCGTTGTATATTAGATAAACAATATGCGCCAACAGATAACCAGTAAGATTGAAAATAAAAAAAGAACAATTCTACAACGTCTTTTTATACGGGCCAGTTTAGCTCAGTCAGTAGAGCATCCGCTTAATGAATCCCAAGGTTCCGGGTACGATACTGGTCCCCGACAACTCAGCCTATCAGTACCATAGATTGGATAATCTGATCTGTGGGGTAAAGTGGGTAGCTAACCGTAGATATGGCTATCCACATCAGCAAAACAATCTCCCTGGTCTAACACTAGCGAAAAGGGATAGACTCCATCGCTGTCCGGCTGATACTGACAATCCGCCGACATTTTACAACGTCTTTTCAAGTCTATGAGTCTGGTCGCATTTATGCTGCTTGGCCCCTTGAACTAGTGCTAACGATTTCAGCTCCGAAACCACGTTTGTATTTATGAGTAATCATCTGAAGATGATTCATTTTAAGGTAATTTAAAAAAAAAAAAAAACGCCTGAACAGAGCCCGAGGTTACTATTGTCTGAACGGTGACGTTATACTAAATAGAGATGAGGATAACAGTTCGAAATAACCGAAATATTAATTGTTTTAAAGAACTTTTAAACTTAGCTTCTCAGTTTAGGTGGCGATATTTCATTGGTTGATTTGTCTTGTGACGTCATTACTTGAGGATTGAGCCAACTTCCATTGGCTGTTTGAGAGAACATAAGCATTGGTGTTCTAAGTGTCATAATGGTTCTCAGTACAACCATACCCGGAAAAGAAATATCAGGCTGGTAAGAAAGTCTCACATTTGAAACCTTGTCTATACCTTACGGGGGTAAGAAAATATACCACAATCTAGGATAAAGTTATTCTCTTTCTGTCTCTTCCCCCCTGTCTCTCTCCCTGTACACACACACACACACACACACTACACACACGCACACACACACACAATATATATATATATATATATATATATATATATAATTTATACATACTAGCACATATATGCACCCTCCGTGCAAGTATTTAAGTTGTAATATAATAAAAAATCATATTAAATTAGAAAGGCTAATGAAACTGAATAAGAATGCAGATAAAAAATTTGGAACAGAGGGGTATGATTGAAAAATAGAACAACTTTGAAACTAACTCTTCCATCATTTTCCATTACTCCCGTCTTTCAATGTAAAATATTCCTAATTTAAACTATTCAGTTAAAACTAGGAAGTAAAGAATAATATTACAGTTATTTCTTCTTGTTAATGGATTTCTTTAAGATTTATCCCCAAGATTTTTGCTCATATTCAATAAGATAAAACCTAACAATTAGAAATCAATAATACTGAGCACATATTTATTAAAATCAAATTTTTAATATCAATATGCAAATTAGCCTTCCCATTCACACTGTAATCCACTATTATCCTGTATATATCAATACAATTGCATGTTATTAGTATGTAGGCATGGGTAACAGTCTTAATGATGTCAAACCAACTTATTAATAATTGAGGTTTAAATAAAAATAAAATCATAGAGAATGTGATGTAAATAACTAACGGACATTGTGACTTGTATAGTAGCATAGTTTCGGTTACAGACAGACAAACCCACAATCTCCATTATAATAAGATATATAAATTTCAAAGAAAGGAAAAACTTAGAAACCGTCATCCTGTTATAATATTCATATCGACTAGATTAAATATTGCTCTGTATATAAATAATTTATAATATTGTATTATTATATTATTAATAATTTATATAATTTATTGATTATTATACATTGAGCTCACTTAGGGATTTATAAAAAATCCTTGTATGAATATATGTTTGCAGCTAGAAGGGCATACAGAGATTTCGAAAATTCCAAATAGAATCATCGCTTACTCACAAGTGATTTGGATTATCTTACACACACACACACACACACACATGTATATATATATATATATATATATATATATATATATATATATTTGGAGGATATGTGCTTAATTGAAGTCATACCTAATTTTGAAATTAATTAGTTAATAATTAATGAATTTAGGCGGGCATATATGTTCAAATGTAAGGCTAAACAAATCGAGAAAATGTCAATTAAGCACATATCCTCCAAAAATTGTCGGCTTAAAGCCATATAAAAAATAAAACACATTTGTTTGTTTACTTAACCTCATATATATAATAATATATATATATATATATATATATATATATATCGATACCGGCCCTCGCCACTCAGCGTATAATAGTTCAGGATCTGTGCGTTAAAGTAAGGAGCTGATGGTAGGTGTGACGCTCACTCAAACGCAAAAAACTCCTTGGTCTAGCGCTAGTGAAAAGGGATTACCACAAATTAAATATATATATATGTATATATATATATAAAGATAAATCTAATGAGTCAGACGAACCTACTATTAGTTTCGCTTAATGCTCTTCAGGCCTAAGATCTGACTACAGAAAAAAAAATTTTTCTCCCCGGTTGATGTTTGGTAGTATATTTTTACAATCAAACTATTTGCTGGTTTTTTTCTCACGCAAGGATTTACCAACATGCTTGGTATATTAAATTATATATATATATATATATATATATATATATATATATATATATATATATATATAATTACGTTGAATATGTATATATATATATATATCTAATTACGTTGAAGTATATATATATATATATATATAAATATATATCAATTACGTTGATATGTATATATATTATATATATATATATATATTATATACTATATATATATATTATATTAATTACGTTGAATATGTATATATATATATATATATATTTAATTACGTTGAATATGTATATAATATATATATATATAAATATATATCAATTACGTTGAATATGTTATATATTTATATATATATATATATATATATATATATATATATTAATGTTTTTTTTTAAAAGTTGGGCGTTATAACGAAGCATCTAAAAATAAATGAATAAACTCGATGTTATGGAGTATGGATTCACTTATCTTTTCATTATTATTTTTTATCATAAATTTTCGGGTTCGTTATATAGCGTTAAAAATGCGTCAATGCAAATATGTAAATCTTGAATTCTGTTGTTGATTATCCGGCGAATTCTTATTTCTTATGTGTGTCGCCACAGCAGCTAAATAATGGACCGATCTGTTTTTATTATAAATAAAGACAGGGGAGAAAAAGGACATGCTACGCATAAAAGTATAATAAGAAAGAAAAAAGAAAGAAAGAGAGTAGGTGAAAGATAGAGAGGGGCGTGAGCGCGCGGAATCTATAACACTAATCTGTTTCAATCGAATATAATGAAATGATGACAAGATGTAAAGGTTTTTTTGGTTTTGGTTTGTTTTGTTTTACGGCATATCAACCTCAGTGGGTCATTTAATGCCGATAAAGTTTTGAAATGAATCAATTCTTAATGGATAATACAATTTTTTTATAAATACATTTTTCTATTTAACCCATAGATGGGACCCTAACAGGTACTACCACTCCGAGTCAGAGTGGACAATGGTGGTGAAGAGGTGCTCCACTTTCCCCAAACCTCTAAAACTGGAACCTCACCATCAGATAGAGTTTAACGTCATTCCTAGGATATGTAGACCCGCCGCCATCGCCTTCTAGCACCCATATGATAAAAAGGGGTTGGGGCTAAGATGTAAAGGAAAAAGTATAGAACGAGAGAGTTAAATTAAGATTATACATTTTACATATTGAACGATGCAAATAACTCAAACGTTGTAATAATAAAATTATCTGGTCCTGCTAGTTGTAAGGCTTCTCAGTACAAACATACCAAGAAAATAAATCTTGGGCTGGTATGAAAGACTCACATTTGAAACCTTGTCTATACCTTACGGTGACAAGAAAATATATCACGATCTAGGATAAAGTTACTCTCTCTCCTTTTCTCCCCACTGTCCCTTTCTATCTCTCTCTCTCTCCCTCTCTCTCTCTCCTCCTCCTCTCCTCTCTCTCTTATATATATTATATATATATATTATGAGAATGGGAAATGAATCCGACATTATGAGGAAAAAATGAGTAAAGAAAAGAAATGTAGATGGATAAAAATAAATTTTATCGATATCACTTTTAATCGATATCACTTTCACATGTGTTTCGGTCTGTTTATCAAAATGTATACGGATTTACGTTATTATTATTATTAAAATAATCAGATGGAGTTGAAATGATGATAATAATAATGTAGGAAAAATGCATAAAATGTTCCGTACACAGATTTGCCGACTTCAACAGAGTAGTATTTTTTTTTTTTAAATAAAAATTCTACTCTTTTTTTTAAATAAATAAATAATATATTATATAAAATATAAATATATATTATATATATATATATATATATATATAATAAAGGAATGACTTACTGGTGAAAACAGGGTTGGTCTCAATAGTTGGTACAAGTGTTATTCGGATAAGTCAGTGTTATAATAAATATAAAGTTCTCAATACGTAAGTAGAGCGGATTTATTATTATAGTGTGTACGGAAATAACCTACTCGAGTTTCACCATAAGGATCTACAGGGTTAACTCCACTGATTTAATCAAGATATTGATTAATCTCAGATTAATCTTAAACACCATACAACACTATATATATGTATATATATACATAGGTGTATGTGTTGATCATGTAAGATATGTGTAATTCTTTATTTTTATTTTTATTTTCATTTTTATCAATAGTATATTTATACAACATTACATTATCTAATATATTCTAAGGTTTAAATATATTTTTTAATATATTTCTTTATTCATATTTTATTATTTTTTTATTATTTTTTATACAATTTTGTTTTCATTCTTCTCTATACTTGTTCAGATTCATTCAATAGTTTAATTCATAGATTAATTTCGTCTGACTACCATCCCCCAAGAAACCAGAACTTGGAAAGTATCCTTTTTTCTCATCTGACTTCCTGTCACCATGGTGGCAGTCTTACAAAAAAATGTATTTATTCATTTTTTTTAAAATTTATTTATTTTATTTTTTTTTTGAGAAGTAAAATTTTTCAGTTATGCAATTCAAATAACCTGATCTTCCATCTGATGAGATTGGATTTTGGGGAGCTATATTAAATCAACTTAGATTTATATAGGCCTCAATTTTGGTCGAAATAAATTTATTATGGAATTACGGTGTTGAGTTTTTCCTTCCTTTCTAAGATATATATATATATATATATATATATATATATATATATATATATGTGTGGTGTGTGGTGTGTGGTGTGTGTGTGTGTGTGTGTTTGTGTGTGTGTGTGTGTGTGTGTATGTGTGTGTGTGTGTATGTAGTGTGTGTGTGTGTGTCTTAGATTATCAGAACAATGTTTCTACATCTACGTTGCATATGAAGTCACATACTACCAGTGTTAGCGTTCCCATTCAAATATTGATGACGAAACACCAATCCCAGAAATGATTGGTTTTAGAAAGTTTGAAAAATGTTAAAATATTTTAAATTAATATTTTTTTGTTGTGTTGTCAGGTATAATAATTCATGTAAGTAGTAAATCCATTTCTTTCTTCATATAATATATATATATATATATATATATATATATATATATATATATTTCAAAGAAAGAAAAAAAATAGAAACCGTCATCCTGTTATAATATTCATATCGACTAGATTAAATATTGCTCTGTATATAAATAATTTATTATATTATTAATAATTTATATAATTTATTGATTATTATATATTGAGCTCACTTAGGGATTCATAAAAATCCTTGTATGAATATATGTTTGCACCTACAAGGGCATACAGTATGGTTACAGTGATATTTCGAAAATTCCAAATAGAATCACGCTTTACTCACAAGTTAATTGGATTATCTTACAAACACACACAGACACGCAGACACACTGACACACACACACACACACACACACACACACACACACACACACACACACATATACATATATATATATATATATATATATATATTATATATATATATATATATATATAATCGTACAAACCATAAATTTAAAGATTGTGATTTAATAAAAACTGCTAATGTTATAGAGTCGGCACTGACAAATTATAAAATTCTTTCATTGATAAATCAACCCTGAAAAACATGTCATTTAAATCGAATAATTCCCTGATTTTTGGTGAATTTTTCAATCAGAGAGGGGGGGGGTAAATTTACATTGTAAATACTGATTTTATACTGAGGGTCGGCTTAAAAGCATATAAGGTTTAGGATTCGACGTATACACCCTTGCAGTCCGCGCACTTTTACCCTCGGCTAGACACATTTTAGAAACCAATACACATTTCTTTCTTCATATATACTATCAGAAAAAATATTTACATTTTAATACAAAAAAAGACACAAAATGATAACTTATTATAATTCTAATTGATTTCAATATAAAATTATACATAGGATTCCTTTTAATACATTTGAGAATAAAACAATAGTATTAGAAATCAACAACACTACTTATATATTAAACCCGGTTTGTTAAAACCGGTATGTAAGTTATTTACACCATATACCATGTAAACACTTATTTCTTAACGACATATAACACACATTGCAGGATATTTAACACATTGATAATATGGGCTGTTTTGAGGCAAATGTATCTCAGCTACACATTTATAGCGACATTGTTAATAAATAAGATGCTAATTAAGATTAAATGATGATTATTTGATAACCATTGAGAATTGAGACGTTGGCCATGGCGTAGTTTCGGTTACAGACTGACAGATACATAATCTCTATTATAATAAGATATAGGAGGGTCGGCTTAAAAGTTGATAGGTTGACCAAAATACTCTCATAGAATGTGACCAGGTGGGGTTTTCGACACACGCTTGTAGTCCACGCACTTTCCCCCCCATTCTGTACACATATTAGAAACTAATACACATTTTTTGTCGGCATATCATGGAAATAAATAACACTGTGTAATGACTAATTAAGACAAACCGAAAGGATGTTTAGTCTTGAGACTCAGACACTCCAGCAGCTAATTAAAAGATGAATAACACAAGACATACCCTTGTGGAGTTGGAGAAGTTGAGAAAATTAGGTATAAGTTTACAGGAGATCTCTAATGAATATACTTACTGGGCATTGAACTTGATTATGTTCGTTTTGGTCCATGTATGTCGGCAGTTGCAGCTTATGTACCAATATCTTACCTGATACAATATTTTACAAGATGGCATGAGAAGTCTTATTTTCCAAACCAAGCCGGATTAACATTTTTTAGTCTTAGCAAGAGCGTAAGTATTAAGTTTTAATGTAACGAAATATATCAAATTAGAACGACTAACGAAATTAAATAAGAACGCATATAAAAAGATCGCACTCATTTTAATTATTTCGGATGAATGTTCTTACTGGCTTGATATCCTTTTTGGTTCAAGTATGTCGTTTTGGTTTATTGGATTTTTCGGCATGTCAATACTTGTTGGGTTATTTTATGCCAGAGACGTTTTGTTCTTTTTATTGAATTTTTTTTCGTACAATTTTAACACCTTTTTTTATGAACATATTTTTTTCCATTTAAGCCAGAGATGGGACCCTAACATATACTACCACTTCGTGTTAGAGTGGACCTGGAAGTAATTGTTATGAAGTGATACTCCGAACTGCCCATAACTCCAAAATTTTAACTTCCCCATTCGAGGCAGTTTAACGTCATACCCACGACCCTCAACCACTGCCTTCTAGCACATATATGATAAAACGGGTTGGGAGTATGCCATAAGGCAATTTAGTTGGGATAACCATATGTGCTATAACAGCCGATAGATCAGAGGGGTTTACAGGAGGTCTCTAATGAATATTCTTACTAGGCATTGAACTTGATTATGTTCGTTTTTGTTCATGTATGTCGGCAGTTGCAGGTTATGTACCATTATCGTACCTGATACGATATTTTACAAAAATGCCTGATGTACATTTATATGGTTTCAAGTATTCCTAGCTAATACTAATGATTTATATGTAATTATGTGGGTTCAAATAACTATTCCTATTTAATGATAATTTGTTTGTACATTTATATGGTTTCAAGTATTCCTAACTAATTCTTATACAGTTATGTGGTTTCGAGTAACCATTCCTATTTAATAATCATTTGTAAACAATTATATTCTTAATCCAAATAATTGTAAAGTTGTGTCTTTTTTTCCGGGCACTAAAACGATATCTGTAAGGTTGTCGTATATCTGGTCACAGTACCCAAACGTATATAAGTAACGCGGCGGCGGCAATGGTGGATATATATTCACGGTACTAAAAATGTCTTCTTGTTGACAAAAATTACAACGCGAGAAATATGCAGTTACAACTGCTAGCCTTTATTATCGTGCTCGCCTCGTGTGCTGTATCGGAGAGGAGGAAAGGCAGAGAGAAAGAGAGAGAGAGAGAGAACACTACTTGATTACTGTGATCCCATACTAGGCACCAAAGGGTCGTCCGTTCCCCTACGCGTCCGAAAGCAAAAAGAGACTCGTCCTTTTCTTCGTCGTTCCACGTCACCACGTGACTTCCGGTCAACACCCGAAACTTCCGGTTGACACTCAATTCTCCGTTCGGGGTCACGCTACGGTCAAACCATCATCGTTCATCCTGTTTTGCTCATCACTATTTTTTAACCTTTATCATCTCTCACTTATTTCCTTCTTCCTCCATTTTTAATATAGTAGTTCTAGCTCACAAAAGTCAGGATAATATCCCCATCTTGCTACATAATTTGTCCACAATGATTTCCAATATTCCTACCTAATGTTAATTATTTACAAGCAATTAAATATAGCTCCCAATGATTTTAAGCAAGGAAAAATTCATAGTTATAATATTAATATCGTTCAAAACCATTCTAAGCATCACTGAAACAGATTGTGCGTCCTGTCAGTGTGGCTTAAAATACGCTAACTGTATGCCATGCTGAGGGGTAAGTTTCCGCGACACCAAATAAAGGAGTATTCTAAATATGACACCTGATGGTGAGACTCCAGTTCATACCATTATTCTTAGGTCCACTCTGATCCGGTGTCGTATAACCTGTTAAGGTCCCATCTATGAGAGTAGTTTCCGTAGCGTAGTGGCTAACGTACTGGATGGCGACCTCGTAATAAACAAGTTCGAACTCTACTCGCGCTATTACATTCACTTTGGATATTACATTCACTTATTTTCCAAACCAAGCAGGATTAACATTTTTTAGTCTTAGCAAGAGCGTAAGTATTAAGTTTTAATGTAACGAAATATATCAAATTAGAATGACCAACGAAATTAAATAACAACGCATATAAAAAGATTGCACTCATTTTAATTATCTCGGATAAATGTTCTTACTGGCTAATGGATTAAATATCCTTTTTGGTTCAAGTATGTCGTTTTGGTTTATTGCATTTTTCGGCATGTCAATACTTGTTGGGTTATTTATGCCAGAGACGTTTTGTTCTTTTTATTGAATTTTTTTTCGTACAATTTAAACACCTTTTTTTATGAACATATTTTTTCCATTTAAGCCAGAGATGGGACCCTAACATATACTACCACTCCGGGTTAGAGTGAACCTGGAAGTAATTGTTATTAAAGTGATACTCCGAACTGCCCAGAACTCCTAAATTTTAACTTTCCCATTAGATGCAGTTTAACGTCATACCCAGGACCCTCAACCACTGCCTTCTAGCACATATATGATAAAACGGGTTGGGAGTTTGCCATAAGGCAATTTAGTTGGGATAACCATATGTGCTATAACAGCCGATAGATCAGAGGGGTTTACAGGAGATCTCTAATGAATAATCTTACAGGGCGTTGCACTCGATTATATTCATGTATGTCGCCAGTTGCATGCTCTATGCCCATTGTCAAATAGTATATGAAAATGCGGATGCAATAATTTACTAGATAGCTTGAAAGATCTTTTTTCTAGACCTCCCACTAAAGATGGTATTTTTAGCACAAGTAAGAACATGCACCCCCGGGTGTAAGTTTTAACTTTAATGTAATGAAATATATTAAATTAGAAATACTAACGAAATTAAATAAGAACGCATATAAAATCGATTACACTTGTCTTAATTATAGTTTAATTGATTTCTATATAAAATCATTTATAGGATTGATTTTAATACGTTGGAGAATAAAACAATAACATTGGAGATCAACCCTTAGTAATTATTTATTAAACCCAGTTTTGTTAAAATCAGTATACAAATTAACCACACCATAGATTATTCAAACCTTTTTTTCTTAGTGATATATAAGACACATTGCAGGATTTTAAATGCACTAATAACCTGTCCTTAGGGGTGGGGGCCTGTTAGTATTAAATTAATGGTGTGATCACAGGGGGGATAACCTTAGGCAACACCTGCTTCCTTGATTAAAAGAGGCAGGGCCGGGTTCATTGCCCAGTGCCTGAGGCGCCCTAATGAGGGGGATTCCGACGGGATTTACGTATTTTTTGCATCCACCATCCCATAAGCTTCGATTCGTGGGTGATACCATATTAAAAAGAAATTATGTCATACCCGCATACGTAGGGTGCGAGGTATCTAACCACTTGGGATAGAGAGGTCCCTTCCGATCAGTCAGCTTGTCACATCAATTCCAGGAACTTCGGGATATATTTTTGTCTCCCTTACCTTACCTGGTATTGAGGTATTACCTTGCAATTTTTCTTATTTAAGAAAAAATGATAAAATAGGATTTTTTGGAGGAACGGATTAATGGCATTTCACTTTATTTCAATGGGGAACATTGATTTGATTTACGAGTAAATTGAGTTCCGAACGGAACGAATGAAACTCATAAGTCAAGGTATCAGTACACACACACACACACACACATACACACACACATACACACACACACACGCATATATATATATATATATATATTATATATATATATATATATATATATATTGAAATAAAGATTTTCAAATCATTTTTTATAGTGAGTTCGAAGCATTAATTAAAATGCAATAATATATTTTTGAAGGCGTAATAATGCACATTTATGTTTAAATAACATATTTAATTTATTTCTTTTTTTTTCTTTTTTTTTTTTTTTTTGAGTCCTTAATAATATTTTCAGGCAATGTCCATCTTCAGAGGATCGAAACATTTTTTTTTTAATTTTCATATATATATATATATATATATATATATATATATATATATATATATATATATACACGAGGTATGTCAGAAAATTCCCAGTATGTCAGAAAATTTCGATGTCAGGGGTATAGTCCACTGCGAGTTCTTGCCACAGAGCCAGACGATCAACCAACATGTCTAGAAAGAGATA
Organism: Doryteuthis pealeii; assembly: GCA_023376005.1. Classification (NCBI taxonomy): domain Eukaryota; kingdom Metazoa; phylum Mollusca; class Cephalopoda; order Myopsida; family Loliginidae; genus Doryteuthis; species Doryteuthis pealeii. The sequence continues at coordinate 62,636,437 of CM042167.1, read as the reverse complement.
CTACGGCGTTGGCTTAGTTTCCTGCGCGAGAAGAGGCGAGAGGTGTGGCAGGACAACTGGTATCAGAAAGGCGTCTTAACTGATACTAAACATTTTCTAACCATGGCATCCCCAATTGAAAATAATCAACCTTAGTAAGTAAGTCGACGTCGGGGTGGCCTAAAGTCGGTATGAGCCAATCAGCGAGGGTGTCTATCCCCTTTTCACTAGCGCTAGACCAAGGAGATTGTATTTTTGCATCTGAGGTGGAGCACAACACCTGCCATCAGCTCTTTACTGTGCTACTCATACGCTGAGTTAACGAGGGCCGGTATTGAACTAGGTAACCTTGTGGTTTCTAGCCGAACGTTCTACCGACTGAGCTAACCCGGCCCTAATCTACCTTAGAAGATGGCCAATTATCTAATAAAGGCCAGAGTTTAAAACAAGAGAAGCATCTTGAGGGTAATAACAGCCATGATAAGTACGCAAGTACGTCGGTGAATAACTACTTTAGAAAAATGAAGGATTGCCTAGGGCGCACAAAGGAGACGCCATATACCGGTTCGGTAATACTCCAGATTTACAGTTTTAAGAATACGTACAGCGGAGAATTGTCGAAGTAGCGTTGAACTCAGATCAAAGAATTGACGGATTACTTGCAAACAATTGGGTCACAGTTGCCTCAATGAATTTAATGAGTGATTTAGAACAATGGCCGTAATATTACATCCTCTTATACAATGATAATTAATACATATATCTTACATTTTTTGGAGACTTTTCAAATTAGGCATGACTTCAATCAAGCACATATTCTCCCAAAAATTGTCGGCTATCGCCATCTCAAACAATCTGTTTGCGTACTCTCATACTGTCGTGCAGTAAGTCTCCAAAGAATGTACGATATATCAGTTTAAAAACAAAAAAAGGAAATCTGGTCAAAACCCGCTAGTGTAATGGTTAGAATCCCCGCCTGTCAGCCTGGCAGTTAGGGGTCGAATCACACACAAAGCAGGCTTCCTCTGTATAACTC
>CM042167.1:62620422-62625422 GCA_023376005.1 Doryteuthis pealeii | reverse complement strand
ATATATATATATATATATAATATATTATTATATATATAATATATATTATAATATATTATATATAATACTTAATCGCCTTTTTAATTCACTATTCGTACGTGATCAATTTTTCTCTTTAAAAATGATATATTCATATCATATATATATATATATTATATATATATATATATAATATATATATATATGTCTTTACATATACATATTTATATTATATATATTATATATTATATATATATTATTCTATATATAACACGTTCTTGAAATTTCACTAGAATTGATAAGAACTTAATAACATTTTATTTATTATTATTTTATTTATTATTATTATTTTATTATTATTTAAATATCACATGCTATAATTATAACACAAATGATTTTTTTTTTTAAAGTCATTGGTCGCTTGTTTCGTGCAAACGTTTCATTTGTTGACGCCAACATAACAGTAAAAAAAACAATTAATCGACCCTCTTGAGGGGCTTTTGATCTTAACTCCTCGACCTCAAAACACGAGTGCATTTTCACTAATCATAAGCATATCTATTTTTTAAAATCTATTTTTTCTTTTGCCTTGTGACACCAAAAAATACAGCATGCCTAATTGAAAACTATTTTATAGATGACTCAGTTGCTCCCAAACGATCTATTTGACTAATCATCAGGTTATTAATCGATCTTGTGCAATCAGTTCCCCATGTTAGATGTATTGATCCGTCACTTATATTCTCTGTTTACATATCTATTCAATATATTTCCTATTTCTTTTTGTTGGTTTGTTTTGTTTTTACGGCATATTAACCTCAGTGGGTCATTTTAATGCCAAGAAATGGGTTGAAATAATCAATTCTTAATGGATAATACCAATTTTGTTTATAAAACATTGTTTTTCTATTTTAACCCATAGATGGACCTAACAGGTACTACCACTCCGGGTCAGCAGTGGACGTAGGGAGCAATGAGTGAATGAATGGGGTGCTCCACATTCCCCCAATTCTCCAAAACTGGAATCTCACCATCAGATAGAGTTTAACGTCATTCCAGGACATGTAAGACCCGCCAGCCACGCCTTTCTAGCCACCCATATGATAAAAAGGAGTTGGGGCTTGCCATAAGGGCAATAGGGTTGGGAAAATTATATTAGGCTGCTAGGCTTGACGGACCAGCGATGATCGAGGGAGCCTCTCGACCGCCCGTTCTAGCCCAAGATAGGCGCCAAAGTGAGTATTGCATGTCTATTGAACTGCTCATCCCCTGGGCTTATCCTTAAGCATCACAGTCGCCACCCACGGCCAACAGGTGGCCCCATTATGGGGAGTCTTACCCCTCTGCAGGAGGTGCAGTCGGGCATTCTATTGCCCCCGCCGACAGGGCGGCTATTTCTTTTAAGCTTCTCTTCTATGTATGTATACTGTACGTATATATATATTATATATATATATATATATATATATTATTATTTATAATGGAGATTGTGTGGTTTTGTTCTGTCTGTAACCGAAAACTATATTACTACTTTCAATTCACAGTTATTTACGATTCACATTCTCCAGGATTTTATTTTTATTTAAACTCATGAATGATTAAAATTGTTTTACATTATTAAGAACTGTTGACCATATCTACATTACTAATAACTGCAATTGTATTTTATTATAAACAAAATTAGCAGTTTACAGTGTGAATTGGGAAGGCTAATTTGCATATTGATATTAAAATGTAATTTTAAAAATTATATGCCCTTAGTATTATGGTTTCTAATGTTTTTGGTTTTTAATTTTAATGAATATAAGCAAAAATCTCTTTAAGAAATCTTAAAAGAAATCCCTTAACAAGAAGAAATAATTGTAATATATTCTTACTTCCTATTGAGCTAACATTTTAATTAGTGAAAAATTTACCAATGAAAGGACGGGAGTAACGGAAAATGATGGAGAGTTAGTTTCAAAGTTGTTCTATTTTTCATCATACCCCCTCTGCTTCAAATCTTTTTTATTCTACATTCTTATTTCAGTTTCATTTAGCCTTTCTAATTTAATATTGATATTATTATAAAATTTAACTAAAAATACTTGCACCCGGAGGTGCATATATTTGTTAGTATATATAAAGGGATGATTGAATGTAACTCATTATTTCAAATATTATAATTTTTTCAATACTGGGAGAATATATGAAGACTTGATTTTTATTACAAGATGGGCCAACCGGACCCTGTACTCCTCACCAAAAGCGGCGGCTAAATGGCTTCAGCATTAAATAACCCAACAAAGGGTTGACATCGTAAAATCCAACCACCAACTCAGAGAATAGTAGTTATTTAGGTTTCTGATATTGGTTCTGGTGGTATTATACCATTCTTCAGATTTTGGTATTAATATTGTTCACTCCTTTTGATTCACATCCAGCGTTAGCTGATGGCCTTTCATGGAGTCTGAGTGACAACAAGTTTCCTCACGTCTCCAGGACTCTTCTGAGTATTTCTGACAGATTGCAGCAGTGCCAGTATTCTGGATGGTCCCGATTCTCCCTCTGATTCCCAGGATTTTCCAAAATTTTCGAATTCTTTTGGGACCGTTCCTTCCAGTGCCACCAACTACAATTGGTATAACTTTGACTTTCACTTCCATAATTGTTTCAGTTCTTCTTGGCAAGTCCAGGTATTTGCCATTTTTTTATTTTCCTTCACTTCCCTGTGATCTGCTGGAACTGCAAAATCCACCAGTTGCAAGTTCTTTCTTTTTTGTTAATCAACACTAGGCCTGGTCTTCTTGCTGGGGTATTTATTATTTATTTTATATTATTATTATTATTATTTACGTTTTTCACACCCACTGACCTGGTTTGTTCACTAGAGGCTATTAGTGCACGTGTGATGTGAGTGATAGTGAGTGTGTGTGTGTGTGGTGTGTGTGGGTGGGTGTGCTGTGTTGTGCGCTGGCAATTCGAGCTTGTTTAAGTTGATTTCATAATTATGGTCCCGATATATTAATTTTTAAACCTAAATTTCGCCTCAAGTCCTTCCTATTAGGTTTGAATTTTACCCACAATATTATCTATGCATTTAAGCAATGCCATGTTTTGGACCGGAAAACTGGTAGGTCTACAAATTTGACCTATACGTTGAGTACATACCTTAGAGAAAGTCATATTTTGTTTTATATTCTTCATCTTTCCTCTTCTTTTCATTCCCTGTATTCTTCTCGTTGTAGGTCATGTCTCATTTTAATCTTCCCTAGCGCGGGTATGAATTTTTGGCATGGTCTTTCCCCGTGCAGAGTGCAGTCACTTCCTGACGCTCACCCCACCAACGAAGGTGAGGTGTAGTTTTAATTTCAGAGTTTTTTTTTATTGTTTAGATTTCGTGACTTTTCTCAATGAATCAAAAATAAGAATATTTGACTCCTTTCTAAATTAAAGCATCAGTATCATCATGCGACCATGTTAAAACAGGACCAAATAAGTTCACAGTCATATGATATTAAGGTATTTAGTGAAAACCTAAAACCATATTATATATATATTATATATATATATATATATATATATATAATATATAGTCTTAATAGATAACTCCTGCCTAGTACATTTGTTTACTGATTTTAAAATTTGTGAAAAAATTTGTAGGTAGAATGAAAACTGATATACAGATCTCCAGTAACACATTTTAACTATATATATATATATTATATATATAATATATATTATTATATATTATATATATTGTGTGTGTGTGTTGCTGTGTGTGTGTGTGTGTGAGAAATTGTATATTGTCGGAAATATAACCTCCTCACATTTTCTCCCATATATATATATATATATTTATATATTATATATATATATATATTATATATATATATATATAGAGAGAGAAGAGGACGAGAGAGAGGAGATTAGAGTATAGATATAGATATATATAATATCTGTGTGTATAAGTTTTATAAAAAAAATAATACCCATTCAAGCATGAATTAAAATAAAAGGTTTTTAGATTAAAATACCCAACAAAGGGTTGACAGTGCCACGTAAATCCAACAACCAACAACGAAATTATAGCTTCTTGAATTTTAGATATTAGAGATCAGGCGCTGAAACCTGAAGAAGACATTATTACATTGTGAGATGTGTCCTAAAAATAAATAAAGCTGAAATGACAATATAATGGACGTGATTAGACAATTAGAGATATTTGTACACTGTCTCTAATTGTTTTAAAAAAGTTCAATTTAGAGATAGTGTGCACTATCTATAAATTGTTGAAATGCTTGTTGTACTAGATCAAATCTCCATACTCTTATTCCGAATCTGGTACGCTGAATTATTATAGTAAGTCAGATTTCTGAGATATAACATATTATATATTTGATAATATTTTAGAATTAAAGCATATATAAGATTTAATAGTATATACTTAGTACACAAGATTATCGTTATATTCCATGTCCAAGGGCAAAACGTACATAAGTAAATACTTTATTTGTACCCAAGAAAAATTTAAATGATGATAGAAATAACTCATAACTGCTAAAATACTAATTTCATTTGTGATATCTTTCAGAAATATTTGATGATACCTGATCTTGCGTAATTGAGATTGGTTTCTTATGTAGGAACGAGCAGTAGTCAATCATCATGTTTTGTTGAACCAGAGTTTGTACTATGCATTTACATTTTCATATATATCCTGATTTAATTTCTTATCTACTCACCCGGTTATCTTGGAAAACATCGAGATAAGAATGCAATGAATTTGCATTTTAAGAGAATTTAGCCATGCCAATTTTTGGTAAATAGTCTGATATCAGCATAAGTTTCAGCTCTGTGATACCAAAGAAAGTTATTTACCGCTTAAAATGAAGGAAATTCCATGTCACTGGTTCAAGAGCGAAATATTTTACGTTTTGACCTTGCATCAGATATCAATTCTCTGATCTTCGTGTCCAATAAATTTTGATTCAGTTTAGTTTTGTTTTGTTTTGTTTGTTGGTATCTCTCTCTTTCTTTTT
>CM042167.1:62606091-62620322 GCA_023376005.1 Doryteuthis pealeii | reverse complement strand
ATTAGTATATAATATATAGCGTGAGGTATATGTGTAGTATAGTTATTGTTTGATAGACAAATAGTACGATATAGTCGATGTGCAGCGTGCGATGTAGTCTGTTAGCACGAGTCAGGTTGTGTATAAAAATCATTGTGGATAATCGTTCAATTAAACTATATATATATATATATAGTATATTATTAGTAGTATTGATATATAATGTGTGTGTGTGTGTGTTGTGTGTGTGGTGTGAAAGAGGACTGGTCCTGCGGATGATATAATTACACACACAAGAACACACACAATAAAAAACAATACACATCGCATAGAAGCACACACACACACATGATATATAGCTCAACATTTAATTAGTATCATATAGTATATGGGTGATGAGGGGTGTTATAGGTTATATAGCGTATATATTGATTTGCTAAATAAAGATAGATAATATAGATGTATACATATTGATATTTTGTGGTATAAGGATATGCTGTAATGAATTCTTGTAAATTAATGATGTTAGTTAGTAGTAGTAGGTACCCTGTCAAAGAGGACTGTCTGCAGATGATGGATATCAACAGTCACACGACACAACCACAGAACACACACACACACAACACATATACTAGTATAATAATATTGATATAGTAATATATACTAAGTAGTTATAGCATTATGTGCATAATCTTTGGAAATTAAAAAAGTTACGAAATATTTGAGATAGTTTTAAAAATTTTAACGTATGAATTATCAGTCACATATTGACTAGTACGTGTGTGTGTGTGTGTGTGTGTGTTGTGTGTGTGTGTATTGTGTGTCGTGTGGTGTACTGCGTGTTTGCGTGTTCTTTGGTGGTGTTGGTGAGTTTTGTGTGCGTTTGCATGTGGTGTGTAGTGTGTGGTGTTTGTGAGTTTGCGTGTTGTTTTCTGATGTTTAGTGAGTTTGTGGTGTTTGTAGTTAATTGGTGCCTGTGTGTAAGTGTGTGTGAAGTATAGTGCGAATGTTAGTGTGCATTCTAAGTGGGCTGCGTGGTGATGTGGTTGCGTTTGAAGTGTGTGTTTCGGTCTTAATGTCTGTGTTGCATGTGTCAGTGTATGGTGCGTGTGTTCCTTCTGCATTTTCTTGTAGTTTAGAAAAGTTCAGAATTTCTTTAATTGTTTTAAATTAAGATAAAATTATTGAAAAATTCAATGTGATACATCACGTACATACATATATATAGAGTAGGTAGTTAATATATAGTATGATATATATAAGGTATGTATATAGTTAGTTAGATGAAGTCCGTAGTTAAATCGGATTTCATCTCATTATTCTTGCCTTATGTATCTTATAGCAAGGAAATAGAGTAAAGTCGTTTTGTGATGAAATAGGGTATTGATTATGATATACAGCTCATTAATGTCTATCGATTCAATTTTTTTAAAAGCGACTTTTTATGGCAGAAAAATCTTCAAGCATGGATTTGTTATAGCATTGGAATATAGCTTGTGCATAGCGATGTGCCATTGCATTCGGGAGGCTCGATTGTTCATGCACGCGCATATTATAGTATATAGTATATATATATTATACATATATTACTTGTTAGGTATTTGTATAATGATATATTATATCATATATATATAGTTTAAAAGAGAAAACTCAATAAAACGCGGCATATGGCTATTATAAATCTATTTCGGCCGTAACTTGATTAAAGTGAGCCCATTTTCATCATATTGCGCATTAAATTATATATATATATAGTAGATATATATATAATTATGATTATATGATAGTGAAAAAGTACGTAAACACGATGTGTTTGGCATCGGCTGTTTTGCCGATCGGAATTTTTGGAGAACATGCCTCAATGTGGAAGTCGTACGCTAATTTTGAAAATTAATTAATTAATAATTAAGTAATTAGACGGGAATGCTTATTTTAAATGTAAGGCTAACTCTGTATGTACTTTTCGGCCTATTAGGCTCATCAGCAGAGCTATAGATAGGAAGACCGCCTGTGCGTGATTTATGTATGGTTTATGGTGCTTGGCTGTCAGCTTTGACAGTCCGGTTTCAAAATATATATATATATATAAGTTATATATGTGTGGTGTGTGTGGTGTGTGTGTGTGTGTGTGAATAGAATAAATATATGGTATATAGATATAATATTATAAAATATGTATATATATAATACAGTATATATAGTAATATATATTCCCCTATGGAGATGTTTCGTCTGTAAGAAGACAGATTGTCCGCCCCAGCTGAGATTCAAGATGTCTGCAAGAAGTATCTCAGATGCTTTTGGCATTGCCCTTCCAGCTAGGGGAAAATTTGGCTCAGGACCGCCCGTCGGGGCGGCAGATTCTCCGTAGAGGATTGCTCTCATGTCCGAAGTCACCCTGACGCAACACCATGGAAGCTAGAGGTCCAGAAGAAAGCAGCGGTAACAAAGTACCGCACATCAACATCTTCGGGACAGCCTTCAAATGCGACATCTCTGTGGTCGAGAATGTTTTTTCAAACATCGGATTTAGCAGACACATGAGGCGCTGTAACTTCAGGGGCACAAAAACTTTATTATAGTCTTCCGAGACTGAAATGCCAATAATATATATATATATATATATATATATATATATATATAAATGGTTGGCATCCTTCTGTCCACTAAAGACGATGCCATAGAGTCCATTTTTAAAATCTGCAACCGCATGAGTGGCTGAACAGACCAATTTTAGAATGGCAGTCTCTGGAGGCAGTAATTGCAAACAAACAGTGATGCTTTCCGGAGTTGCTCCTTCCTTATTTTTTTTCTGTGGCGGCTTCTTTCCTCCTCTTTTTCACTTTCTTTTCGTTCCTTGTCTGACAAGGAGTCGCCAGGCTGCATGGTCTTTTCTGCAGAAGCCTCCCATGTGTTGGTGTTGATGCGCGACATGTCTTCAGTTTTCTCTACAACATCTCAAAGTGCGGTGTGATATATATATTATATATATATATATATATATATATATATATATATGTGTTGTGTGTGTGTGTGTGGAGAAAAGTAGACAAACACGGGATTTTGGAAACTTGATGTTTATTGTCGACGATGCAACGTTTCGGTCTGTATTAGACCATCTTCAGGACTTGGATAATAGTTCTACTCCAATGATTGAAATTTTCAAAAAAAAAAAAAGAAAAAAAAGAATTTCATCATTGGAGTAAGAACTATATCCTCGTCCTGAAGATGGTCTAATAACAGACGAAACGTTATACGAAACAATAAACATCAAGTTTCCATAACATCCCGTGTTTTGTCTACTTTCTCCACATACTGTCGGATTAACCTCCTCACATTTCTACCATATATATATATATATATATATATATATATGTGTGTGTGTGTGTGGTGTGTGTGTGTGTGTGTGTGTGTGTATTTGTGAATAAAAAGGCCTTGAATACCAGGGGTATCGTGATTATGGACCATTTCCACGATACCCCTGGTATTTAAGCCCCTTTTTTATTCAAAATAAATTTGGTCTGTTTATAAAAATTAAGCATTGAGCTCTCATACGGATCCTGAACTCTACAAACAACAACTGGTAGAGAATAGGACCAGCCTAGAATCACCTTTGTACCAAGAAACCTGGTACCCAACAAAGAATATATATATATATATATATATATATATATATATATATATATATATATATATATATATACGTGTTCATGAGAGTAGAGCTTTGTAGTTGTATACAGAATTGTTTTTCTTCCTGTTGACGGATTTTAATTTGAAATCACAATTATCACTAAATTTTCTTCTATTCTTGTCTCATCTTCAAAACGATTTTTCAAAGAAGTTTTTTTTCTTACCTGACGAAATTTGAACAATATAAGAAGTCAAAAAAATATAAAATAAAATTGTTATCTCGTTATATTCAGACAGATTTAATCGGTTTTTTAACTCGCCATTCTGACGTGATCAATTTTTTCAAAGAATAACATATAAAAGAAATATATATATATATATATATATATATATATATATATATATAATATATATATATATATATATATATATATATATATATATATATATAATACTTAATCGCCTTTTTAATTCACTATTCGTACGTGATCAATTTTTCTCTTTAAAAATGATATATTTATATATATATATATATATATATATATATATATATATATATATATATATATATTATATATATATATATATATATATATATATATATATATATATTCTATATATAACACGTTCTTGAAACTTTCCTAGAATTGATAAGAACTTAATAACATTATTATTATTATTATTATTATTATTATTATTATTATTATTATTATTATTTAAATATCACATGCTATAATTATAACACAAATGATTTTTTTTTTTAAATCATTGGTCGCTTGTTTCGTGCAAACGTTTTCATTATTTTTGACCCACCAACATAACAGTAAAAAAAAAAACAATTAATCGACCCCTCTTGAGGGGCTTTTGATCTTAACTCCTCGACCTCAAAACACGAGTGCATTTTCACTAATTCATAAGCATATCTATTTTTTAAATCATTTTTTCTTTTTGCCTCGTGACACCAAAAAATACAGCATGCTACAATTGAAACTATTTATAGATTGAACTCAGTTGCTCCCAAACGATCTATTTACTAATCATCATATTAATCGATCTTGTGCAATCAGTTCCCATGTTAGATGATATTGATCCGTTCACTTATAATTCTCTGTTTACATATCTATCAATATATTTCCTATTCTTTTTGGTTTGGTTTGTTTGTTTTACGGCATATCAACCTCAGTGGGTCATTTATTGCCAAGAAAATTTTGAAATAAATCAATTCTTAAATGGATAATACAATTTTGTTTATAAACATGTTTTTCTATTTAACCCATAGATGGGACCCTAACAGGTACTACCACTCCGGGTCAGAGTGGACTAGGGAGCAATGGTGATGAAGGGGTGCTCCACATTCCCCAAATCTCCAAAACTGGAACCTCACCATCAGATAGAGTTTAACGTCATTCCCAGGACATGTAGACCCGCAGCCACCGCCTTCTAGCACCCATATGATAAAAAGGAGTTGGGGCTTGCCATAAGGGCAATAGGGTTGGGAAAATTATATAGGTGCTAGGGCTTGACGGGACCAGCCGATTGATCGGAGGGAGCCTCTCCGACCGCCCGTCTAGCCCAAGATAGGGCCAAAGTGGAGTATTGCATGTCATGAACTGCTCATCCACCTGGGCTCTATCCTTAAGCATCACAGGTCGCCACCCACGGCCAACAGGTGGCCCCATTTGGGGAGTCTTACCCCTCTGCAGAGGTGCAGTCGGTGCATTCTAATGCCCCCGCCGACAGGGCGGCCTATTCTTTTTAAGTCTCTTCATATGTATGTATATGTACGTATATTATATATATATATATATATATATATATATATATTATTATTATAATGGAGATTGTGTGTTTGTCTGTCTGTAACCGAAACTATATTACTACTCAATTCACAGTTATTTACATCACATTCTCCAGGATTTTATTTTTATTTAAACCTCAATGAATGATAAAATTGTTTTACATTATTAAGACTGTTGACCATATCTACATACTAATAACATGCAATTGTATTTATATATACAACAAAATAGCAGTTTACAGTGTGAATGGGAAGGCTAATTTGCATATTGATATTAAAAATGTAATTTTAATAAATATATGCTTAGTATTATTGGTTTCTAACTGTTTGGTTTTATTTTAATGAATATAAGCAAAAATCTCTTTAAGAAATCTTAAAAGAAATCCCTTAACAAGAAGAAATAATTGTAATATTATTCTTTACTTCCTATTTTAGCTAAACATTTTAATTAGGAAAATTTACCAATGAAAGACGGGAGTAACGGAAAATGATGGAAGAGTTAGTTTCAAAGTTGTTCTATTTTTCAATCATACCCCCTCTGTTCAAAATCTTTTTATCTACATTCTTATTCAGTTTCATTAGCCTTTCTAATTTAATATGATATTTTATTATAAAATTTAACTAAAATACTTGCACCCGGAGGGTGCATATATTTGCTAGTATATATAAGGATGATTGAAATGTAACTCATTATTTCAAACTATTTATAATTTTTTTCAATACTTGGGAGAATATTGAAGACTTGATTTTTATACAAGATGGGCCAACCGGACCCTGTACTCCCACCAAAAGCGGCGTCTAAATACTTCACAATTACCCTGTATAAAGTGTCCGATTACCGCTTTAACGTTTTGGTGCATATTTAGATTTAAAGGGTCAAAATCTAACTGATTATTGAATGGGATATCATAAGAAAATCAAACATGTGCTAAAGAGTTAAATTTAAATCATAAAAACATAAATATAGTCATAAAATGAGGGTCCAGTTTATCATAATATGTACCTTGTATATCGACCCCCCACTTTAAAACCCAACTTTTCCACAAAAAAAATTAAAAGGAATATCAAAACATATAAGGAATATTTAAAGAAAACATTAAGAAATAAAAATAAAAATTATCTCCCTTTGCATTTTGTGCCCATCACTAGATATACTCATTAGAATTAATATAACAAATATAAAGAATATTTAATTTACAGATGATTATCAAAGAAAATATTAAGTACTCTTAAATCCTCTAAAGGATTCATGTTTCCTATGCCCAAACAAAGAATCGGCAATAAATAGATTCCCAGGTTTGGTTTGTTTTGTTTTGTTTTACGGCATATCACCCTCAGTGGGTCATTTAATGCCGATAAAGTTTTGAAATAAATCAATTCTTAATGGATAATACAATTTTTGTATAAATACATTTTTCTATTTAACCCATAGATGGGACCCTAACAGGTACTACCGCTCCGGGTCAGGGTGGACCAGGGAGCAATACTGATGAAGGGGTGCTCCACATTCCCCAAACCTCCAAAACTGGAATCTCACCATCAAATAGAGTTTAACCTCATTCCCAGGACATGTAGACCCGCAGACACCGCCTTCTAGCATCCATATGATAAAAAGGGGTTGGGGCTTGCCATAAGGGCAATAGGGTTGGGAAAAAAAACTTAAAAACGCCCGGCGGACCCCTTAAAACTATGAAATTTACATTCCAACTGTGGTTTCTAGTTAGGGGCCGTCCCTGGACACCTTACCTGATAGTTGGTATGTTGGAAAATTTTGGGGCAATTTTCCAAATCGGGGTTTGAAGCGATTTTTTTACTTCCAAACAGGCTATTAAAAAATTAAAAAAAACGGTGTAACACTATCGAAAATTAATAAAATAACATTGAATTTGGTATTTTTAGCAAGCCCCTAACGGGTCTAATGATGCCTGATAGTTTGCAAGTTTGAAAATTTTGGTTAACTTTAAAATTTTTGCTTAAATTCATATAATGAAAATCAAGCGTCAAAAACAAGCCAAAAAGCCTTCAAAACAGGGCATTTTTCAGGTTGAATTGAGTTATGTAAAAAAAAAAACTTAACAACGCCCAGCGGACCCCTTAAAACTATGAAATTTACATTCCAACTGTTGTTTCTAGCCCGTCTAGCCCAAGATAGGGCCAAAGTGGAGTATTGCATGTCATGAACTGCGCATCCACCTGGCCTCTATCCTAAAGCATCACGGGTCGCCACCCACGGCCAACAGGTGGCCCCATTGGGGGAGTCTTACCCCTCTGCAGAGGTGCAGTCGGGCATTCTAACGCCCCACCGACAGGGCGGTAGATTCCCAGATAGGAAATATAGAATTGAATCAATAGGCTGTAGTAGGTATACAGGGTGATTGGACCAGTTTCGATATTTTTAAACCCTATAAACCTGCATTTATTTATCAGAGCGATATTATTTTGTATTGGAATCCAAATTCCCACCCTCCAACAATTCTTTTTTTTAAATCTACATTGTTATCTTTGACATGATCTTTTTTCCTAAAACAACTTATAATAAAAAGAGATTCTTTATAATATAGTTGGTTTGAAATGTTTTTGTTTTTAAATGTTTTATCTTTTGAAAATATGATTATATTCATTGTTGACTCCGAAAAGATCTGGATCTTTTCAGAGCCAGATCATTCATTCATTTAAATGACCTGTGTGTTTTCAATGGGTTGTATGTGAATAACACATCACTAGAGGCAATCACACCCAATCGCAATAGGTATGTTATACTATTAACAGTCCACTGCTTACAATTTGTAAAGCACTTTAAGATTTTTTTAAAGATTAAATACATCTTCCATACAAATATTTATAATTGAAACAAGCAATTTAAAATGATACCAGTTATCACACTTATATCATTATATTTAGTTTTAGTTAAGAACACTAATATACACATTAAGTGCGTACTTTACTTGGTGATATACATACATTCACGCACATATTATTAATTGTATGTACATATATACAAGGTACACAGGTACAAACTCCTAAATTACCAACTGATCAACCAGCGCCGTGTACACCCACACACAAAGATGACAACTACGCTATTACAAGTAGTAGCCACCCCACGATAAGGAACAGTCAGAAGCCAGCAACACAGTCTGAAGAAGGAAGAATAAAAAACTTGAAAATTTACTAAATAAACGAAACTCTATTAAAAAACAACCGAGTTTCTGATATTTCTTTCTTTAATACTTCATACGAATGCCCAAACCTTATATATGTATCTCCAACAAACGGATACATATACCAAAATAAACACAAATATATATACTTACTAGAAGCATACGGAGACTCTTAGACAACGTCATACATATATACAACATATAAATAATCCATCCAAACATCAAGCTTCGTTTTCACATGTTCTTTCCTTAAATAATATCTTCATGTTTTTTCTTTGTATAAAGCTAGTATACCAGTGTCATCAGATAATGAAAGCAATGTTTATGTATTTAAAAAAAATTGAATTATAATTACAAAATATCAAGTATTGTTACATAATTATTAGATACCTAATATTTATGGCAATAGTGTAGAAATCAAAATGGCCGTTATAAGCTACAGCCCACGGCCTTGAAGCATGAGTGACAAGGTTTGACCTCAGTCCTAACCTTCCGGTGGATACCGTGAGAACCGGTAGAGAGGACCCTCTTTCCGGTTTAGATAGTAAGTAAGTTTCAGTCAGTTAGCAAGTAGGAGCCGAGCTCGTAGGATGTAAGTCTCACCTGCGCAGATGTCTGGGTTGGGGATTGAAAATAAAGTAACATCAAAGTAAATCGAAGTCTTGTGTTTATTACCTAAAAACTAACAATGACACAGGGCTTCTGATAAGGAGAAATCCCTAACAGAAACCAAACCCGAAGTCCCCAAGAAAGTCCAGACCTTAGAAGAGACCAGACCAAGATAGATGAAGAAATAGCAAAGCCGGCCAGAAGAAAATACGACCAGAAGTAAGAAGTAAGAAAAGCGTATACAACAGTATTTTGTTTATCTGCAATCTCTTTATGATTAGCAATTTTATATTCATTATTGAATAATTGTACAGACAAATACAGAAATCCACAATTAAAACTTTAATCATTCGAGTTTGACTATTTGGTCGATGTATCCAACATGCCGTAATCTATAAAAGAAAACAAGAAGAAATCATCGCAGCACATAAACAAATCCTTTCTGTCTCACTCGACATTCACTTAATGCTTTGTCTCTGCGCTATTTTAACATATTCTAAACTATTTACAATTCTTTTTTATACAGTAATAGTTTCCTCAGTTCTCTAATGTATGCACAGTAATATAAGTCAATTGTTGTTGCTGTTGTTGTTGTTGTGCTGCTGCTGCTGTTTTTTCATAGTGCTCCTCCACATTTTGATATTGCTGTTCGTGAATGTCTGAATCACCATTTTCCTGGGGGATGGATGGGTAGACGTGGTACATTCTTAGGTTTAGTGGGTGAGTCATGATTAGCACATTGCTAACTCAAACGTCTTCTTCCAGGGTTTGAACTTTATCAGTATACCCCATCTTCTAAAATGATAACACCTACGCCACCCACCTCGAGAATTCTACTAAGTAAAAGGAAATCCATGAATACATGAAGACAAAAGAAAGAATTAATATTCCCCCGATATATCTAAACATTATTCTGTCCAAACAAGACAGAAAATCTAATTGTAGTTATGCAGGCACAAGAGATGAAAATAACTAAATATATGTTTGGTAATGTTTATTTTAAAAGTCACATTGGCTTAATTCTAAGAATATATCTATCTATCTATCTATCTATATATATATATTATATATATTATATATATACCAAACTTATTGGTACCTCCTCGCGGTGAGAAAAAACCCAGCAAATAGTTTGATTGTAAAAATATACTACCAAACATCAACCGGGGAGAAAACATTTTTGGGAAAAAAGAAAAAAACAAGATAATCGTACCAACAAAAAATAATATATTGGTACAATATTTTGGACAAAAGAAAAAACAGTTTATATGCATATATATATATATAATATATATATATATATATATATATATATATATGCCAGGAGACTAAAGCTAATAACTAAAAAGTGCTCAATACCTAAGTAGAGCAAATAATAAAGATAAATCTAATGAGTCAGACGAACCTACTAAAAGTTTCGCTTAATGCTCTTCAGCGCTGAAGAGCATTAAGCGAAACTCTTAGTAGGTTCATCTGACTCATTAGATTTATCTATCCATCTATCTATCTCTCTCCTCTCTCTCTCTCTCTCTCTCTCTATATATATATATATATATATATATATATATATAGGAGATATAGGAGGGAGAATCAGACAGTATGTGGAAAAATGTAGACAAACACGGAATGTTGTAGAAAATGGATGTTTATTGTAGGTAGTGATGTCGACCTTATAACGTTTCGGCCTGTTAAACCATTTCAGAACTTTGTATTAAGTTCTTACTTCAATGGTGAACATTTTCATACTGGTGAATTAGGAGGTCGGAATAAGGGGAGGCGTGGTCAGTTGTTGGTGTTAGCAGAGGTTGGTAGTAGGAGATTTTCCTTGTTCTCTCAGATAGGGTGTATAGCAATGGGGTTCTGATAATGATGCCACAGGTGTTAGGTGTTTGGGAGTCAGTGGGTCTTATATATTAGGTTTTAAGCGCGTGGGTAATGGTTAAAGTCATGGGAAATGGACTCGTCGCCCCGAGTTCAAATCCTGGACGTGGTAATTGCATTTCACTTAGCGCTAATACCCTTGGGAAAGGTATGAATCCTACTCTCCCTCCAGCTATGGATAAATAGCAGGGCAGACTGGGTTCTTAACTTGGATAGGCAACCAGTCTAGGAGAAGGAAAACTCTGAATTCGAACCTGTTTAACTCCGCTTAAGAAATTGACCTTGTGTCACATCCTGGAGGAGTTGGTAAAAATATATTTACTAGGTTTGAAGACGTAGTGAATCATGTATGTATGGAGAATGGCATAAGGATTGGTTATAAAAGTGTGTGTGTATATTTTTTTAAGTCTCATCTTGCTGTCTTTGTTTCCTGTTATTGTTTGTGAAGGCGATTTTTATAGGTATGAGGAAATATATTGGGAAAGCTGTATTTACAATTAACATTTGGTGTGTTGCTTATGTTTCAGACTTGGAATATTTGTCTAAATTGTTGGTTGTGGATGCTAGAGGGGAGTGATCGTGAGATAGATAGCGCTGATATGCCGTAAAACAAAACAATCAAGCAACCAACATATTTTTTATTTTCTTTTGCCCATTCCACTACAAATCAGACTGAAAGCACCAGATACCGCTAGATCATCGAAGTTAAGCAGTAATGGGCCTGTTCAGTCCTTATTGGGTGACCACGTAAGCAACAGTAGTCTTGTAAGCAATCGGGGTCCCTTGTTTATCAAAATGACTTTATTCGCCATTAAATGACATGAAAAGCGTTTATATGCCATAAAAATCCCAACAAACCAGTGTTTTTATTACACGAACTAGCAAAATAAAAAACGCCCTCCGGGCAATGTAAAAATAGATTTTTTAAATATTCAAAAATTTAAACAGTTAAAAATTCAATGTCAGTGAGTTTGCACCCTAAGTAAATAAAATCATCAAATTCATTAAAGGATGAAAAAATAAAACAATTTTAAATATAAACTTTAAATATGTATTAAGATAAAACAAACTATATATAGATATATAATACTAGTCATGTATTTATTAAACTTGTTTTAAAAAACAATGAGGACTGTCTAATGTTGCATATTCAAATTTTGACTGTATTTATTCTATGTTATGACGATTTTGGGTAATGTGACGTAAGCAGTGACGTAGTTTTTGTTACAGACAAAAACCGGAAGCGTAATAAAATGACCCACAGAGGTTGATATGCCGTTAAACAAAACTCAAACTCAAACAAAAAAGAAGCAAAAAAAAAGAACAAATAAAACAAAAAAATAACTGAAGTGAATGAAGCTAAAAGCAAACACGGAATAAACCCTTTTTTATCCAGCTTTCCTTTCTTTCTTTCTTTTTCTTTCTTCCTTTCTCCTTCCTTTATTTCTTTCTTCCTTTCTTTCTTCTTCTTTCTTTCTTTCTTCTTCTTTCTTCTTTCTTTCTTCCTTTTTCTTCTTTCTTTCTTTCTTTCTTCCTTCCTTTCTTTCTTCCTTTCTTTTTCTTTCTTTCTTCCTTCCTTTCTTTCTTTCTTTCTTTCTTCCTTTCTTTCTTTTCTTTCCTTTTTCTTTCTTCTTTCTTCTTCTTCCTTTTCCTTTCTTTTTCTTTTTCTTTCTTTCTTTCTTTCTTCCTTTCTTCCTTTCTTTCTTTCTTTCTTCTTTCTTCCTTTTCTTCTCTTTCTTTCTTCTTTCTTCTTTTTCTTTCTTTCTTTCTTCCTTTTTCCTTTCTTTCTTTCTTTCTTCTTCTTTCTTTCTTCCTTCCTTCTTCTTTTCTTCTTCTTCCTTCTTCTTTCTTCTTTTCTTTTCTTTCTCTTTCTTCCTTCCTTTCTTTCTTTTCTTCCTTCTTTCTTTCTTTCTTTCTTCTTCCTTTCTTTCTTTCTTTCTTTCTTTCTTTCTTCTTTCTTCTTCCTTTCTTTCTTCCTTCCTTTCTTTCCTTTCTTTCTTCTTTCCTTTCTTTTCTTTCTTTTCTTTCTTCCTTTCTTTCTTTCTTTCCTTTTCTTTCTTTCTTTCTTTCTTTCTTCCTTTCTTTCTTCTTTCTTTCTTCTTTCTTCTTTTTCTTTTTCTTCCTTCTTCCTTCCTTTCTTCCTTCCTTTCTTTTCCTTCTTCTTTCTTCTTCCTTTCTTCCTTTCTTTTTCTTTCTCCCTTTCTTTCTTTCTTCCTTTCTTTCCCTTTCTTTCCCTTTCTCTCCTTCCGATTTGTTATCTTTTAATGAGTGGATTCAATAATTGACTCTTACAGCGTTCCATTTAGTTAGTATTACAGATTCGTTGACTTTGTTATATCTTGTTGTCATCGGCTAATGTTGTCATCGCGTGATTTTCGCCATCTTGCGTGATCCTCTCTTCTGATCAAAAATGGCGTTCATGGTCTCATAGGATGACTGCGTTATATTCAACTCATCGTTATTTCTTTCTCTTCTCTCTTCGTTTTTCTGTTCTGTTTCCGAATTTTTTAACGGGCGGTAGGGGGTAGGGTAGGTAGTAGTGGTGGGAGGTGATGGTCTTGATGTTCAGTCTCCGCCTGATTCCAGTATGAAATGGGCGGCTTAAGAAATTGTTAATGCAGAAACTAAGCCAACGTCACACCGAAAGGCAGAGCGTCGTCAACGATAATGGCGGGAAAAGAGAGAAATATGGCGGGTAAAGAAAGAAAAAGGGCGGCAAAGAGAAAATGTTCGGAAAAGAGAGAAAAATGTCGGGAAAAGTTAGGAAAATGTCGGGAAAAGAGAGAAAAATGGCGGGAAAAGAGACTAAAATGGCGGGAAAAGAGAGAAAAATGGCGGAAAAAGATAGAAAAGAAAATGGTGGCAAGGAACTTAGAAAAGCACACGAAAATGTGCATAAGAGAGGCTCGCATAATAAAAGATTATTTTTAGACCAAAGACGTCACACAGAAAAAATATTCAAACAAATAAACCACATTTATCTATCTATCTATCTATCTATATATCTATCTATCTATCTATCTATATATATATATATATATTATATATATATATATATATTTATAATATGCATAGAAACATGCCAGCTACCATATTGGTTAAATATTATTTAAATTCAAGATTAAATATCAAGAAACCAATATGGTAACAGACAGTATGGCACACATAAATAT
>CM042167.1:62598591-62603591 GCA_023376005.1 Doryteuthis pealeii | reverse complement strand
CTTTTGATTAATCAGGAACTTTTCTTTTTTGGCATTTCAACCAACAGTTGATGTCAAAGACGTGTTTCTTACGTGACATCACAGAACTTTTCATAGAACTTTACATCCGATTCCTTTTTTGAATTTGTTTTTTTTTTCTTAAAGCGATAAAGATAACAAAAGTAAAAAAACGATAAAATAAAGTAACAAGATAAAATAGTAATGAAAAGAGCTGAGCATGAAAAATTGAAACGTAGAAAATTAATCTTTTATTGAAGATAAAATAAAATTATAATAATATCCGTTTGTTAAAGTTTAGGTTGAATAATTTTCGCTTAGTTCACTCTTTGTAAATGTCAGATAATGATACCTCTCGCATTGAAAGGGTTTGGTTTGGTCTGTTTTGTTTTACGGCATATCAACCTCAATAGGTCATTTAATGCCGACAAAGTTGTGAAATAAAAATTAATTCTTAATAGATACTCCCTTTTTAATAAACACATTTAAATAACAGGTACTACCACTCCGGGTCAGATTTGACCTGGGAATAATGGGGATAAATGGGTGCTCAAAATTACCCAACCCTCCGAAACTTGAACCTCACCATCATATATGTTTCCCAGGAAGCGCGTGGTGTATGGTTAAAGTCATGGGAAATGGACTCGTTGCCCCGAGTTCAAATCCTGGATGTGGTAATTGCATTTCCCTTTGCGCTAATACACTTGGGAAAGGTATGAATCCTACTCTCCCTCCAGCTATGCATGAATAGTAGGGCAGACTGGGCTCTTTAACCTTGGTTAGGCAACCGGTCTAGGAGAAGGAAAACTCTGAATTCAAACCTGTTGAACTCCGCTTAAGAAATTGACCTTGTGTCACATCCTGCTCGTGCGGAGGGGTTGGTAAATATATATATATTTTGTCTCAGGGCATGAAGACCTTAAGCCTCCACCTTTTAGTACTCATATGAAAAAAAAGGGTTTGGGCTTGCCATAAGGGAAATAGGTTTGGGCAATCATATAGGTGCTAGGGCTTGACATGACTAGTCGATTGATCGGAGGGGCCTCTGCGACCGCCCGGCTAGCCTAAATAAGGGCCAAAGTGATGTGTTACATATCATGGACTGCTCAGCTACCTGGGTTTAATGCTTAGGCTTCATGGGTCGACACCAACGACCAACAGGCGTCCCTATTGGGGGAGTCGGTGTATTCTAACGCCCCACCGACAGGGCGGCATTGAAATGGCACGCAAGCATGGCGAGCAGACCTTTTTTGGTTGGTTAGTTGGTTAGATTTTACGGTATATCAAACCTTATTGGGCTATTTTATGTCGAATACATTTAGTTTTACTCATTTTCACAAGTACTGATTTTTTTAAACAGTTTTTTTTATATTCATGAAGTCTTGTGTTGGACTATCCGCACTTTTTGGCACAGCCGATAAGAAATAATTGGTGCACAAGGAATGCCAAAAACCCAATCAACGACCGACATCATGTTTTTCAAATTCAGAGTTTTCCTTCTACTAGACTGGTTACCTATCCAAGGTCTGCCCTAGTATTTTACCCATGGATTGAGGAAGAATATATTGATTCATGCCTTTCCCAAGGGTATTAGCGTAACAGCATTGTCTAGGATTTGATCTCGGGTCGACGAGTCCAATTCCTACGACTCAAACCATAATCCTACGTGCCTCCATAATTCTTATATCAACACCCCATCGCTTTTTATCATATATGTGTTAGAAGGTAGTAGCTGAGGGTCTTAATGCCCTGGGTATGTCAGCAAACTGTATCTAGTGATGAGATTCTAATTCTGGAGATCTGGGGAGTATGGAGTATGGAGTATGCCTTTATTGTCATTACTCTCTGGTTCACTCTGACCCGGAGTGGTAGAACATGTTTAAGTCCAATCTATGGGTTAAGTAGATAAAAACGAGTTTAGATATTGTTACATAATTATTAGATACTAATATTAATGTGCAATAGTGTAGAAACAAGATGGCGTTTTAAGTGCAGCTGATGGCCTTGGGGAATGAGTGACACCGTTGACCTCAGTTCTCACTCTACCTTCCGGAGATAGCCGTGAGAACCGGTAGAGAAGGCCCTATCTTCCGGTTTAGATAGTAAGTAAGTTTCAGTCAGTTAGAAGGTAGCAGCGAGCTCGAAGGGGTAAGTCGCGTTATATGCGCGGTCCCCCATCTGCGCAGATGTCTGGTTGGGGATTTAAAAATAAAGTAAGATCAAAGTAAATCGGAGTCTTGTGTTTATTATATAAAAACTAACAATGACACAGGGCTTCTGATAAAGAGAAATCCCCAATAGAAGACCAGGCACGAAGTCCCCTAGAAAGTCCAGACTTTAGAAGATTCCAGACCAAGACAACATGTTATAGAAATACCAAAGACGACCAGAAGAATAGAGTAAGAAAGAAGTAAGTAAAGAAGTAATGAAGAGGGTATACAGCAATATGTGTTTAGATAAATTAATTTGTGTTATTTAGATTAGTAACGTTATTATCGGTGTCATAAGCCTTCTCAGAAATTCGGACAAACAAAAAATGAGTCTAAAAAAATAATACTCAACAAGAATCTTATGATAATGGAGATTGTATGTTTGTCTGTCCTTAACAGAAACTATATAACTACTCAAGTCACAATTCCCTTATTTATTCATTTACATCACAGGCCGCATGATTTTCTTATTTATACCTCAATTATTAATAAAATTATTTTACATTATTAATACTGTTGACGATATCTACATACTAATAGCAATGTAATTGCATTTATATATACTACGAAATAGCGGTTTATTGTGTGAACGGGAAGGCTAATTAGCATGATATAAAAAATGTTTTTAATAAATATGTGCTTAGTATTATTGATTTCTAATTATTTGGTTTTATCTTTATAAATATGAGCAAAGATCACAGGGATAAATCTTTAAAGAAATCCATTAACAAAAAGAAATAACTGTAATTTTATTTTTTACTTCATATATTAATTGGATATTTAAATTAGGAAAATTTACCAATAAAAGACAGAAGTGATGGAACGGTAAGTTTCAGTTGTTCTATTTTTCCATTATACACCTTATACATCTCTTTCAAATCGTTTTATCTGCATTCTTATTTAGTTTCATTAGCCATTCTAATTTAATATAATATATTATTAAATGAAAATATAAATACTTGCAATCGGAGGGTGGATATATTTGCTAGTAAATATAAGAAAAACGTTTTCAACATAAAATAGACCAGGTGTAGCGTTTGTTTGTATTCGCCTGGTGGAGTTGTCTGCCCCTTTTAGTTTGATGATGCCCGCTAGGGCACCAGTATTTAAGCGCCGGTTTCAAACACTTTCGCTCTCTCGATAGTTTCAGCAACTACGAGCCACATGGGGTAGATTCTATCTAAACCCTCTCGTGGGGCTCCGCCCCCTTACATTACTGTAAGTCCTCACAGCATGGACTATTCCTAGTCTCATGTCTGTGCCTTTTATTGTATATCTGTATCATTCATGAATGTGTCTTATCTTTATTTGTGTATCCCTTACCATGTACTCTTTTTATGAACGTTGTACCAACTGTTATCCATGTGCTGTGTCATTAAATGTTTGTCTATTAACCTTCGTCGGAGTTATTTGTATCCAAAGTATGTTGAACTTTAAACCTTCCTTATACAGGGATTGGTATATAATAAAAAAACAACCAACCAAACAATCCCTCTTTGGCATTAGATAATGAGCTAGTTCAGAGATTATTCCTTATTGACGTTACCACGCAACCAAACAGAACCTGCCGCATGTTATGTAAAGAGGAGATAGACACCATCAATTAACCCCACGCTGTGACCCTGAGAGATTGCATTACACGTGAGAGGCTATTAAACTGAGAACACTGACGAGCTTAATGGTTTGTTAGTCCCTAAGTCGATTTAGAACTATAGATTTTCCGCCCTTCATTACTTTTCAGCCCAACAGGGGGCGTGACATTGCCATTGTCATTGACAAAAAAAGTGTTCTCAAGAGGGATTTATGAATTACTCCAATACAAAAAAAATTCAATTATGTATTAAACAACAATAATTCATCTTAAGTGGCACAAACTATTTTTAGCTACAAACATCTCTAGACAATATATGCTATTATAATATAATATAATATAATATAATATAATTGACACACATGATATGTACATACACAAATATGCACACACATATATACATACATTTATATACACAGACACACATTATATGTACTTAAACTAATATACACACATTATATATACACACATTGTATATACACTCACTAATATACATAAATTGTATATACATACACTAATATACACAGACACACCTTATATGTACTTAAACTAATATACACACCTATTATATATACACGCATTATATATACACACATGGTATATACACTTACTAATATACACAAATTGTATATACATACACTAATATACACAGAGACACGTTATATGTACTTAAACTAATAAACACACACATTATATATACACACATTATATATACACTCACTAATATACACAAATTGTATATACATACATTAATATACACACAGTCGGTAGAGCGTTCGGCTAGAAACCACAAGGTTCCTAGTTCGATACTGGTCCTCGTCAACTCAGCGTATGAGTAGCACAGGAATCTGTGCGGTAAAGTAAGGAGCTGATGGTAGGTGTGGCGCTCCACCTCAGATGCCAAAACAATCTCTAGCGCTATTGAAAAGGGCATAGACTCCCTCGATGTCTGCCTTTACCGACTTTAGGCCGCCCCGACGAAGTATATACATACACTAATACACACAGATCATACATACACAACACACACTATATATATATATATATATATATATATATATATACACACACACCATATATATATATACGTACACGCATATATACAAACACACACATACACACACACACACAAACAGCAAAACTCTTTTATATATAAAAAACAAGGAAAAAAAGGTTATTTTTTGGATACAGTTTACTACCCA
>CM042167.1:62586091-62593591 GCA_023376005.1 Doryteuthis pealeii | reverse complement strand
TTTCCTGCGACGTTAACCAGTGCACAATACGCCTCCTAACTCAGCACATTATACGCCACAAAGACACAGCTCTCGGCAAAGTTTTTTTTTCTTTTTTACCAATAGTTAGGTACCAAAATAACTGGTTGTTTCATTATCATCAACATCGACCTGTACTCGCGCAAATACGACAGAAAAAAATAACTACAATGATATGAAAGGCTGACCCGAATAACATAACGTAAAAGAACAAAAAAGAAAAAAGAATAAAATAAAAAGAGAAAAAACTAAAAAACAAACAAAGCTCTGCAAAGGAAAATGAAAATGGTATTCTTTTACCTTTCAAATCAATACATTGAACGCAATAACATAATTGCTGTATCGAACATTGCATAAAACATTACATAAACAACAGTTCATAAATACATCCCAGTAATTATTGCTATCTGCAGCACCAAATACATTCAATATGAACATAAATAAATTAATAAAAATTAACATTGTCTCTTTAGCTACTAACAGAACCAAACGCGGTCGTTAACACAGACTGGATGTTATAGAATTATTTTCGAAAAACCAACTATAGTAATTATAACGATGGCAAGATCTCTACCATCAAAGAACAAAAAGTATTTATTATATTTTTTTCATGTTTTTTTTTCCAGGTGATGCATTGTCAATAGCTATTTGCACATTACTGGAATCCACATAGTGCTTGCATGTCACCGTAAAGTAGCAAGTCATAGTGTTGCATAGCTACACTTTATATCTTCCTATTTATTTGTGACAGAGAACACGAGGTGAGTGGCGAACGTCAAGGCCTGCCGTATTCTCGAAGGAAACGGGCTCGGTTTTGCCTGACATGTAGGACTGTAGAATCGAACCCGCTTCCTTCAGAATGCAAACCTTGTCACCGAAGTCGAGAAGCTACAATCCCGGATGTAAGCGTCAGGTGCCCGGATGATAGCTGTGAGGATTCCGGCGACCGGGTTTGGCTCGAGAATCTCGTGTGTGGGGCGCAGACACCCGGATGTTGAGGAGAAACTAGCATAAGTAGAAGTGGGGTGACGACAGAAGTCGAGTCGCGATTTTGAGTTGCTGAAGATTTTACGACGACGGATTTTTCAGCTGCTGAAAATTTTTGAGTTGTCAACAAGTCGAATATTTATTATTTTTCCCCTCTATTTTTTTTCATTCTAGAGTATTCAAGGTGTGTCAAATTCTATTTGAATTATTGGGGATAATTCTATTTTGAATCATCAATATCTCCAGTACACCCACAATGCATGCTCATGTTGATGCAAAATCATTGATTTTTACAAAGATTTTTACAAATTCCACAGAGAGCTCAATTTGTCTATCTCAGTTCCTTATTATCTACCTGTCAATCTATTACAAAACCGGCACATCATACCGCGATATCCATTAGAGCAATACGTCTTAAATGCTATTAGAGCATTATCAATAAAATGCTATTTCCGAATGAAGCTATTTCTACTCAATTTGCAACATAATAATGTGATATCTTTGTTCTTGAGGCTGTTGCATAGCGCCTTCTTCACTGGCACTAAATAATTATAATGTTGCATACCTCTTTCTTTAATTCTATTTCTTGGCCGTCTTTAGTATTCTGACCGTCTTTGGTATTTCTTCTATCATCTTAACTTGGTCTGGCATCTTCTAATGTTAGCGTCTGGAGTTGACTTGGGGACTTCGGTCTGGTTTTCTGTTACTATGTTCTTGCTGGCTGGTCGTCATTTCTTAGTCTTGTTACCAAGACATCCATTAACCACAAGAACATATTAATTATCCAAACTTTTATTTCCTTAAACTATACATAATCCTCTAACTAACATAGCGCGCGTGAATTCCAGTTTAGGCAGAGCATAAACTGGCCGACCGCTCTGCCTGACGTCTAATTGCAAACTGGGGACTCTGAAAATTCCCACGTGACTTCACATATTTGGCGGGCTTCTGTAATTTTCCATGGAAGGACCCAGCCATGATATGAAAAGGGTCATCCCCACAGAATTACAGGGGGTTGATATTGATCTTATGCAACCGCATAGATTATGCAACAAGGCGATCGATACTAATGATGCGTTCTATACAACGAAATAAAAAACAAAAAACAACCACAGATAACATCAAAAACAGAATCCAACCAAAATTTACCAGATGGTTATTTGTTGAAGGGATAGTTCTTCTTTTTTTATCGGTGGTTTTTATGGGGAATTATATTTCTTTGCAGAAGGAATCTATTTGCCCTTAACATTGCTCGCCTTAATAAATATCTTTTGAAGATTTTAAAATTTAATGGTTATTCCTTATTTTTTTCCTACTAATTTTATTGCTTACAGAAGTCACAAGAATATGGCTATCCCTGTAGTTAATATAAAATTGCTTATTTATTATTTATCTATATATTTCGTGTATTTCATTTCAGAGTCTGTGTACCAATATATATATATATATATATATATATATATATATATATATATATATATATATATATGATGTCAGCAAACTGGTGTTCAAGTATTGCCATACAACGAAATAAAAATAAAAATGGTTACTGCCAGAGGAATATCATTGGTTGTACTAAAACCAAGTCTTGATCCCCCCCCCCCACCGGAGGGAAGTTAATTCTATGTTCTTTGGTAGGAATTGAAAAAGTGTCATCTATACATATATAAAGGCCAATTGTTTGTATTTATATTTGTGTATGTATGTCCGGAGTAAACTACGAAAATAAAAAAATGAATAAATGTTGGATATTGTACAAACATAAATAGGAATTTCCGGTTAAATTAAACAAAGCAAAGAAAAGACGACAAAAATGACAAAGGACTTTTTCCCCGTAAAGCGAACAAAAAGAAGGTTGGGTAACAATAAGTTCGGAAATAGTTATCAGACCAAAAGATAAAGATGCGTTGGCGGTCGTCAATACAAAAGCCAGAGGGTCGGGCCGACAAGGGTCAGTCGTGAGGGAGTCAGACAGTAGAGAGCGGACGGCGAACTGAGAACAAGTGAGTGACCGCACTCACGGTCACAGCCGATGGGCTGTGAGCCGTCACCAGCCACCCCTTTACCTCAACAGCGCTAGTTATCCCAACAGCAGTAGTAGTCATCATCAACCCTCAGTCAAGTCATTGTCACCGCCGCCCACTACATACATATATCGTCTAGGGTTAGTGACGATACCCACTACGTATGCAGATACACGAAGTAGGGCCGTGAATTTGAAACCAGTACTAACGTACATGATTTAGCAGCGTGTGTTTGAAGCCGCTATATAACATATAGAATGTCATACCAGTATGCAACATAACAAGGTAAATACATCTACATGACCAAAGCTTGTTTTTGAGCAAAAATAATGAAGATTTGATTAACATTCGTGAAGATAATTGAAAAATAAAATTTAAATTGTAACAGCATGGATTTTTTTTTTGTATTTGATATTTTGAATAGGAGACACTGATTTTCTTTTCAGAGTGTCTGTACACTTTTTTTGACGCACCTCAAGGCCGAATCGACGCACGGTCTTTTTTTACATAGCCATTTTAATAGGGCATCTTGCGAGGATCCAACTCCGATTTAGTGATGGATCTGTGAGACTAATTGTTCCTCTCATTCTAGCAAGGCAGGTACCTGCTTCTAGTACATATATAAAGGACAGTTGGTATGTTTGTACGTATGACCGGATGAAACTACGAAATTAAAACAATTAATGGCAAGTTACCAAAAACGTTCCTAGCTCGATACCGGCCCTCATGGTAGATGATCACTCCATCTCAGACGGAATGACAACCTCCTTTGTCTAGCGCAATTGAAAGGAGGATAGACTCCCTCGCTGTCTGGCTTATACTGACTTTAGACCACCCCGATGACTTTACTTACTTTACATATATATATACATATATGAATAAAAGCCTATATACATATATAAATATATATTATATTATATAATATAAATAAATAAATAAATAAATAAATATATATATATATATATATATATATATATATATATAGTGTGTGAGTTGGTCACTGTTTCAACTTTTACTGGAATGGCGTACCAAAGGCAGTATTATTGGTAGAGTGCTCAATATAAAATAGAGCTGTTATATAATATGATAAGATAAATATATAAAGGTTTTACAAATCTATTTATTAGGTGACAAAGGAACATTCACGACCATATTGGTTTCATGCGATGCAATCATCAGGTGAAGATGTTTTTTTATATACTTATCTTATTATATATATATATATATATATATATATATATATATATATATATATAAGCCTTTATTCATATCAGGGAAAATATTTGAAATTAGTATTTGAATAGTAAGAGAAGGTTGCGTTCATGACTCAAACATAAATCAATTATGAAAGACCAAAAACAATCACTGGATCTGCGAGACTAACTTTTTATTACCCTCCCCCCTATACCCAGGTAATGCTGGATAGCCGCTTCTCGTCTAGTGTTTCATTGTAATCAATAAATAGATATATACCTTGTCAACTGGAAAGAGATCACTCTTTGTTGAAAAAAAAACAAAAAAAAAAACACATTCTGAACGATGAGTCAGAAAGGTGAGTTCATCTTGCGTGACAAGACATCTCCCCACCCACCCCCCAAAACACACACACACACACACACACACACACACACAAACACACACACACACACACACTCAGAGGGCTCCCAAACTCACACAGTAAATCATCATCATCAACATCATCATGTTACGCTAATAGCACGGATATCCATGACAACCTCTCGCCCACTATCATTAATCGCCCTCCGAAGGTCCTCCGCGCAACATGCAGTATCCGCGCAGAGGATGTCTAGTTGCTAGTTTCCACTGTAGAACGTTGTTTATGAATTCTTCCTTGCTTCTTCTGCACTGTCCAGCAGGTCTTATTTGTCTCACTAGGATAGTTTGTGTGATAGGGGGCGAGTGGCCGTACACTTGCTTTCTTGCGGAGTGTTGTTTCCACAATTTATTTAAGATCACACGCATCCTTTTTGTGCCGCTCCCATCAAGCTATACACAGATTATCGATTATATCGAAATCAGGTCTCTCTGCCAAAAAGCGAAAGTTCTTCCAAGCCATAATTTTATCAGTGCTATTGTATGGCTGCACCACTTGGATCTTAACGAAGCGCATAGAGAATAAGCTAGATGGGAGCTAGACACAGGAAATACTACCTCGGAACCAGAAGGTTCAGGGTTCGATAGCAACCGTCGCCAATTGTGCGATAAAATGTGGAGCTGAAGTTATCTGAGGCACTTCACTTTAGACGCAAAATAAAGCGACCAGGTCGAGCGCGAGTAAAAAGGGGATAGCTTCCTTCACCGTCTGTTTGATAACGACAATCAAGCTCTAGCACATATATTATTGCCCGAAAACTATTGCCCTTATGGCAAGCTCCAACCCTTTGTATCATATTGGTGCTAGAAGGCGGTGGCTGAGGGTCTTCATGTCCTGGGAATGACATTAAACTCTATCTGATGGTGAGGTTCTAGTTCTGGAGGTTTGGGAAATGTGTAGCACCACTTGATCACCATTGCTCCCAGGTCCACTCTGACTCGGAGTGGTAGTACCTGTTAGAGTCCCATCTATTGGTTAAATAGAAAAACATGAGTTTATAAAAAAAGGGTATCCATTGACGGGTAATAACCTATTTATTTGATCCCTTGAAAAACGCGCGATTAGACGCGTGAGAATTAGTTAGCAGACGCGACTAGATTTTCGAGAAGTGCAGACGCCATTGTCGGCTCTGAGAGTCGCTTCTCCAGCGGCGGAATCAATATGGGCTGGATTGTTGAAATAGAGCTTTAGAAGAAAACAACAAGTCTTGTTTGTTAAGTTAATTAAAGAAATGACCAGTCCAACAAGAATAAGAAAGAGCCAACAAGAAGTAAAAACAGCTCCATAAAATTATCCCGAGAAGTCAGAAGTTAAACGAAACAAGCAGAAGTTAACAAGTAAGCGCCCTCATATATACTACTACTACTACTTCTCTCTCTCTCTCTCTCTCTCTCTCTCTCTCTCTCTGTCTCTCTCTCTCTCTCTCTATGGTGAACTAGTGGAGTGTACCCGACCGACAGGAAGACCACGCCTACGCTTCAAAGATGTCTGCAAGAGAGACATGAAGGCATGCCACATAGACATAAACACGTGGGAGGCCTGTGCAGAAGACCGTGCGACCTGGCGCCTCCTCGTCAAACAAGGAACAAAAAGTAGTGAAAAAGAAAGGATAAAGGCTGCCACAGAAAAGAGAGCTAAAAGAAAGGAAAAAACAGCATCCCCAACACATGCAGAAAACATCACCTTTTGTTTGCACCCACTGCACCAGAGACTGCCATTCAAGGATCGGTCTGTTCCGCCACTCACGTAGCTGTAGATAAAAAAAACAAAAAAACAAACTACGCCATCGTCTAAAATAGACGGAAGGTTGCCAACTATATATATATATATATATATATATATTTCTGTTGAATAATCTATGTGGTAGCATAGATTATTGGCAACACCCTGTAGGAGAATTCTAAGGAGTCAGTGTTTACAGATCAGGGAATTGAAAACTACTGGACAGTTAGAATCTCGCAAGTCACGTGAGACTTAGTCAGTTAAGTTAGTTTACAACAAGACCTCAAGTGGGACAGACGTGTCCTACTTCTATTGTGACTCCGCTCGATGTGTTAGGAAATTGACTAAAATAAACCTTTGATCAAAGCAATATAAGTTTTGTTTGTTATTACATGACTTAAAAGATGCCCTTAAACGAAGCCCTTACTTAGAAAAGAAAGCAGAAATAAGTTAGAAGACCGACTAATAGATGTAAATATCCAACAAGGCAACTAGGCGATCACAACATGGCCGAAATAGAAAGAGAAGAAAAGAACAAGTAAGTCACGAATATATCTGTCTGACACACTCTCTCTCTCCCTCTCTCTGTTGGTCCATTCACTCTCTCTCTCTCTCTCTCTCTCTGTTGGTCCCCCCTCTCTCTCTCTCTCTATGTTGGTCACTCACTCACTCACTCTCTCTCTCTCTCTCTCTATGTGGTCAACACACACACACACACACACACACACTCTCTCTCTCTCTCTCTCTCTATGTTGGTCCACTCTCTCTATGTTGGTCCTCTCTCTATATATATATTGGTCCACTCACTCACTCTTCTCTCTCTCTCTATGTTGGTCCACTCTCTCTCTCTCTCTCTCTCTATGTTGATCCACTCACTCACTCACTCTCTCTCTATCTATCTATGTTGGTCCACACACACACACACACACACACACACACACTCTCTCTCTCTCTCTCTCTCTCCTTCTCTCTCTCTCTCTCTCTCTATGTTGGTCCACTCTCTCTATGTTGGTCCTCTCTCTATATATATATTGGTCCACTCACTCACTCTCTCTCTCTCTATGTTGGTCCACTCTCTCTCTATATATATATAGGTTGGTCCACTCACTCTCTCTCTCTCTCTCTATGTTGATC
>CM042167.1:62548591-62566091 GCA_023376005.1 Doryteuthis pealeii | reverse complement strand
TCACACAGACTCCAGTGAAAGGCCATCAGATAACGCTTATGTGAAAAACTCAAAAGGAGTGAATAATAATAATAATAATAATAATAATAATAATAATAATAATAATAATAATAATATATAGCAAACTAGCACAACGGGAGTACAAAACTAGACACGACTGAGTTTGGAAGGTGATCCACTGGGAATCATGCAAAAATTAAAATTTGACCATCAGCTAATACTGATATGAAAACTCAAAAGGAGTAAATAATAATAATAATAATAATAATAATAATAATAATAATAATAATAATAATAATAATAATAATAATAATAATAATAAAATATTCTTATATTTAATTCTTAATATTCTGATGATATGAGATGAAGTGAGAAAAATGGAAATGAAATCGAGAGAGATTTTGTATAGATATTTGAAAGAAAAGTATGTCTACTTTGGTACGGATGAAATATATTATTGTTATTTATCACCAGGAGTTTCGACCAAAATTCGATTATACACTGTATTCTATTTAACATTATTTCATATGTAAAAAGGAAATAAAATAATGATAATTGAAAACAAAATTAAGCCTGTAAACAGATGATTATTTTCTGTTTACACACTTAATAAAAATAACAATAAGAAATTTCATATATATATATATGTTAGAAAAGATTCCCCGTCTCACGTCAGATATAGAAAAAATCCCTCTTTTAATAATTTTTAAGAGAGTTAAATTGTTTTTTAACTCCCCCTGTGCATCTTGACCCTTTCTGTGGTGACCATATATCACGTAGCGTTGGGTATGCATATATATATATATATATTATATATATTATATATATATATATATATATTGGGGAGAATATGAGCTTAATTGAAGTTAATTTTGAAAATTAATTACCTAATAATTAATTAATTAGGCGGGCATATCTATTTAAATGTATGGCTAAACAAATCGAGAAAAATCAATCGTTGTATGTACATTTCGGCCTATTAGGCCTCATCAGCAGAGCTATAGATAGGAATATATATATAGCAATATAGCTCTGCTGATGAGGCCTAAAAGGCCGAAATGTACATACGGAGATTGATTTTTCTCGATTTGGTTAACCTTACATTTGAATAGGTATGCCTGCCTAATTAATTAATTATTAATCAATTAATTTTTAAAATTAGGTACGACATCAATTAAGCACATATTCTCCCAAAAATTGTCGGCTAAAAAAAGCCATATCAAAAACACATCGTTTGTTTATTTACTTCTCATATATATATATATATATATATATATATATATATATAATATTTATATATATTTAATGTATATAGATAGATATATAATATATGATACTTTTGTATATAATACTTCCTTTGCTACGCCATGCAGCTAATTTTGGCAATGTGCGAGGATTATTGATGTATTATCACCCATTTTTTGTCCATTCTAATCATGATTTGTTAAAATACTTTAGCTTTTTTACAATTTCATGAAACTTACAGTCATGAAACTGACATAAGGCGGGGCAAAACGCATATTATACACACACACACACACACACACACTTGCACACACTTGCACACACACACACATATATATATATATACATATATATGTATATATATATATATATGCGAGAATAAATTGTTATCACACATTCTTATGTCAGCTTCATTAGTAAAAGTTTCATGTTTTTGAAAAAGAATACGATGATCAAATAAATAATGCAGATGACATGAGGAGGCGAGATAACAATTTATCTTTGGTGTACGGACACGTATTTTTGCACTTTCTTGAGTTAAGAAAACCTTTATATAGCGTTTAAAAATTCATTATATATATATATATATATATATATATATATATATGTTTGTGTGTGTCTGTGTCTGTGTGTGTGTGTGTTTGCCTTTTTTCGTTTTGAAAGCCATATTTTGCTTTTCTTACTTAAAAGTCGATGTACACGCATATCTATCTATCTATCTATCTACCTACCATATATCTATGTATGTTACTGCACCTGTTTTCTATGTTACTGTATGTGTTTATAAATAAAAAAAAGCTGCAGTTAAAACACAGACAAAACGATGCAAACGAACGTAGACGCACACACAATCATACACACCCGGACACATACATACGCTATACACCCCATAGACTCACCCAAACACACACACACACACACAGACACATACACACACACGGTTCGTTCATCAATGAATGCAAATAGACGTCTGTCAATATCAGCTGATTAAATAGTTAACCAACCACGTATTCGGGCTCTTGACTGGCTGAGGTTTAAATTTCGTGACCTCGCTTACTCTATAAATTTTAGTGATGTATTGCAGCACACCTTATATCACGAAAATAATCCAACACTATTTCATATTCACACACACACATGCAGACACGCACACATGCATATATATATATATATATATATATATATATATATATATATATATATATATATATATATATATATTATAATAATGAATATTGAGGGCTTCTATGCTGCAGGCCAATCAGGATTATCCAAAAGGTGTCAACCAATGGGGGAGGGTGAATTTGGATTGCTCGGTGGAGCGGTCCAATTTATTGTTGTGGATAACACACCCTTTGGATAATCCTGATTGTGCTGCAGCATATAGGCCCTCAATATTCACTATCTTGGCATCCTCAATCAACGAGTTATACGTAGCTGTACTCGAGGCCATCCTCAAATATATATAGGGATATTCCTCAGTGCTCCTCCGTATTGAAAGTTCTTCGAAAGTTCTATTTGCTTGCAAATAGATGCCTCACCGTATCAGTGATTAAGTAGTCAACCAGCCACACATTCGGACTGTTGAACTTCGTGACCTCGCTTAGTCTATACATTTTAGTGGTGTATTGCAGCACACCGTATATCACAAAAATAATCCAGCAACTACAATTTGTACAAGAATGCTGCGTGCAATTTTAAATAAGACGTGGAAATGACACTCCGCGAAAAAACAGCTGTACGACCAAACGCCTCCTATTACAGAAACCATCCGGGTAAGACAAACAAGACACACTGGACACTGCTAGAGAAGCAAAGACGAGTTCATATGTGACGTTCTCCAATGGAAGCTAGCACCTGGACACGCTAGTGAGGGCCGTCAAGCAACGTTGTACATTGACAAGCTCTTTCTGGATACTGGATGCGGCGCAGAGGACCTCTCGAGGCCAATGAGTGATAGGGACGGTTGTCGAGAAATTTTCATGGGTATCCGTGCTACTAGCCCCTCATGATTATGATAATGATGATGATGATGTTGATGATGATGATGATGGCTGAATGCAGTATATCATCGTACTCGATTTTACATATGGGTGTATTAGATTTTACGCATTTGTTTATTAAATTTTACATATGGGGTGTATAAGTTTAGGTGTATTTGTATCTTTACGCTTTTGGTTAAAGTGCAAAATTATTGTCTTTGCAAATATTTTTCTTTAATTCATGTTTCAATCGTTATTTACATTAATATTTCAACCTGTTTTCATATCTTTCTACCTCAGTTCACATTTTTCCTGTGAGATTAGCTCAACATACTTTTCAGTTACTCAAGGGACACTCAGTGAGTGTCAATCTCTTCACCTGAAAGACTATTAAATTACATGATTTTCTCACTCAGCATTTAATTTAGAATTTCTGCATATGCTCATATGCAAATCTGGCAAAATTTCAGTAGCTGCGTTCACTGTTGAGGCTTGGGTTCTGGAGATTTCGGGAGGGGGGCGGACACTTCTTTGCTGTAATTACTACCAGGTTCACTCTGACGCATTATAATAGTACCTGTTAGGGACCTAATGTTGTATTGTCCTTGCCCAGAAGATGGAACTTCCGGCTGAGGGACAAGGAGAAAGATAAAAATATATATTTAAAAAAGAAAGAGAAAGCGGAACAGAGAGTTTCCGGTTAAGGAAGCAGGGTGAAGATAAAGAGATATATAACAAAGGTCCGTTATCAGATCAAAAAGATAAAAATGTGTAGGCGTGTTGTCAATACAAAGAGCCAGAGGGTCAAGCCGACAGGATCCGGCAGCGGAAAGGACACTTCACGTCTCCCGTCAACAAAACACCGCTAGGGCACTCATTTTGAACACTGTGCTCTTGGCTAGCCACCGGCATTTTCATTGTGAAGCTCTGCGCCCCTCAGCTACCACACCCCGAAGAAAAATAAACACGAGTCTTATATTTTGTACATACGTATCTGTTGTTATTGAAGTCCAGTAGTCGGTAAGGCTGACTACTACATATATCGCTTTTGGTACTGGGAACATACTCGCTACTAACATACACGAATTTAGCGTCGGAAATTCGAAGCCAGTATATAACACTAAATTTCATTAAGTCTGAGCTAATACAATATTTCAGAGTGCGTATGTGTCAATCTGAGAACAATGCAGAGGATTCGAATAGAGTTGGTTGTTCACGTTGGACGATGTTAAAGTTACATAAACTTAAAAAGACATATCATCCCCACTCCACTCACCATACACTTTAAGACTTAATTTTTGCCATTCCATTTGATACAATTCTGCAAATTCCTAAAGAACTTTGAAAACCAAATCAACAGAACTTCTTCTGGGGCAAGATAATCTGATCTCAATGATAAGATAAAGCAACAATTCTTGCTATCTCTAACCATGTCAGTGCTACTGTACAGCTGCATGACTTGGACCCTAACAAAGCGCTTAGAGAAAAAAGCTAGATGGGAACAATACACGAACAAAACATGAAAGCAGCACCCCCCAAAAAAAATGTACGTCCGCTTGCTTCCTATCACACAAACTATCCAATTAAGACATGCTGGAGAAGCAAGGACGAACTCATAAGTGACATTCTCCTATGGACACCTGCACATGAACACACAAGTGTAGGGTGACCAGCAAAAATCTACATCAATCAGCTCTGTGCATACTGGATACTGTGCAGAAGACCTGCCAGGGGCGATGACCAATACCTTTCCCAAGGGTATTTATCGGCATGCAAAATGCAAACAGCTTCATCTAGGATTTGAACTTCGGTCACTGGGTCCATTTCCGACAGTAATAACCATTACATCACGCGCTTCCATTGTTGTTTGATTATAGTGCATTTTCTTTCATGAACTCATGATATTCAAGGAGATGAAGGTAGGTGTGGCGCTCCACCTCAGACACAAAAACAATCTCCTTGGTCTAGCGCTAGTGAAAAGGGGATAGACTCCATCGCTGTTTGGCTGATACCGACTTTAGGCCACCCGACGACAACTAATATATATATATATATATATATATATTATATAATATATATATAACTGATGTTTTATATATGCATATATATATATATATTAAGACAGAGGGGTATAGAGAGAGATTTACACACACACACACACACACACACACACACACACATATATATATATATATATAGAGAGAGAGAGACAGACAGACAGACAGACATGCTGACAGACAGATAAAGAGATAGAGACAGAGACAGAAATAGAAATACTGTGTATATGAGATGAAGAGAGCCAGAATGAAGATGCTCATAGCTACTCTGTTTGATTGTTTACGGTACAACTTACGACAAACTAAATACAAAAATGCAGGAAATTGACTGGGGGTTATTTTCTGAAAACGCGGATGAAGAAGAAAAAAATAATGGCACTTAAGCCGTCTTAATCGGATGGAAGACTGGAAAATCTTCCTCCTAGGCTCGCATCAACAACTTTATTCTTTCCTGCTTAGTTATTTCATATTTTCATTAAACATTTTTGTGTTTTTTGTGTGTTTTTATTTTATTTTATTTTTTGCTGTTGTCATATTCCACATTGACTGTTTTATATCTTGTTTCTTTCAAATTATTTTCTCTATCTTTCATCAACGAAAACAAAGGAGATTCTTTTCAAGGAAATGATGTTTTAAATTCCATCTTCATTGCTTTATCTAGGTCACTGTACCTTACATAGGGGGATATCTACGCATTTATCAGGTTTTATTTGTTGGTCGTTGTTTAGGCTTATGTGATTTACTTTAATATAATTAAGAGCAAGACGAACATATCACGATAAGTCGTTGTATAAACTCTATACAATTGTGTACACAGATTATATGATTCTGTCTTATTTTAGTAGCGAGCAAAAATAACTCGTTTTTACCTTGTATTCATTGTTTTATGGGGTTGTATAAAAATTCCTTCGTTCTTTTTTAAGGTCGTATTTGTATAGAGGGAAAATGGCTCGTTTTTAAATTGTATTCATTTTTTAAGGGGGCTGTACACAAATGTATATATTTTCTAAAGTATTGAGTTGTAGAGTAACTAGCACCCCTTCAGCACTCTACCAGATGGACTGGCTCATAGCTATAAAAATATCCTACGATTAAAGTGGGGTAAAATGCTGAAAAATATTCAGACTGACTTGACTGCATCGGCTATGCCGCATTTGATCCTCCTCTATTTAGTGTAAGTTTTGTGTTGTTAATTGTCTGAACTTATTTGTTCTGTGTTTGTATGTATCCGTTTGGCACTGGATGCTGGTGCTTAATAAATGTATTAACTCACTATTATTCTGGTATCTTTTCCACCTCGATGATACAACATATTGTTTACATAGTGTGTTTCCATTGAACAACAATAGATGTTTTTCGATGGATTTTCATTACTTTTTTAAGTAGTGTTTACATTGAAAGAAACTGGCTTGTTTTCAACCTAATTTCATTGTTTAATAGTTTGTATATCTTATTATGATAGAGATTGTGTGTCTGTCTGTAGCCGAAACTATATTACTACGCAAGTTACAATTCCCGTAGTTATTTACGTTACATTCTCGATGATTTTATTTTTATTTAAAACTCAATTATCAATAAAACTTATTTACATTATTAATACTGTTGACCGTATGTACATAATAACATGTAATTGTATTTATATATACAACAAAATAGCGGTTTACAACGTGAACGGGTAGGCTAATTTCCATATTGATATTAAAAGTTGTCCTCATCTTCATTGTTATCTGTACAACGTTTCGGCCGATATAACCTCCGGTCTTCTTCCGGTATTTCTTGTCGGATTCGGGAACATTCTCAGACTCGGGAACCTTCTTTTCGAACTCGGGAACTTATTTGTCGTAATCGGGAGCCATCACGGAAATTTGAATCTTTTTTATGGGTCTTTACTCATATTCAAATATTCAAATTCTTTTTTAAATAGTGTTTACTAATAGACTAAAGTGTTTATTAATAGACCAACGTGTTTTCTAATAGACAAAAGTGATTACTAATAGACCGAAGCGTTTACTAATAGAACGGAAGTGTTTACTAATAGACCGAAAGTGTTTACTAATAGACCGAAGTCTTTACTAATAGACTAAAGTGTTTATTAATAGACCAAAGTGTTTACTAATAGACCGAAAGTGTTTTCTAATAGACCAAAGTGTTTACTAATAGACCAAAGTGTTTACTAATAGACCGGAGTGTTTACTAATAGACCAAAGTGTTTACTAATAGACCGAAAGGGTTTACTAATAGACCGGAGTGTTTACTAATAGACCGAAGCGTTTACTAATAAACCGGAGTGTTTACTAATAGACGAAGTGTTTTTACTAATAGACCGAAAGTCTTTACTAATAGACTAAAGTGTTTATTAATAGACCAAAGTGTTTACTAATAGACCGAAAGTGTTTTCTAATAGACAAAGTGTTTTACTAATAGACCAAAGTGTTTACTAATAGACCGAGTGTTTACTAATAGACCAAAGTGTTTACTAATAGACCGAAAGGGTTTACTTACTAATAGACCGAAGCGTTTACTAATAAACCGGAGTGTTTACTAATAGACTAATAGACCGAAGTGTTTACTAATTGACCGAAGTGCTTACTAATAGACCAAAGTGTTTACTAATAGACCAAAGTGCTTACTAATATACCAAAGTGTTTATTAATAGGCCGAAGTGTTTACTAATAGACCAAAGTGTTTACAAATAGACCAAAGTGTTTACTAATAGACAAAAGTGATTACTAATAGACCGAAAGGGTTTACTAATAGACCGAAGCGTTTACTAATAGACCGAAGTGTTTACTAATAGACCAAAGTGTTTACTAATAGACCGAAGTGTTTACTAATTGACCGAAGTGCTTACTAATAGACCAAAGTGTTTACTAATAGACCAAAGTGCTTACTAATATACCAAAGTGTTTATTAATAGGCCGAAGTGTTTACTAATAGACCAAAGTGTTTACAAATAGACCAAAGTGTTTACTAATAGACAAAAGTGATTACTAATAGACCGAAAGGGTTTACTAATAGACCAAAAGTGTTTACTAATAGACCGAAGTGTTTACTAATAGACCAAAGTGTTTACTAATAGACCGAAGTGTTTACTAATAGACCGAAGTGCTTACTAATAGACCAAAGTGTTTACTAATAGACAATAACCAAAGTGACCTAATAGACCGAAAGGGTTTACTAATAGACCAAAGTGTTTTACTAATAGACCGAAGTCTTTACTAATAGACTAAAGTGTTTACTAATAGACCGAAAGTGTTTTCTAATAGACCGAAGTCTTACTAATAGACCAAGTGTTTACTAATAGACCGAGACGTTTACTAATAGACCAAAGTGTTTACTAAGAAAGACTAATGTTTACTAATAGACAAAGTGTTTAACTAATAGACCGAAAGTGTTTACTAATTGACCGAAGTGCTTACTAAAAGTGCTAATAGACCAAAGTGCTTACTAATATACCGAAGTGTTTACTAATAGACCAAGTGCTTACTAATAGACCGTGTTTATTAATAGACCGGAGTGTTTACTAATAGACCGAAGTGTTTACTAATAGACCGGAGTGTTTACTAATAGACCGAAGCGTTTACTAATAAACCGGAGTGTTTACTAATAGACCAAAGTGTTTACTAATAGATCGATGT
Source organism: Doryteuthis pealeii (assembly GCA_023376005.1). Taxonomy (NCBI): domain Eukaryota; kingdom Metazoa; phylum Mollusca; class Cephalopoda; order Myopsida; family Loliginidae; genus Doryteuthis; species Doryteuthis pealeii. The sequence goes on along the minus strand of CM042167.1, from coordinate 62,557,169 downwards.
GTTTAATAATTGACCGAAGTGCTTACTAATAGACCAAAGTGCTTACTAATATACCAAAGTGTTTATTAATAGGCCGAAGTGTTTACTAATAGACCAAAGTGTTTACAAATAGACCAAAGTGTTTACTAATAGACAAAAGTGATTACTAATAGACCGAAAGGGTTTACTAATAGACCAAAAGTGTTTACTAATAGACCGAAGTGTTTTCTAATAAACCAAAGTGTTTACTAATAGACCGAAGCGTTTACTAAATAGACCGAAAGTGTTTCCTAATAGACCGAAGTATTTACTAATAGACTGAAGTGGTTAATAATATACCAAAGTGTTTACTAATAGAGCGAAGTGTTTACTAATAGACCCAAGTGTTTACTAATAGACCAAAGTGCTTACTAATAGACCCAAGTGTTTACTAATAGACCAAAGTGTTTACTACTAGAACAAAAGTGTTTACTAATAGACCGAAGTGTTTACTAAAAGACCAAAGTGTTTATTGATAGACCAAAGTGTTTACTAATAGACCAAAGTGATTTCTAATAGACCAAAGTGTCTACTAATAGACGAAAGTGTTTTACTAATGACCAAGTGTTTACTGTCTATACTTACTAATAGACCAAAGTGTTTACTAATAGAACTAATAGAAAGTGTTTACTAATAGACCAAATGCTTTTACTAATAGACCGTTTACTAATAGACCGAAAGTGTTTACTAATAGACCGAAAGTGTTTAATAGAACTAGACCAAGTGTTTACTAATAGACCGAAGTGTTTACTAATAGACCCGAGTGTTACTAATAGACTAAGTTTACTAATAGGACCGAAAGTTTACTAAAAAGTGTTTAATAATAGACCAAAGTGCTTACTATATACCGAAGTGTTTACTAATAGACAAAAGTGTTTACTAATAGATCGAAGTGTTTACTAATAGATCGAAGTGTTTACTAATAGACCAAATGTATTTACTAATAGACCGAAGTGTTTACTAATAGACCAAAGTGTTTACTAATAGACTGTTTACTAATAGACCAAAGTGTTTTACTAATAGACAAAGTGTTTACTAATAGAGCGAAGTGTTTACTAATAGACCAAAGTGTTTAATAGACCAAAGTGTTTACTAATAGACAGAAGTAATAGACCGGAGTGTTTACTAATAGACCAAAGTGTTTAATAATAGACCAAAGTGCTTACTAATAGTTTTAATAGACCAAAGTGTTTACTAATAGACCGAAGTGTTTACTAATAGATCAAAGTGTTTACTAATAGACCGAAGTGTTTACTAATAGACCAAAGTGTTTTCTAATAAGTGTTTACTAATAGACAAAAGTGATTACTAATAGACCGAAGTGTTACTACGAAAGTGTTTACTAATAGACGAAATTGTTTACTATAGACCGAAGTGTTTTCTAATAGACCAAAGTGTTTACTAATAGACCGAAGCGTTTACTAATAGACCGAAAGTGTTACTAATAGAACGAAGCGTTTACTAAATAGACCGAAAGTGTTTACTAATAGACCGAAGTATTTACTAATAGACTGAAGTGGTTACTAATATACCAAAGTGTTTACTAATAGAGCGAAGTGTTTACTAATAGACCGAAGTGTTTACTAATAGTTTTACTAAGTGTTTACTATAGACCAAAGTGTTTACTAATAGACCGAAGTGTTTACTAATAGACCAAAGTGTGATCCAAGTGTTTACCAATAGACCGAAGTGTTTACTAATAGACCGAAAGTGTTTGCTAATAAACCAAAGTGGGTCTATTTTGACCGTGGCTATTTCATATTTTCATTTTATTTTTATTTTTGATGTTGTCATTTTCCACATTGACTTCGTCTATTTTATCTTTTTTTTTTCAATTTATTTTCTCTATCTTTCATAAAGGAAAACAAAGAAGATCTTCTCAAGAAAATGATGTTTTAAATTCCATCTTCAGCGCTCTATCTAGGTCACTGTACCTTACATAGGAGGATATCAACGTATTTATCAGGTTTTATTTGTTAGTCGTTGTCTAAGCTTATGAGATTTACTTTAATATAATTAAGCGTAAGACGAACATATCACGATAAGGCGCTGTATAAAATATATTCAGCTGTGTACGGAAGTTTACGTTTTTCGCTTTTTTAATAACGTCTAAATTGAGAAAAATTACGTGGGCGAGTCAAAAAGTAATGCCATTTTCTTTATTTCATGTAAAGTTATTTTCCTATAAAACTAAGGCCTACATTGAGACCGTTACGAGGATCAGAGCAAGAATACGACGAGTCAATGTCTTCCTTCTGCATGGCAATGCTCGACCACTCACAATAATAAGGACAAGGGAGAAAATCGCCTCATTCGGTTGGACATCTTTACCGCATCCTTCATACACACCAGATTTAGCGCCTTCAGACTATCATCTATTTGGCCCCATCAAAGAGGGTTTGAGAGGCAAACATTATTCCTGTGTCAAGGAAGTGAAATATGTAGTGAATAAATGGTTCAAAGAATAGCCAACAGAATTTTACGGAGCAGGGATACAAGGCTCCCATTCAAATGGGAAACATTGCTATTGAGAGAAACGGTGACTATATGGATAAATAGGGATGTGATCCAGAGACGACCAGCTTTATTTTGATGTAGGATACATGTTCCTGTGTTGGTAATTATACCTGTCCTAAACAAAATGGCATTACTTTTTGACAAGCCCACCTAGCTTGTTTTCAACCTATATTCATTTTTAGGGGTTTTCTACACACATTTATATGAATAAGATATAATGAAAAAACAAACGATGTTTACAACTGCCGAGTGTTGCTTTTTAAACCGTCAAGAGATTTGGCCCCGAAACGGTTTGCACACTTTCTCTTCTGATGAGCCTATTTCAGTTGTAAACATCGTTTGTTTTTTCATTATATCTTATTCATACTGTCGGATTAATTTCCATTTTATTTTCACATGTAACTTTTTAAGTATAGTTTACAAAGAATGTTTGCATTGGGCAAAATGGATGGTTTTCGACTGGTTTACATTGTTCTAAAGATTTGTACCCGAATTTCGATGTATGATACATGTTCCTTTGTTAGTAATTATACCTGTCCTAAACAAAATGGCATTACTTTTTAACTCATCTTCGTAGCTTGTTTTCAGTCTGTATTCCTTTTTTTAAGGGTTAGTACACAAATTTATATGTTATACGGATATGTGTTTGTTCGGTCCTCGCCAACTCAGCGTATGTGTTGCACAGGGATCTGTGCGGTAAAGTAAGGAGCTGATGGTAGGTGTGGCGCTCCACCTCAGATGCTAAAACACAATCTCCTTGGTCTAGCGCTATTGAAAAGAAGATAGACTCCCTCGCTGACTGGCTGATACCGACTTTACTTTACTTACATGATATTTACCACGTACCCCACGTGTACGGGTTAGGCACATAGCACTAATAATGTGGGTCCACCCACAAACCGAGACTCGTGGATGGTGGGTGCAAAAAATGCGTTGATCCCGTTGACATTCCCCCTCAAGGGCGCGCCTTAGTCACTAAAAGCCCTGCGCTGGCCCTTTAAATCGAAGGGGCAGGTGTTGCGTGGGGGGATGGACCCTTGGGATCAACGATAATAGCTTGAAAGGTCCAGAGCCGAAGCCACTGGAACTCCGGCGTTATTTTAAGAATAAAGTAAAGTCCTCGGGGCGGCCTAATGTCGGCATCAGCCATGAAGCGAGGGAGTCTATCCCCTTTTCACTAGCGCTGAGGTGGAGCGCCAAACCTACTATCAGCTCCTGAATATATATGTTTTCTATTAGTGTTTACATTCAGCTGGCTTTTGACATGTTTGCATTGCATTTCAATATCTATTTTTTAAAAATCTTCACAAAGGTGTCAGCCTTGAGACATCACATATATATTTACCAACCCCTCCGCAAGAGCAGGATGTGACACAGGGTCAATTTCTTAAGCGAAGTTCAACAGGTTTGAATTCAGAGTTTTCCTTCTCCTAGACCGGTTGCCTAACCAAGGTTAAAGAGCCTAGTCTGCCCTACTATTTATCCATAGCTGGAGGGAGAGTAGGATTAGCGCTAAGTGAAATGCAATTACCACATCCAGGATTTGAACTCGCTGCGACGCGTCCAGTTCCCATGACATTAACCATTACACCACGCGTATATATGTGAAATGGGACTTAACACATATGCAGATATTTTTTAAAATTAGTCTTAAAGGATTTATACTCAAATTACATAGAGAAAAAACGTCTCATTTGCGACCTGTTTGCATTGTTTTAAGTGTTTGTCCACAGATTTATACGTTCTTTTTATGTAGATTTTGCATGGGGTCGTAAGATACATTTTTTGAATGCGTACAGGGTGATCATTAGTGATGCACTAATTTCATCGCCGTTTACGGGTTCTCTTTGCATCATATCGGCTCCGATAGCAACCCCAACCTGAATCCAGCATTTTCAAGTAGCCACCTTGCAAGCTACGTGAAGTTAGTCTTGAGATTTTTGTTACAAATGAAACTCCAAAACCTCGACCTCTTAAATTGCGAAACCACAGTCCGTGTGAGACAATGAAAAGGCCCATCCCCCTACTACTACTACTACTACTACTACTACTACTACTGTTGTATATTGTACAAACGGAAATAGGAATTTCCGGTTAAATTAAACAAAGAAAAGACGAAACAAAATGACAAAGGACTTTTTTCCCGGTAAAAGCAAACAAATAAGTTAAAAAACGGAAGAGAGGGTTTCCGGTCAAGGAAGCAGGGAGAAAATAAAGAAATATATAACAAATGTCCGTTATTAGATCAAAAGATAAAGATGCGGAGGCGTATCTATCAATATAAAGGCGAGAAGATTCGAGCCGACAGAGAGTCAGACAGCGGACGGCGAACAGAGCACAAGGAGCGACCGTCGACACGGTCCATCCCTGCCAGCGGACAGAGAGGTTTGTCCACCCCTTCCACCTCACCAGCGCCAGTCATCATCATCCCTTGGGCATTCCTGTTGTCACGCTCGCCACCCACCAGCCGAGGGAGAGAAATAAAGTCAAAACTCCTACTATACCCATGTGTTGTGGTTTCTTAAGTCCGACTACATACTTCGCCACGTGACCATATATACCCGCAACGTATATAGATATACGATTTAACAGCGTGAATTTGAAGAAGCCGCTATATAACATATAGAAAGCGCGTGGTGTAATGGTTAAAGTCATAGGAAATGAACACGTCGCCCCGAGTTCAAATCCTGGACGTGGTAATTGCATTTCACTTAGCGCTAATACCCTTGGGAAAGGTATGAATTCTACTCTCCATCCAGCTATGGGTAAATAGTAGGGCAGACTGGGCTCTTTAACCTTGGTTAGGCAACCGGTCTAGGAGAAGGAAAACTCTGAATTCAAACCTGTTAAACTCCGCTTAAGAAATTGACCTTGTGTCACATCCTGCTCGTGCGGAGGGATCGGTAAATATATATAACATATAGAATTTGATGCCATTACGTAACACTACTACTACTACAACAACCATGTATTGGAATAATTTCTCCCACCTAGTTTAGGTCTAATTTACTCTTTATGGATTCCGCTTACGGTAAGTTCGCCCCCTTCTTTGAACTTAATTGATTTTATCTATTCTAGCTTACTTCTTACTTCTGTAGTCTTACTAATCTGATCACTAACCATTACACAGTGAACCAGTTTTAGTTCCCCCCTCTCTCTCTCTCCCCCTCTCTCTCTCTCCCTCTCTCTCTCTCCCTCTCTCTCCCCCTCTCCCTCTCCCTCTCTCTCTCTCTCTCTCTCTCTCTCTAAAAAAAAAATGAATATAGACTCCTAACTAGTAGCCTGTTTCAATACCTGCACATTACCTTCCTAACCGAGTTAATTAACTCAACCAGTATTTTTTTTTAATTACTACGTTAAACCAGCACATGCCTTGGGCCCTGAAATAATCCACATTGAATTGTCTGCTTATTCCATTTCTTTCAATTTATATTCTCTATCTTTAATCAACGAATACAAAGAAATTTCTTTTCAAGGAATTGATGTTTTAAATTCTTCAGTGCTCTATCTAGGTCACTGTTCCTTGCATAAGTGGATATGTAATATATTAACTTACACTGCACACCGCCCCCACTCCCCATCAGTAAGGGGGGCGGTGTGCAGTTAAAACCGTTGAGAGGAAGGCCCCGAAACGGTACACATTCTCTCCTGATGATCCCAAACTCAATTACACAAGATATAAAAAAAAACAAGGAAAAAGAATCATGGAATTGAACTTCTCGTCGGTTTTGCAATTAGAATGAGGGGCATTCTACAGCCCGCTCGCTTTCTGGTGAGTGTAACGTAGCCGTTCGTCACGGTACCAAATAGATATACGTTGTATACTTCTTACGTCTTACTCTGGTCTATTCTTCCGGCCGTCTTCTGATCGTCTAGTCTTCTGGCCTGTATATCTTCTAAGGGTCTGGTATATCTTCTACAGGTCTCGTCTGGTCTTCTTGTATGGGTTCCGTGTCTGGTTCTGCTGGGGACCATTTCTTATCAGAAGCCTTGTGTCATTGTTAGCTTTTAGTAATAACAACAAGACTTCGATTTACTTTTGATGTTACTTTATTCCGGATCCCCAGACCAGCAACCATGCAGTGAGCTCACATCTTGTTAGCTTCTAACTCTGCCACTGACTAACTGCCAACTCTGCAACTCTAACTCCAACTGACTACTGCAACCGACTTACTGAGTTGCCCACCTTAAACCGGAAGGGGCTTTCTATCGGGGTTCCGTTCTCACGATTCTATCCCCAGAAAGCAAGGTGAGAGTGAGGTCAAGCATTGTCACTCACTCTCAAGGCCATCAGCTGTACTGATCGCCATAAGGATTTCTATACTACCTTAAAAAGTAATAGGGATCCAATTAATATGTAACAGTGAGTTTCCGTTGCTTTTCAAGTAACTTTTTTCTTCTTCACTGTACCTTGCATAAGGGCATATGTAACATAATAAAAAAAAATTAAATAACACAAGTTCATAAAACATTGTGTGTGCGTGTGTGTGTGTGTGTGTGTGTGTGTGTGTGTGTGTGTGTGTTTGAAGAGGGGATGACTTAACGGGGATGACAAAAATTCGTGCGAGTGGCAATATTGACTGTCAACAGATATAATTAAGCGAGTAAATGGGTTACGAATGAATATAAAAGTGTACTATACGTTTGTTGAGCAGGGTTAGAAAACTGATATACCAAGAATATGTTTATCCTGGTTTTTCCCGTGAGGATCGTCAGGATTATTCTGCGTGTAAAAAATTAAACGTATGTAAACATACTACAAAAAAAACATATATATATATATATATATATATATGTGTGTGTGTGTGTGTGTGTGTGTGTGTGTGTGTGGAGAAAGGTCGACAAACACGGGATGTTATGGAAACTGGATGTTTATTGTCGACGATGCAGCGTTTCGGTCATTTTGACCTTCTTCAGGACACAAATATAGTTCTAGCTTCAATGAAGGGCATTTTAAAAATTTTGAAAATGCCCTTCATTGAAGCTAGAACTATATTTGTGTCCTGAAGAAGGCCAAAATGACCGAAACGCTGCATCGTCGACAATAAACATCCAGTTTCCATAACATCCCGAGTTTGTCTACTTTTCTCCACATATTGTCGGATTAACCTCTTCATATTTCTCCCATATATATATATATATATATATATATATATATGTGTGTGTGTGTGTGTGCGTGTGTGTGTGTGTGTGTGTGTGTGTTATATTAAGAAAAATTGAAAAAACACAACTTCATAAAACGAGTAATGTTTATTTCACCTACGCTGCAGTGTTTCGATCTGTTTCAATAGATCTTCATCAGGGCCTTCGTTAATTTGAGGAAAAATAAATTTATCACAGAGAATAAGAAAACTGTGAGAGTCGTTTGCTTTGTCGGTCAGTGTATTTAAAAATTGTTGAATGACAAACAACCGTCTTGGATGTTTGAAAAATACAACGAACGCTGAACAACAGTTGTTGTAGATATGAAATGTAAACTGACGCTCGCGATACCAGTTGGATATCTACGCATTTATCAGGCTTCCTTTGCTATTTGATTTTTAATCTTCAGTAATTTACTTTAATTTAATTAAACACAAGATGAACATATCAGGCCAAGGCGCTTTATAAACTGTAAACAGGTGTATATGTTGTTTTAAGGAAGATTTGTTCACTTGATCTTTGGATTATATATATATATATATATATATATATATATATATATATATATATATATTATATATAATGTTGTTCTGGTTCCAACGGGAGAAAATTCAATATTTTATATAAAAAGAAGATCCGCATTTTTGTTCTCAGAAAAAATTTTTTAAATTCTTTTTGTTTTACATATGCAACACGTGTTTCAGATCTTCTGGCATCTTCTTCAGGCTTTGATAGATAATATTATCAATCAAAGCCTGAAGAAGATACCAGAAGATCTGAAACACGTGTTGCATATGTAAAACAAAAAGAATTTAATTTTTTTTCTGAGAACAAAATACATTTTGCGGACCTTCTTTATATATATATATATATATATATATATATATATATATATATATAA
>CM042167.1:62533591-62546091 GCA_023376005.1 Doryteuthis pealeii | reverse complement strand
GTGTGTGTGAGAGTGTGTGTGTGTGTGTGCGTGTGTGTGTGTGTTTGTATGACTGTGTGTGTCTCTATGTGTGTGTGCGCGCGGGGTTGTTGGTGCCTGTCCTGTGCCTCTAAGCGTATATGTGAGTCTGTGTGTGTGTGTGTGTGTGTGTGTGTGTGTGTGTGTGCGTGTGTGTGCTTGCGTGTGTATGTGTGTATATATATATAATATATTTATATATATTTTTTACATTTATAGAAAAATCTGTTGCGGTTACTTACGTATAACTCCAATCCGTCATATATATATATATATGTGTGTGTGTGTGTGTTTATGTATGTATGTGTGTTTGTGTGTCTGTCTGTATGTGCGCGCGGGTGTGTTGCCTGTCTCTGTACCTGTATGTGTATATGTGAGTCTGGTTTATGTGTGTGTGTATATATATATATTTTTTTACATATATTTTTTACATTTATAGAAAAATCCGTTGCGGTTACTTACGTATAACTCCAATGCGACATATATATATATATATATATATATATATATATATATATATATATATATATATATATATAGGTATTGTGGTAGATTTATCGGATGCGTTGGAACTGTAAACTCACCTGGAAAAAAAAAAGAGAAATGTGAAATGAACTTAATGTAAGCATCACAGACAGTGAAATGCAACAACAAGTAAAAAGGTAATTTTCATATAGACAACAATGTAAGTAAATAATGGAAATTTGAATAAATACACAAGTCTGGTTTCCACCTCCGTCCTCTCTTCTCTCACCCTCTCTCTCGCAGACATTTGCTCTCTCTCTCTCTCTCTCTCTCTCTCTCTCTCTTTCTCTTCACTCTTTGTCTCTGTCTCTGTCTCTGTCTCTCTCTCTCTCTCTCTCTCTCTCTCTCTCGTCGGTTAGAAACGAATCTACAATGTAGACAATAATGTTTTCCACGTGCAATCGTTGTTCACTAATAAAGTCAAAATCTTGTTTAATTAAGATGATTGCTTATTCAACTCATACAACATTTATTGATCGGCTTTGGTTTGGTTTGGTTTGTTTTACGGCATATCAACCTCGGTGGATGATTTAATGCCGACAAAGTTGTGAAATAAATTCATTATTTACATATATAAATTCATTATTAATGCATAATACAATTTTTTTTATAAACTCATGTTTTTTCTATTCAAACAGGTACTACCACTTCGGTTTAGAGTGAACTAGGGAGCAATGATGATGAAGGGGTGCTCCACATTCCCCAAACCTCCTAAACTGGAACCTCACCATCAGATAGAGTTTAACGTCATTCCCAGGACATGTAGACCCTCAGTCACCGCCTTCTAGCACGCATATGATAAGAAGGCTTAGAGTATTGATCTGCTTAATTGAACTTGTTTACGGAATATCATTGTTTGGCCATTTTTTTACATTTTTTATTTCCTATTTCTTTCTTTGTTTTTTTTTTGTATATCTGTTCTTTCTTTCTTTTATTTTTTTCACCCTTTCTTTCTTTTTTCCTTCTTTCTTTCTTTCTTATGTTTTTTTGTGTATCTGTTTTTACTTTCTCTCTTTTCTTTCTTTTGTTGTTTCTTTTGTTGTTTCTTAATTAATTAATTTATTTATTAATTTTTTTTAATTTTTTCTTTCTTTGTTCATTCTTTTTTCTTTCTTTCTTTCTTTTTTCTTTTCGTTTTTTCTCTTTACTTTGCTCTTTTTTCTTTCTTTTGTTATTTATTTATTTATTCATTATTTTATCCTTTTTTGTCTCCCTCTGTCAACCTCCCTATTTTTTTCATTCTTCTTTCTTTATTTTGTCTTTCTTTCTTTCTTTCTTTCTTTCTTTCCTTCCTTTTAAAGAATTAAAGAAGAAACAAAATAGAGACGGAACGTCTTTCTGTTTTTTTTCTTTCTTTAATCTTTTTTTTTCTTTTATTCGTTCTTTTTTCTATCTTTCTTTTTCTTTCTCTACTTATTTATTTATTTATTTATTCCCTCTTTTATCGTTGTTTGTCTCTCTCAGTCAAACTCTGACTTTTTTCTTTCTTCCTTATTTCTTTATTTTGTCTTTCATTCTTTCTTTCTTCCTTTATTTTTCGTGCCTTTGTTTGTTTCATTATTTTTTTATCTTTCTTTCTTTCTTTCTTTCTTTCTTTCTTTCTTTTCTTTTTCTTCTTTATTTTTGTCTTTCCTTCTTTCTTTTTTTCGTTTTTATTGGAGTGAAGTGTATTTTATGATTTAATTGATTTTTGAGTTTCAATTGGACAAAATCTCGAGGAAAATGATCAAAAAAATCAAATGATGAAGGTGGACAGATAATTGAAATTTACTGAACTTAAATAACAAATGGAAAATAAAATCGAATAAAATCGAAAGCTGTGAAATGTTGAAAATAAAGCGCGAAAATAGCGAATAATAATAATAATAATAATAATAATAATAATAATAATAATAATAATAATAATAATAATAATTATAATGAGAAGAAGAAGAAGAAGAAGAAGAAGAAGAAGAAGAAGAAGAAGAAGAAGAAGAAGAGAAAGGAGGAAGAGAATAATCTATGTGTAAAATATTCAAAATAATTATCTAATTGATAATTAATAGATGCGCGCAATATTTTTATTGAGGGGGGGGGTACATAACTACGTTTAATTTCAACGTGTATTCTCATTTTCACGCCTTTAATAAATTTGATTATTTTACATACTTATTATAAAAAACCTCTGACATTGAATTTTTAGCTTCACCCATTGCTAATAATAATAATAATAATAATAATAATAATAATAATAATAATAATAATAATAATAATATGTACCAAGAAAAGAAGGTGGAAGTTGTCTGGCCTATATAGAGAACTGCGTAGAGGCCACAATCCAAGGATGCGAAGAATACACAAAAAAGAGCAAAGTAAGATTACTTATGGCAGCCAACAGCAGCAGATGAAACAGTCATATTATGGACACTTCAAGCGACAAATCGGAGAGGTTGCACATAATAAGACCTGGACATGACTAAGAAGGGAAAGCCACAAGAGAGAAACTGAATCACTAATAATTACTGCACAAAATAATGCCATAAGAACAGATTATATCAAAGCAAAAATTGATAAGACGCAACAAAACAATAAATGTAGACTGAGCGGTAACAGAGAGGAGACTGTAAAACATGTATTAAGTGAATGTAGCAAACTAGCACAACGGGAATACAAAGCTAGGCACGACTGGGCTGGGAAGGTGATCCACTGGGTCTTATGAAAAAAAAAATATTTGACCTTACAACAAGATGGTATATGCATAAACCAGAATCTGTTCTTGAGAATGAAACACATAAAATTCTCTGGGACTTTGAGATAAAGACGGATCACTCTATCCCGACCAGGAGACCAGACCTAGTGTTGATTAACACAAAAAAGAGAACGTGTCAACTGGTGGACTTTGCTGTCCCAGCAGATCACAGGTTGAAACTGAAGGAAAATGAAAAGATGGACAAATACCTGGACCTTGCCAGATAATTGAAAAAACTGTGGAATATGAGAGTGAAAGTGATACCAATTATAGTTGGTGCACTTGGAACGGTACCAATGAACTTGGAAAAAATACTGGAGGATCTGGAAATCAGAGGAAGAATTAAGACCATCCAGACTACTGCACTACTGCAATTGGCTAGAATACTCAGAAGAGTCCTGGAGACCTGAGGAGACTTGTTGTCACTCAGATTCCAGTGAAATGCCATCAGCTAACGCTGATGTAAAAAAACATCAAAAGGAGTGATAATAATAATAATAATAATAATAATAATAATAATAATAATAATAATAATAATAATAATAATAATAGTAGTGTGAAGTTGAAGGAAAATGAAAAGATGGACAAATACCAGGACGTTGCCAGAGAATTGAAAAAGCTGTGGAATATGAGAGTGAAAGTGATACCAATTGTAGTTTGTGCACTTGGAACGGTCCCAATAAACTTGGGAAAAAAGACTGAATGATCAGGAAATCAGGGGAAGAGTTGACACCATCCAGACTACTGCACTGCTGCAATCAGCTCGAATACTCAGAAGAGTCCTGGAGACCTGAGGAGACTTGTTGTCACTCAGATTCCAGTGAAATGCCATCAGCTAACGGTGATGGGAAAAACTCAAAAGGATTGAAAATAATAACCTGCAAGGGTCCCATCTATGAATCAAATAGATAAAAATCAGTTGAAAAATGCGTTAAAGGGATTAAAAAGTGAATACCCAACAATGAATAAAACAAAAAAAACTGTTGCATAGCGCCTTCTTTACCGGCACTAAATAGGTATATGTTATATACTGGTCTTTTCACGTTACCAAATCTATATAACGTTATATACCTTTCTTTAATTCTTACTCTGGTCGTCTATTCTTCTGGCCGGCTTTGCTTCTGATCGTCTATCATCTATCTTGGTCTGGTATATCTTCTAAGGTCTCGTCTGGTCTTCTATTGAGGATTCCGGGTCTGGTTTCTGTTGGGATTTCTTGTTATCAGAAGCCCTGTGTTATTGGTAGTTTTTAGTAATAAACACAAGACTTCGATTTATGTTGATGTTACTTTATTCATAAATCCCCAGACCAGACAATGCGCGCGGATCCTTACATCTTGCTAGCTCGGCATCTAAGTTCTAACTGACTAAGTTACTTACTTAGTATCCTTAAACCGGAAGGGGCCTTCTATTGGCTTCTGGTTCTCACGTTCCATCCGCTGAACGCAAGGTGAGATCGAGGTCAAGCGCCGTCACTCACTCTCAAGGCCATCAGCTGTACTGATCGCCATAATGATTTCTACAATACCTTAAAAATGTATTAGGGTTCCAATTATTATGTAACAAAACTACTTCATCATAAAATAACCCAATAAAGGTTGACATGCCGTAAAAACCAACCAACCAGCCAGCCAACTAAAATTTCGCGGGTATTACCTGCTACTGCTACTTGTTGTTATTGAAGAAGAATGGTATTATCATTGGCGAGGCAATAATGTCCTTTTTAATGAGAGAATTATTCTATTCAATATCTAATTTAAAATCAACTCACCTTTCTCAGGTATTTCCAAGGTTTTTGTTTGTTTTGTGTTACGGCATATCAAACTCGGTGGGTCATTTAATGCCGCAACGTTTTGAAATAAATTCTTTCTTGATGGGTACTCAATTTTTTAATAGATACATTTTTCTACTCAACACATAGATGGGATACTAACAGGTACTACCAATCTGGATCAGAGTGGACCTGGGAGTAATGGTGATCAAGGTGTATTTTAATAAAAAAAAGGTTGGGGCTTGCCATAAAGATAATATGGTTTTGGAGGGAATCCTATAGGTGCAAGCCGATTGAACGGAGGGCGTCTGTGGCCTGGCTACACTAAATAAGAGCCAAAATCTCTGTTGAATGTCATTGAGTCCTCATCTAAGAGGGTTCTATCTTTAAGCATGACGGGTCCACTCACGTCCAAAAGGTGACCTCATTAGTATATTCTAAAACCCCAGCAGACCGGCTAGAATTATCGGGTAATGGTGGGGTAATAACGCCGAATTATTGAGAGAATTAGCCCATTCAATCTCTAATTTAAAAGCGTTAGCTAATAATTTTAAAGCGCCCTGTCGGCTGATGAAGTATTATGGAACAGCGAATCACTTCAGCTTTCTCGGGTATTACCGGGTACTGTTGCTAGTTGATAATAAAGAATAACGGTCAGGTAATAACGCCGACTTTAGTAAGAAAATTAGTCTATTCAATCTCTAATTCAAAAGCGTTGATAATCATTTTATAACCCACCCTGTTTTCTGAGTATGTAACTGCGAACCACCTCACCTTTCTCGGGTATTACCAGGTACTGTTGCTAGTTGATAATAAAGAGGAACGGCCAGGTAATAACGCCGACTTTAGTGAGAGAATTAGTCTATTCAATCTCTAATTTAAAAGCGTTGCTAATCATTTTACGATAGAAAAGCAATGCAAATCAGGAGGAAAAACACACTTAGTGGTGGAAAATAAATGCAAGCGTAACTGACAGAATAAGGTAATTATAGACGTAATGTAAATGTATGAATCAGTATTTGAGTATAGGAATGCACTGAACATCCAGACAAAATGCATTATCTGTCGACAGGAATTGATGAAAGCTTTAACGAAGAAAAAGTTGATTTTTTTCTTTTACATTTATAATGATTCTTCGTTGTAGAATAGTATAATGTCCGGTATTATTATTATTATTATTATTATTATTATTATTATTATTATTATTGTTGTTGTTGTTGTTCACTCCTTTTGAGTTATGTTTATGTTAGGCGTTATGTGTTTCGTTCTCAAGAACAGATTCTGGTTTATGCATATACCATTTTGTTGTATGGTCAAATTTTAATTTTTGCATAATTCCCAGTGGATCACCTTCCAAACCCAGTCGTGTCTAGTTTTGTACTCCCGTTGTGCTAGTTTTCTATATATTATTATATTATTATTATTATTATTATTATTATTATTATTGTTTTCACTCTTTTTGAGTTTTTCACATAAGCGTTAGCTGATGGCCTTTCACTGGAGTCTGTGTGACAGCAAGTCTCCTCAGGTCTCTAGGACTCTTCTGAGTATTCTAGCAGATTGAAGCAGTGCAGTATTCTGGAGGGTCTCAATCCTTCCTCTGATGTCCAGATTTAGATCTTATCTAATATTTGAAGTTTTATCTAGCAGCGACTTAAGTAATTTTAATTATATATTATATATATATTATATATATATATATATTATATTATATATATATTATATATAAAGATAATCTAATGAGTCAGACGAACCTACTATTAGTTTCGCATAAAGCTCTTCAGGGCTAAAGTCCAACTCTCTCGCAAGTATCTACCAACACGCTCGGTATATTATATATATATATATATTATATATATATATATATATATATATATATATATATATATGGGAGAATATGTGCTTAATTGAATTCAAACCTAATCTTTTGAAAGTTAATTCATTAATGATTAATTAGGCGGGATTTAACTACTTAAATGTAAGGCTAAACAAATCGAGTTGTTTAGCCTTACATTTAAGTAGTTAAATCCCGCCTAATTAATCATTAATGAATTAACTTTCAAAAAAATTAGGTTTGACTTCAATTAAGCACATATTCTCCCAAATATTGTCGGCTGAAAATAGCCATATTTGTTTACATATATATATATATATATATATATATATATATATATATATATATATATATATAAGTTTTGTTGAACTGTACAGACAATTCTTGTCGGACAAGTTTTTGGTTGATCCTTTCTAATTTTCGGGCCATCTTTTTGGTGTTGGGGTGTAACTGGTGTAACAGTCCACCAAAGGTTTCAAAACAAGCGCTTTCGGTAATACAGTTTGCAATACCATCGTTTCCTACCTGATGATGGCAAACTGTATTGCCGAAAGCGCTTGTTTTGAAACCTTTGGTGGACTGTTACACCAGTTACACCCCAACACCAAAAAGATGGCCCGAAAATTAGAAAGGATCAACCAAAAACTTGTCCGACAAGAATTGTCTGTACAGTTCAACAAACTTGTATAAAAGAAAACCTGCTGCCAAAATACACTTATTTTAATATATATATATATATATATATATATATATATATATATATATATATATATTATATATATATATATATCAGTGATTCGAAGCAAGGTCAATGTTTTAGCGGGGTCTAACTGGTTTGAATTCAGAGTTTTTTTCGTTGCTATTCCAAGGTTAAATTTACCGAAACATATACTGATTTCGTTGGCTAACATAAAAAGAAACTAGGCTAGACTAAGACTAGGGTTGAATAATTGCATCAAAATAGTGCCTAGTTCGACTTAAGTCGTTTTTCGAAATAAATCGTGTCTACATGTACCAATTAACGGCGTAGGATTATATATATATATATATATATATATATATATATTATATATATATATATGCAAAACACCTTTATCCAGGGAATTGAACTGGGTTGATGAGTCCATTTTACCAAGACTATATATATATATATATATATATATATATATATATATATATATTTCACCGCTTAGTGTAAGGCATTACTCGTCTGTTGTTTACAGAATTGATTTTTATGGAGATCGTAACATACATCTACGGGTGTATGTATTTATCAGTTAAAAGTTCGCCTCTTACTGAAAACTACCGACGGGCTACACTGTAAGGTGCCAGAGTGATAAACATTCTGTCAGGTTTCACTGCCGGTTAGAAGTAGCTGTTATGTCTAGCCACACTGATGAGGTGTAAACGGTGAAACACGGTGTCTCTGGAGGACTAATATAAATATATATATATATAATCATCCACAGACACGTTTTTCGGCGTTTCACGTCTCTTCGTGTGGCTAGACACAACTACCTCTGACCAGCACGATTTCTTAACCTCTCAGCCATTTGACAGCTACCGTAAAGGGGTGGTGTGTAAACTATTAAATACATACTTTGTTTACATATTTTACGATCACCAGAGAGATCCAGTCTTTGAACAGACGTGTTAATGAACTAGTATTGTCCTATTTACCTATAGCTGGAGGGACTAGAATCGCGTAGATTGTGAGACAAAAAGAATTGTGATATTAGTGGTGATATGATTCTTTAAAGACAGACACATAATCTCCATTATAATTTCATCTGGTAGATTTTGTATCATAAGCTTTTTTTAATCTACTTGGTATAATAATCTTAGACGTAGACGTAGACGTAGGCGTCGGATTCTATCTGTCAGAAGGTTGAAAACCTCGACGGAACAGTTGATAGTACAAGTCTGTCGCTTTTTCAGCACAATTTATCAGTTTGCTTTGCGCATGCGCGTCGTTTAACAGGAAAAATAAAATAATTGAATCAAAGTTTGCTTCTTAGATTTTCAACGCCCCGAGAAAAAAAGAATTTGATTTTTACGCGACATGAAAAGAGACGCAAGGTTTCTTTTCCGAAAATTAAAATAAATAAATAAATAGATAAATTGATAAATAAATAAATTTATAAATAAAAATGAATAAAGAAGCAAAAAAAAATAAATAAAATAAATAAAAATAAAAAAATAAAATGGCCGCCGCGCAGGCGCACTGCAAAACAAAAACGATGTTCGCTAAGAACGTTAAACCTAAAACTGGAATTGTTAGACTGTTTTTGTATTAGTCAGCTTCTTTCTTCGCTAAACTATCTGATATTGTTCTTGGAATCCCCAAAAAATATACGATGACGTCAATCTGTTCAAGATTAACCGATCTTTAATTAAGGTATTTAAAGAAAAATAATTCTTAAAAAAGACGAAGACTTGTAGGAAAACAAATGGTGTAAATTGAATTTTACGGATTTTCATTAATCTTATATATTTTTTCCGTGGTTCAGATTATGGCGGTAAAAAAAAAAGTAATGGCGTATACGGGTTGCCAGAAGGGATTGGTAATTTCTTCCTCGATAAAAATCTCCTTGTGTCTAAAATGAATGACAGAAGGTAGGTCAACTTCTATCTCAGCATGTTCACACGCACACACACACACACACATACACACACACACACACACACATAAACAGATACACACACACACATGCGTACACACATACATACACATTTTATCTCAGTTTAATAGACTTCAGTGCCTCTGCATATATATATATATATATATATATATATATATATATATATATATATGAGAAAAAGCGAGAGCATGCAATGGAGGAGCAAGAGGGTAATAGTAGACCTGTTCAACAATCAACTTTTTCCTTTTTTCATACCCTCCTGCACGGTTTCCCATGCTTTTTGACCTGGAAAAGCCGAAAAACACAACCATTTTGAGGTAAAATGTCAGGAACCTTTGCCTCATTGGACCTCAAGATATTAAGCCCGCGATAGTAGAAAAGTGCCAAATTTTGCCTTCTGCCAGACAGTTTTTCACCTGTAACTTTTGTTACAATTGGGATAGAACAACAAAATGGTATCAAAGTGAAGCATTTGTAATACTCTTTTTCAGAATAAGATGTGTCTTTTTTTTCTTGAATATTTACTTGGATTATTTTTACCGAAAGAGTATTACAAATGCTTCAATTTGATACCCATTTTGTTTTTCTATCCCAATTGTAACAAAAGTTACAGGTGAAAAACTGTCTGGCAGAAGCAAAATTTGGCACTTTTCTACTATAGCGGGCTTAATATCTTGAGGTCCAATGAGGCAAAGGTTCCTGACATTTTACCTCAAAATGGTTGTGTTTTTCGGCTTTTCCAGGTCAAAAAGCATGGGAAACCTTGCAGGAGAGTATGAAAAAAGGAAAAAGTTGATTTTTGAACAGGTCTAGGGTAATAGTTGCGATGGAAAGTGCTTGGCTGTGGTGGGTGGCGACAGAGTACGTGAATTTTCCGAAGGATCCTGATCTCATATCTATCTGAGAACAATGGAGATTTTTGACGTGCGTTTACGTTATACATATATATATATAATATATATATATATATATATTATATATATATATATATATATATTACTTCTACATGTTGGTGGGATCAAGAACGGTATGTCCAAAAAGCAGTAAAGAATAAAATTGTTTTTATGCAAAGAGCGGGGCGAAATCTGTTGATGAGGAGGGCCTCGAGTATAGCCAGGTGCAACTCGTTTGTTCAGGATGCCAAAATGGAAAACATTGCGGGTTTATATGCTGCAGCACAGTATATACAGGTAAATTGTGTCACTTGTTTCCGTGACAGGATTAAACCAAAATCGGGAACTCAAACGTATATCTAGAGATTTTTATATATGTATATAAATATAAATGATTTAGAAAATCAAACTTGAAGAGGCAAGGTAGCCGAATGGAAATTATAAAAGCTAGTTCCAGCTAGTGCGAAGAGCAACTATTGGGATGTGTGTCATATTAAGCAAAGCTTAGTAAATAACAAGTCGTATTAAATGCGATAGCCAAGGCCTTTTTTTAAAACTGTATATTTAATTTGTTTGCGGTTAAAGATGCGTAAAAATCAACATTACCATTTCCTCATCAATGTAAATGGTATATTGTTCTCATCCACAGAAAGCGATGTTAATGCACGCGTAGGAATGGAATGGTCCGCTATAAATAATCAGTCGTATGGAAATCCAAACTCACAGACAAGTTAAAGAGACAATTCTTCCAGGCCGTTGTCGTGTCAGTACTGATGTACGGCTGCACCACCTGGACCCTAAAGAAGCGACTGGAGAATAAAGTAGATGGGAGCTGCACAAGAATGCTGTGTGTGATCCTGAACAAGACGTGGAAACAACACCCCACAAGAAAACAGCTGTACAGCCACCTGCCCGATATCACCAAAACCATCCAAGTAAGACGGACAAGAAACGCAGGACACTGCTGGAGGAGCAAGGACGAACTCATAAGCGACGTCCTCTTGTGGAAGTCAGCACATAGGCACGCCAGTGTGGGCCGGCCAGCAAAGACGTACGTTGACCACCTCTGTACGGATACTGGATGCTATGTAGAGGACTGTTGAGATTTTTTATAATATAAGGCATGGGTTAAAAGCCCACTTTTATTTTTAGACTCGGCGATAACCATGTGATCTCTCTTGGCCAATCACTGGTAGTACTCTGCTGCTGAGACAATACTTAATCTGAGCATACTGAGCATACTGGCCATAATTACTTTGAACCTTCGTGGACGACGGACATAGGATTAAATCACTGGACCTTTAACACTACGCAGGATAGGACTTATTCACTTACCAGAGGATTCCTTAACTCAGGACTTACTTACTTTAAGCCCTTTTCAACTGGCCAAAGATGGCATTTAAAAAACTTAACAAGGACCTCGCGAGAACCGATTAGTGATAGGGACAGATGCAGAGAGATTGTCATGGGCATCCGTGCTAACAGCGCGACCTGATGATGATGATGATGATGATGATGAGATGATGATGATGAATAAAAAATACTAAATACCAAATAATAGAGGCCATAAAATAAGAAAAAAGAAGGCAAAATGATGGAGAGAGAAACGATAGTGTCGTAGAGAGTAATTATCAGCCTCTATCAGAAGTACAAAAAAACAAAAAAAAAAACAACAACAACAAACAAAAAACAAAAGAATATCGTAATGTCTTCTAGGTTTTTGGTAAGAGAACAAGGAAATACTATCGATTTTTTTCAGAGACAGGAAGAATGTTTCGTTTCTTAACAAAGAAATTTAAAGATTTTGTTAAATGAGAAAGATAAGAATAAACTGATATTATATATATATGTGTGTGAAGAAAGGAAGTGAATCCGACGGTATGTAGTATATTAGGAAAAATGAAAAAAAAAACACAGGTCTAATATATAAAATAAAAAATTCTTCTGACGCCCATGACACCTCTCTTCCCCTACCTCTTACCAACACACACACACATACACACACACACACACACACACACCACACACACACACACACACACACACAAACCTTAAGGTTTATTTCCGCTGTCGTTCATCGCAAAAAATG
>CM042167.1:62508885-62525991 GCA_023376005.1 Doryteuthis pealeii | reverse complement strand
GTTTACTACTAGACCATAGTGTTACTAAATAGACCAAAATGCCTTACAATTACCAAAGTCGTTTACAATAGGACCAAAAGTGCTTACAATAGACCAAGTGTCTACTAATAGACCGACGAGCTTAACTAATAGACCAAAGTGTTACTAATAACCCGAAGTGTTTACTAATAGGACCAAAGTGGTTACTAATAGATCGAAGTGTTACATCAATGACCAAAGTGTTTAATAATAGACCAAAGTGTTTACTAAATAGACCGAAGTGTTTTCTAATAGACCGGGGTTTACTAATACGACAAAGTGTTAATAATAGACCAAAGTGCTTACTAAATACCAAGTGATTTACTTAACTAGACCAAAGCTCTTGTACTAATAGACCGAGTGTTTACTAATAGATCAAAGTGTTACTAATAGACCGAGTGTACTAATCAAGACCAAAGTGTTTTCTAATAAGTGTTTACTAATAGCACAAAAGTGATTACTAAGACGAGTGTTACTAATAGAACGAAAGTGTTTACTAATAGACCGAAATGTTACTATATAGACCAAAGTGTTTTCTAATAGACCAAAGTGTTTACTAATAGACCGAGCGTTTACTAAATAGACAACGTGTTTACTATAGAAACGAACGTTACTAATAGACCGAGTGTTTACTATAGACCGAAGTATTTACTAATAGACTGAAGTGGCCTTACTAATATACCAAGTGTTACTAATAGAGCGAGGTTTACTAATAGACCGAAGTGGTTTACTATAGACCAAAAGTTTTATTAATAAGACCGAGTGTTTACTAATAGACGAAGTGTTATTGATAGACCAAGTGTTTATAATATAACCGAAGTGTACTAATAGACCAAAGCGTTTACTAATAGACCAAAGCGTTACTAATAGACCGCAAGTGTTTACTTATATACCAAGTGTATAATAGAACGAAGTATTTACTTATAGACCAAATTGTCTACTAATAGACCGAAGTGTTACTAATATACGAAGTGTTTACTGATAGACAAAAGTGTTTACCACATAGACCAATTGTTACATTTAGACGAAAGTGTGCTAATAAAACCAAAGTGGTCTATTTTGACCGTAGCTATTCATATCATTTTATTTATTTTTGATGTTGTCATTTCCACATTGACTTCGTCTATTTTATCTTTTTTTTTCAATTTATTTGTCATCTATCTTGCATAAACGAAACAAAGAAAACTTCTTCAGAAATGAGTTTTAAATTCATCTTCAGCGCTCATCAGCGCTGTACTTACAAGGGATATCAAACGTAATCAGGATTGTAGCGCAAGCTTATGAGATACTAATAGAAAGCGAGCGGAACAATCCCACGATAAGGCGCTGAATAAAAATATTCAGCTGTTGTACGGAAGTTACGTTTTGCTTTTTTAATAACGTCTAAATTAGAAAAATTACGTGGCGAGTCAAAAAGTAATGCCATTTTCTTATTCATGTAAAGTTATTTTCTATAAAACTAAGGCCTACATTGAGACCGTAACGAGGATCAGAGCAGAATCGACGAGTGAATGTCTTCCTTCATGCTCGACACACACAAGCATAAGGACAGGGAGAAAATCACTCATTCGGTGGGACAACTTTACCGCATCCTCCATACACCACCAGATTAGCGCCCTCAGACTATCAGTCTATTTTGGCCCCATGAAGTAAGGGTTTGAGAGGCAAACATTAATTCCTATGAAAGGAAGTGAAAATCTGTTAGTGAAAAATTGGTTCAAAGATAGCCACAGAATTTTTACAGAGCAAGGGATACAGGCTCCCATTCAAAGGGGAAACATTGCTATTTTGAGAGAAAACGGTGACTATGTTGATGATAGGCGCATGTGATCCAGAGACGACCAGCTTTATTTTGACTGTAGGATACATGTTCTTTTTGTGCGTAATTATACCTGTCCTAAACAAAATGGCATTACTTTTGACAAGCCCACTAGCTGTTTTCACCTATATTCATTTTTAGGGTTTCTACACACATTATTATGAATAAGATCATAAGAAAAACAAACCGATGTTTACAACTGCGAGTGGGTTGCTTTTAAACCGTCAAGAGATTGGCCCCGAAACGGTTTGCACACTTGCTCTTCTTGATGAGCCTATTTCAGTTGTAAACATCGATTTGTTTTTAATTATATTCTTATTCCATACTGTCGGATTAATTTCCATTTATTTTCCAATATTTATGAACTTTTTAAGTATAGTTTTACCAAAGAATGTTTCATTGCAAAATGGATGCGTTTTCGACCGGTTTTACATTGTTCTAAAGATTTGTACCCGAATTTCGATGTAGATACATGTTCTTTTGTTCGTAATTATTATCCTGTCCTAAACAAAATGGCATTACTTTTTAACTAATCTTCGAGATAGCTTGTTTTCAGTCCTGTATTCATCTTTTTAAGGGTTCAGTACACACATTCAAATGTATATACGACTATTTGTTTTGTTTCGGTTCCCGACCAACTCAGCGTATGTGTGCACAGGGATCCTGCTGCGGTAAAGTAAGGACTGAATAGGCTAGGTGTGAGCGCTCCAACCTCAGATGCCTTAAAACACATCTCTGGTCTAGCGCATGAAAAGAAAGATAGACTTCCTCGCTGACTGGTCTGATACCGACTTTACTTTACTTACATGATTATTTACACGTACCCCACGTTAGGCCACATCAGCACTAAGTAATTGGAACCACCCATTCAAACCGTAGACTCGTGGATTCTAGGCTTGGGTAGCAAAAAATGCGTTGATTCCGATTGAATTCCCCCTCATAAGGCGTCGCCATCGAGTCACTAAAAGCCCTGCCTCTGCGACCCCTTAAATCGAGGGGGCAGGGTTGCGTGGGGACAATGGGACCCTCGTGCAAATCAACCCGGATAATAGACTTGAAAGCAAGGTCCAGAACCCGCAAGCCATCATGGACCTCTGGACGTATATTTTTCAAGAACATAAAGTTAAAGCCGTCGGGCGGCCCTAATGTCGGCATCAGCCCAACTGCAGCGAGGGACGTCGATCCCCTTTTCACTAGCGCTTAGGTACCAAGGAGATTATTTTACGCGTCTGAGGTGAGCGCCAAATTCTAACTATCAGCTCCTTGAATATATATGTTTTTCTGATTATGTTTACATGAGCTGGCTTTTGAACATGTTTGCAATTGCATTTCAATATCTATTTTTTTAAATCTTCACAAAGGTGTCAGCCTTGAGACTTATCCACATAGTATATTTACCAACCTCCCTCCACACGATCAGGAGTGACACAAGGCATAAATTTCTTAAGCGGAGTTCAACAGGTTTGAATTCAGAGTTTTCCTTCTCTAGTACCGTATCCTAACCAAGGTTAAAGAGCCTAGTCTTTGCCCCTACTATTTTTCATAGACTGGATGGAGAGTTAGATTAGCGCTAAGTGAAATGCCAGATTACCCAATCATCCAGGATTTGAAACTCGGCTGTGCGACGCGTCCAGTTCCATGACATTAACCATTACACCACGCGTATATATGGATATGGCGACTTATCAATTATACAGTATATTTTAATAGTCTTAAAGATTTTATACTCATATTACATAGACAAAAAAACGTTCTTCAATTTTGCCAACTGTTTGCATTGTCCACCGATTTGTCCACGTTCTTTTTATGTAATCTTTGCATGGGGTCATAAGATACATTTTTTGAATTGCGTACAGGGGACATTAGTGATTGCACTAATTTCATCGCTGTTTACAGGTTCGCTAGCGCATCATAATCGCTCCGGATAGCAACCCCAACCCAACTGAATCCCAGCATCTTCGAAATAACCACCTTGCAAGCTACGTATAAGTTAGTCTTGAGATTTTTACAATGAAACTTACAAAAATCTCGAGCTCTTACATCGAGAAACCACAGTCCGTGTAAGACAATGAAAAGGCCCATTCCCTTACTACTACTACACTACTACTATACTACTGTTGTATATTGTACAAACGGAAAATAGGGAATTCGGTTAAATTAAACAAAGAAAAGAGGAAAGAAATGACAAATGACTTTTTCCTGCGTAAAAGCAAAACAAATTAACGGTTTAAAAAACGGAAGAGAGGGTTTCCGGTCAAGGAAGCAGGGAGAAAATTAAAGAATATATAACAAAATGTCCGTTATCAGATCAAAAGATAAATATTGATAGATACTATCAATATAAGGCGAGAAGATAATAAGCAGCGGACGGCAAACAGAGCCAAGGAGCGACCGTCGACACGGTCCATCCACTGCCAGCGGACAGAGAGGTTTCTCTCCCTCGACTGGTGGGTGGCGAGCGTGACAATAGGAATGCCCAAGGGATGACGATGACTGGCGCTGGTGAGGTGGAAGGGGTGGACAAACCTCTCTGTCCGCTGGCAGTGATGGACCGTGTCGACGGTCGCTCCTTGTGCTCTGTTTGCCGTCCGCTGCCTTTATTATCTTCTCGCCTTTATATTGATAGTATCTATCAATATTTATCTTTTGATCTGATAACGGACATTTGTTATATATTTCTTTATTTTCTCCCTGCTTCCTTGACCGGAAACCCTCTCTTCCGTTTTTTAACTTATTTGTTTGCTTTTACCAGGAAAAAAGTCCTTTGTCATTTTCTTTCCTCTTTTCTTTGTTTAATTTAACCGGAAATTCCTATTTCCGTTTGTACAATATACAACAGTAGTAGTAGTAGTAGTAGTAGTAGTAGTAGGGGAATGGGCCTTTTCATTGTCTTACACGGACTGTGGTTTCTCGATGTAAGAGCTCGAGATTTTGTAGTTTCATTTGTAACAAAAATCTCAAGACTAACTTTACGTAGCTTGCAAGGTGGTTATTCGAAGATGCTGGATTCAGGTTGGGGTTGCTATCGGAGCCGATATGATGCGCTAGAGAACCTGTAAACAGCGATGAAATTAGTGCATCACTAATGATCACCCTGTACGCATTCAAAAAATGTATCTTATGACCCCATGCAAAATCTACATAAAAAGAACGTGGACAAATCGGTGGACAATGCAAACAGGTTGCAAATGAGACGTTTTTTCTCTATGTAATATGAGTATAAATCCTTTAAGACTAGTTAAAAAATATCTGTATATGTGATAAGTCCCATATCACATATATACGCGTGGTGTAATGGTTAATGTCATGGGAACTGGACGCGTCGCACCGAGTTCAAATCCTGGATGTGGTAATTGCATTTCACTTAGCGCTAATCCTACTCTCCATCCAGCTATGGAAAAATAGTAGGGCAGACTAGGCTCTTTAACCTTGGTTAGGCAACTGGTCTAGGAGAAGGAAAACTCTGAATTCAAACCTGTTGAACTCCGCTTAAGAAATTTATCCTGTGTCACATCCTGATCGTGTGGAGGGGTTGGTAAATATATATGTGATAAGTCTCAAGGCTGACACCTTTGTGAAGATTTAAAAAAAATAGATATTGAAATGCAATGCAAACATGTCAAAAGCCAGCTCAATGTAAACACTAATAGAAAACATATATATTCAGGAGCTGATAGTAGATTTGGCGCTCCACCTCAGACGCTAAAATAATCTCCTTGGTCTAGCGCTAGTGAAAAGGGGATCGACTCCCTCGCTGCATGGCTGATGCCGACATTAGGCCGCCCCGACGGCTTTACTTTATTCTTAAAATAACGTCAGAGGTCCAGTGGCTTCGGTTCTGGACCTTTCAAGCTATTATCGTTGATCCCAGGGGTCCATCCCCCCACGCAACACCTGCCCCCTCGATTTAAAGGGCCAGGGCAGGGCTTTTAGTGACTGAGGCGCGCCTTTGAGGGGGAATGTCAACGGAATCAACGCATTTTTTGCACCCACCATCCACGAGTCTCGGTTTGTGGGTGGTCCCACATTATTAGTGCTATGTGCCTAACGTGGGGTACGTGGTAAATATCATGTAAGTAAAGTAAAGTCGGTATCAGCCAGTCAGCGAGGGAGTCTATCTTCTTTTCAATAGCGCTAGACCAAGGAGATTGTGTTTTAGCATCTGAGGTGGAGCGCCACACCTACCATCAGCTCCTTACTTTACCGCACAGATCCCTGTGCAACACATACGCTGAGTTGGCGAGGACCGAACAAACAAATATCCGTATAACATATAAATGTGTGTACTAACCCTTAAAAAAATGAATACAGACTGAAAACAAGCTACGAAGATGAGTTAAAAAGTAATGCCATTTTGTTTAGGACAGGTATAATTACCAACAAAAGAACATGTATCATACATCGAAATTCGGGTACAAATCTTTAGAACAATGTAAACCGGTCGAAAACCATCCATTTTGCCCAATGCAAACATTCTTTGTAAACTATACTTAAAAAGTTACATATAAATATGTGAAAATAAAATGGAAATTAATCCGACAGTATGAATAAGATATAATGAAAAAACAAACGATGTTTACAACTGAAATAGGCTCATCAGAAGAGAAAGTGTGCAAACCGTTTCGGGGCCAAATCTCTTGACGGTTTAAAAAGCAACACTCGGCAGTTGTAAACATCGTTTGTTTTTTCATTATATCTTATTCATATAAATGTGTGTAGAAAACCCCTAAAAATGAATATAGGTTGAAAACAAGCTAGGTGGGCTTGTCAAAAAGTAATGCCATTTTGTTTAGGACAGGTATAATTACCAACACAGGAACATGTATCCTACATCAAAATAAAGCTGGTCGTCTCTGGATCACATCCCTATTCATCCACATAGTCACCGTTTCTCTCAATAGCAATGTTTCCCCTTTGAATGGGAGCCTGTATCCCTGCTCTGTAAAATTCTGTTGGCTATTCTTTGAACCATTTATTCACTACAGATTTCACTTCCTTGTCATAGGAATAATGTTTGCCTCTCAAACCCTCTTTCATGGGGCCAAATAGATGATAGTCTGAGGGCGCTAAATCTGGTGTGTATGGAGGATGCGGTAAAGTTGTCCAACCGAATGAGTCGATTTTCTCCCTTGTCCTTATGCTTGTGTGTGGTCGAGCATTGAAGGAAGACATTCACTCGTCGGATTCTTGCTCTGATCCTCGTTACGGTCTCAATGTAGGCCTTAGTTTTATAGGAAAATAACTTTACATGAAATAAAGAAAATGGCATTACTTTTTGACTCGCCCACGTAATTTTTCTCAATTTAGACGTTATTAAAAAAGCAAAAAACGTAAACTTCCGTACACAGCTGAATATATTTTATTCAGCGCCTTATCGTGATATGTTCGTCTTACGCTTAATTATATTAAAGTAAATCTCATAAGCTTAGACAACGACTAACAAATAAAACCTGATAAATACGTTGATATCCCCCTATGTAAGGTACAGTGACCTAGATAGAGCGCTGAAGATGGAATTTAAAACATCATTTTCTTGAGAAGATCTTCTTTGTTTTCGTTTATGCAAGATAGAGAAAATAAATTGAAAAAAAAAAAGATAAAATAGACGAAGTCAATGTGGAAAATGACAACATCAAAAATAAAAATAAAATGAAAATATGAAATAGCTACGGTCAAAATAGAGCCACTTTGGTTTATTAGCAAACACTTTCGGTCTATTAGTAAACACATTGGTCTATGTGTAAACACTTTGTTCTATCAGTAAACACTTCGGTATATTAGTAAACACTTCGGTCTATTAGTAAACAATTTGGTCTATAAGTAAACACTTCGTTCTATTAGTAAACACTTTGGTATATTAGTAAACACTTCGGTCTATTAGTAAACGCTTTGGTCTATTAGTAAACGCTTTGGTCTATTAGTAAACACTTCGGTATATTAGTAAACACTTTGGTCTATCAATAAACACTTCGGTCTATTAGTAAACACTTCGGTCTATTAATAAAAACTTTTGGTCTATTAGTAAACACTTCGGTCTATTAGTAAACACTTCGCTCTATTAGTAAACACTTTGGTATATTAGTAACCACTTCAGTCTATTAGTAAATACTTCGGTCTATTAGTAAACACTTTCGGTCTATTTAGTAAACGCTTCGTTCTATTAGTAAACACTTTGGTCTATTAGTAAACGCTCCGGTCTATTAGTAAACACTTTGGTCTATTAGAAAACACTTCGGTCTATTAGTAAACAATTTCGGTCTATTAGTAAACACTTTCGTTCTATTAGTAAACACTTCGTTCTATTAGTAATCACTTTTGTCTATTAGTAAACACTTATTAGAAAACACTTTGGTCTATTAGTAAACACTTCGGTCTATTAGTAAACACTTTGATCTATTAGTAAACACTTCGGTCTATTAGTAAACACTTTGGTCTATTAGTAAACACTTTGGTATATTAGTAAGCACTTTGGTCTATTATTAAACACTTTGGTCTATTAGTAAACACTCCGGTCTATTAGAAAACACTTTCGGTCTATTAGTAAACACTTTGGTCTATTATTAAACACTTTGGTCTATTAGTAAACACTTCGATCTATTAGTAAACACTTTGGTCTATTAGTAAACACTTCGGTCTATTAGTAAACACTTTGGTCTATTAGTAAGCTCGTCGGTCTATTAGTAAGCACTTTGGTCTATTAGTAAGCACTTTGGTCTATTAGTAAACACTTTGGTATATTAGTAAGCACTTTGGTCTATTAGTAAACACTATGGTCTAGTAGTAAACACTTTGGTCTCTTAATAAGCACTTTGGTCTATTAGTAAACACTTTGGTCTATAGTAAGCACTTTGGTCTATTAGTAAACACTTTGGTCTATTCATAAACACTTTGCTCTATTAGTAAACACTTTGGTATATTAGTAACAACTTCAGTCTATTAGTAAATACTTCGGTCTATTAGTAAACACTTTCGGTCTATTAGTAAACACTTCGGTCTATTGGTAAACACTTCGGTCTATTAGTAAACACTTCGGTCTATTAATAAAGACTTTGGTCTATTAGTAAACACTTCGGTCTATTTGTAAACACTTTGGTCTATTAGTAAACACTTTAGTCTATTAGTAAACACTTCGGTCTATTAGTAAACACTTTCGATTTATTAGTAAACACTTTCGTTATATTAGTAAACACTTTGGTCTATTAGTAAACACTTTCGGTCTATTAGTAAACACTTCGGCCTATTAATAAACACTTTAGTCTATTAGTAAACACTTTCGGTCTATTAGTAAGCTCGTTGGTCTATTAGTAAACACTTTCGGTCTATTAGTAAACACTTTGGTCTATTAGTATGCTCGTTGGTCTATTAGTAAACACTTCAATCTATTAGTAAACACTTTGGTCTATTAGTAAGCTCGTTGGTCTATTAGTAAACACTTTGGTCTATTAGTAAACACTTTCAGTCTATTAGTAAACACTTTGGTCTATTAGTAAACACTTTGGTCTATTAGTAAACACTATGGTCTATTAGTAAACACTTCGGTCTATCAGTAAACACTTTGGTCTATTAGTAAACACTTCGGTCTATTAGTAAACACTTTGGTCTATTAGTAAAGATTTTGGTCTATTAGTAAACACTTTGGTATATTAGTAAACACTTTCGGTCTATTAGTAAAAGCTTCGGTCTATTAGTAAACCCTTTCGATCTATTAGTAAATGCGTCGGTCTATTAGTAAACACTTTGGTCTATTAGTAAACACTTTGGTCTATTAGTAAACACTTCGGTCTATTAGTAAAGACTTCGGTCTATTAGAAAACACTTTCGGTCTATTAGTAAACATTTTCGGTCTATTAGTAAACGCTTCGGTCTATTAGAAAACGCTTTGGTCTATTAATAAACACTTCGGCCTATTAATAAACACTTTGGTCTATTAGTAAACACTTTGGTCTATTAGTAAAAACTTTGGTCTATTAGTAAACACTTTGGTCTATTAGTAAACATGTTGGTCTATTAGTAAACACTTCGGTATATTAGTAAACACTTTGGTCTATTAGTAAACACTTCAGTCTATTAGTAAATACTTCGGTCTATTAGTAAACACTTTCGGTCTATTAGTAAACACTTTGGTCTATTAGTAAACACTTGGTCTATTAGTAAACAATTCTGTCTATTAGTAACCACTTCAGTCTATTAGTAAACACTTTCGGTCTATTAATAAACGCTTCCGTCTATTATTAAACACTTTGGTCTATTAGTAAACACTTTGGTCTATTAGTAAACACTTCAGTCTATTAGTAAATACTTTGGTCTATTAGTAAACACTTTCGGTCTATTAGTAAACACTTTCTTTCTATTAGTAAACGCTTCGGTCTATTAGTAATCACTTTTGTCTATTAGAAAAAACGTTGGTCTATTAGTAAACACTTTAGTCTATTAGTAAACACTATTTCAAAAAGAATTTGAATATTTGAATATGAGTAAAGACCCTTAAAAAAGATTCAAATTTCCGTGATGGCTCCCGATTACGACAAATAAGTTCCCGAGTTCGAAAAGAAGGTTTCCGAGTCTGAGAATTTTCCCGATTCCGACAAGAAATACCGGAAGAAGGCCGGAGGTCATATCGGCCGAAACGTTGTACAGATAACAATGAAGATGAGGACAATTTTTAATATCAATATGGAAATTAGCCTACCCGTTCACGTTGTAAACCGCTATTTTGTTGTATATATATTATATTATGTACATACGGTCAACAGTATTAATAATGTAAATAAGTTTTATTGATAATTGAGTTTTAAATAAAAATAAAATCATCGAGAATGTAACGTAAATAACTACGGGAATTGTAACTTGCGTAGTAATATAGTTTTGGCTACAGACAGACACACAATGTCTATCATAATAAGATATACAAACTATTAAACAATGAAATTAGGTTGAAAACAAGCCAGTTTCTTTCAATGTAAACACTACTTAAAAAAGGAATGAAAATCCGTCGGAAAACTTCTATTGTTGTTCAATGGAAACACACTATGTAAACAATATGTTGTATCATCGAGGTGGAAAAGATACCAGAAGAATGGTGAGTTAATACATTTATTAAGCACCAGCATCCGGTGCCAAACAGATACATACAAACACAGAACAAATAAGTACAGACAATTAAGAACACAAAACTTACACTAAATAGAGGAGGATCAAATGCGGCATAGCCGATGCAGTCAAGTCAGTCTGAATATTTTTCAGCATTTTACCCCACTTTAATCGTAGGATATTTTTATAGCTATGAGCCAGTCCATCTGGTAGAGTGCTGAAGGGGTGCTAGTTAGTCTACAACTCAATACTTTAGAAAATATATACATTTGTGTACAGCCCCCTTAAAAAATGAATACAATTTAAAAACGAGCCATTTTCCCTCTATACAAATACGACCTTAAAAAAGAACGAAGGAATTTTTATACAACCCCATAAAACAATGAATACAAGGTAAAAACGAGTTATTTTTGCTCGCTACTAAAATAAGACAGAATCATATAATCCTGTGTACACAATTGTATAGAGTTTATACTGCGCCTTATCGTGATATGTTCGTCTTGCTCTTAATTATATTAAAGTAAATCACATAAGCCTAAACAACGACCAACAAATAAAACCTGATAAATGCGTAGATATCCCCCTATGTAAGGTACAGTGACCTAGATAAAGCAATGAAGATGGAATTTAAAACATCATTTCCTTGAAAAGAATCTCCTTTGTTTTCGTTGATGAAAGATAGAGAAAATAATTTGAAAGAAACAAGATATAAAACAGTCAATGTGGAATATGACAACAGCAAAAAAGAAAATTAAAAAAAACACACAAAAAACACAAAAATGTTTAATGAAAATATGAAATAACTAAGCAGGAAAGAATAAAGTTGTTGATGCGAGCCTAGGAGGAAGATTTTCCAGTCTTCCATCCGATTAAGACGGCTTAAGTGCCATTATTTTTTTCTTCTTCATCCGCGTTTTCAGAAAATAACCCCCAGTCAATTTCCTGCATTTTTGTATTTAGTTTGTCGTAAGTTGTACCGTAAACAATCAAACAGAGTAGCTATGAGCATCTTCATTCTGGCTCTCTTCATCTCATATACACAGTATTTCTATTTCTGTCTCTGTCTCTATCTCTTTATCTGTCTGTCAGCATGTCTGTCTGTCTGTCTGTCTGTCTGTCTCTCTATATATATATATATATATGTGTGTGTGTGTGTGTGTGTGTGTGTGTGTGTGTGTGTGTGAATCTCTCTCTATACCCCTCTGTCTTAATATATATATATATATATGCATATATAAAACATCAGTTATATATATATATATATATATATATATATATATATTAGTTGTCGTCGGGGCGGCCTAAAGTCGGTATCAGCCAAACAGCGATGGAGTCTATCCCCTTTTCACTAGGACTAGACCAAGGAGATTGTTTTTGTGTCTGAGGTGGAGCGCCACACCTACCATCATCTCCTTGAATATATATATATATATATAATATT
This sequence comes from Doryteuthis pealeii, assembly GCA_023376005.1. Classification (NCBI taxonomy): domain Eukaryota; kingdom Metazoa; phylum Mollusca; class Cephalopoda; order Myopsida; family Loliginidae; genus Doryteuthis; species Doryteuthis pealeii. Next base: position 62,513,623 of record CM042167.1, on the reverse strand, counting down.
ATGAAAAAATTGAAAAACACAAATTCATAAACGAGTAATATTTATTTCGCCTACGCTGCAGTGTTTTATCTGTTTCAATAGATCTTCATCAGGACTTTCGTTAGTTTGAGGAAAAATAAATTCATCACAGACCGACAAAGCAAAAGAGTCTCACAGATTTATTATTTTCTGTTGTAAATTTATTCACGCTTGGCAAAACAGGACGAGAGGTCACAATAAGGTTAAGAGACGTTCATCAAAAACTCTGTAACTGTTGTTAACGATTATGTTTGAATTCAAATGGATTCACTATACTAACTGTGCATAATTGATAGTATACTCATTAACTATGCAACTTTAGTAATAAAGGAATTGTATTACAAAGCTAGTGTACAAATTAATTAATTGCTTTACACTAACTGTGCATAATTGATAGTACACCCCTCAACTATGCAACAATGATATATAGTAATCGTGCGATTGGAGTTCGAACTCGTTTGCTATGAAGCTGCAGACCAGCATGCTAGCCACTACGCCACGAGAACTACATCACAGCAAATAATACTCACAATTATCTAAAAGTTTTCCAGCAGCCACCTTCTTGATCCAAGAGAGCACCACATCCTTCAGACACGATGTTTGGTTCCGTCTTGAGTTCATGAAAGAAAATGCACAATAATCAAACAACAACGGAAGCGCGTGGTGTAATGGTTATTACTGTCGGAAATGGACTCAGTGACTGGAGTTCAAATCCTAGATGAAGCTGTTTGCATTTTGCATGCCGATAATACCCTTGGGAAAGGTATTGGTCATCGCCCCTGGCAGGTCTTCTTGCACAGTATCCAGTATGCACAGAGCTGATTGATGTAGATTTTTGCTGGTCACCCTACACTGGTGTGTTCATGTGCAGGTGTCCACAGGAGAATGTCACTTATGAGTTCGTCCTTGCTTCTCCAGCATGTCTTAATTGGATAGTTTGTGTGATAGGAAGCAAGCGGACGTACAGTTTTTTTTTTGTTGGGTGCTGCTTTCACGTTTTGTTCAAGACAACATGTAGCATCCGTGTATAGTTCCCTTCTAGCTTTTTTCTCTAAGCGCTTTGTTAGGTTCCAAGTCATGCAGCTGTACAGTAGCACTGACATGGTTAGAGATAGCAAGAATGTTTGCTTTATCTTATCATTGAGATCAGATTATCTTGCCCCAGAAGAAATTCTGTTGATTTGGTTTTCAAAATTCTATAGGAATTTGCAGAATTGTATTTTGATACAATTCTGCAAATTCCTATAGAATTTTGAAAACCAAATCAACAGAATGGCAAAAATTAAGTCTTAAAGTGTATGGTGAGTGGGGTGGGGAGGATATTTCTTTATAAGTTTGTTTTTAAAAAACAAACATTTTTAGTTGTTGACAATAAGGGGCATAATTCCAAATATTTTTGTGGGAAGATTAATTGAGATGTAACTATAACATCGCCCAACGTGACCAACCAACTCTATTCGAATCCTCTGCACTGTTCTCACATTGACACACACGCACTCTGAAATATTGTAGTATATAAAGAAAAATGAAAAAACACAGGTTTAAATCGGTTAAGTGGTGAGTTTATTGACCGACGCTGCAGTGTTTCGATCTATTAATTAGATCATCTTCAGGGCATTTGTTGGTATGTGGAAGGTGATAAGAAATTATTTATCACAGAATAACGAGAAAAGCGCGTGGTAGTCCTTGTTATTCAGTCTGTTTAAAAAATTTTGAGGTTTGAAAAAGGAGACGGTTTGAAATATGGCATCAAATATTCTATTTTATGGCGACGCTGTAAGTGTGTGTATCGAAAGGAAACATTGTGCATTTTTTATGTATGTGGTTGTGTGTCTGTAAATTTTTCGCGATAAACGACAGCGGAAGTAAACCTTAAGGTTGTGTGTGCGTGTGTGTGTGTGTGTGTGCGTGTGTGTGTGTGTGTTTCATTTTTCTTAATATACTACATACCGTCGGATTCACTTCCTTTCTTCACACTCTGAAATATTGTATTAGCTCAGACTTAATGAAATTTAGGTCCCTAACAGGTACTATTATAATGCGTCAGAGTGAACCTGGCAGTAATTACAGCAAAAAAGTGTCCCCCACCCTCCCGAAATCTCCAGAACCCAAGCCTCAACAGTGGATGCAGCTACTGAAATTTTGCCAGATTTGCATATGAGCATATGCAGAAATTCAAAATTAAATGCTGAGTGAGAAAATAATGTAATTTAATAGTCTTTCAGGTGAAGAGATTGACACTCACTGAGTGTCCCTTGTGTAACTGTAAAGTATGTTGAGCTAATCTCGCAGGAAAAATGTGAACTGAGGTAGAAAGATATGAAAACAGGTTGAAATATTAATGTAAATAACGATTGAAACATGAATTAAAGAAAAATATTTGCAAAGACAATAATTTTGCACTTTAACTAAAAGCGTAAAGATACAAATACTTATACACCCTATGTGTAAAATTTAATACACACAGGCGTAAAATCTAATACACCCATATGTAAAATCGAGTACGATGATATATTGCATTCAGCCATCATCATCATCATCATCATCATCAACAACAACATCGCTAGTAGCACGGATATCCATGAAAATCTCTCGATAACCGTCCCTATCACTCGTTGGCCTAGAGAGGTCCTCTGCGCAGCATCCAGTATCCAGAGCTTGTCAATGTACAACGTCGCTTGACGGTCCTCACTAGCGTGTCCATGTGCTAGCTTCCATAGGAGAACGTCACATATGAACTCGTCTTTGCTTCTCTAGCAGTGTCCAGCGTGTCTTATTCGTCTTACCCGGATGGTTTCTGTAATAGGAGGCGTTTGGTCGTACAGCTGTTTTTTCGTGGAATGTCATTTCCACGGCTTATTTAAAATTGCACGCATCATTCTTGAACAAATTGTGGGTTGTTGGATTATTTTTGTGATATAAGGTGTGCTGCAATACACCACTAAAATTTATAGACTATATATTCTAGCCAAGACAAGACATTAGGTTTATAAGTTCCCAAAATACACACTGAATTGTCCAATTGGACACATGGCCTAGTGGATAAGGTAGTTAGGTTAAGATAGTTCTAAGTGACAGTTATCACTGAAATATGAGCTTTTTTTCCTTCTCCTAAACTATTTGGCTTCCCAAGGTTAAAGAGCCCTGTCTTCACTACTATTTACCCATAGCTGAAGGGAGTATAGTTGGATACATACATTTCCCAACAGACACATCCACAATATATATATATATATATATATATATATATATATATTATATATATATATATAGTCATCCACAGACACCGTGCTACGATTTATCCAGTCACTTCAGTGTGGCTAGATATTTGTAAGCTACCTACAGTTCGAATAGAAAACGGATCGATTAAGTATCAATCGGACAGCTTAACCACTCGGTTATCGTCACCTACAGAAGGGGATTTTAACTGTTTTAATACACACATCTGTATGTATGTAAAGGCCGCCATAGAGTGCCCCCTCCCTTTTATAGGAGAGCGTTGCATTTACGCTTTAGTTTGCGGTCGTCAGCGTAATCCCCTCCAAAGTGCTCAACCCCAGGGGGATGCGGAGCATATATATATATATATATATATATATATATATATATATACATATATATATATATATATTTGTGAATAAAAATGTCTTAATAAAATAAAAACGTGGTCTGACGAAGCTCGGTGGGCCTCAGATACCCATGAGTGGAAATGGTCCATAATCACGATACCCATGGTATTTAAGGCCTTTTTATTCACAAATAAATTTGCTCTGTACAATAGACATTGAGCTCTCCCACGGAATCTGAACTCTACTACAAACTACTGTTAGAAAATTGGCTAGAATCACCCTTGTACCAAGAAACTTGGTACCCCAACAAAGAATATATATATATATATGTATATTGAAATTACATAGAATCGCACTGGTGGTGCCGATTTTGACGTGAGTACTTGGAGTCTGACCTTTTGTTGAAATAACCATTCTACTTGAATTTGTATAGATTATCTAGACAGAGATCCTAATCCCGATTTCTACTTTGGTTGAAGCAGCGCTACACATGCAGCTTCTCCTTGGCATGAATAGGTTAGTGGAGCCCTTCCCTTTCCAGATCGCGTTTGAATTCAGATTTTCCTTCTATTAAAAGTTCCCCTAATAAGGTTAAACAGACTAGTACACCTTAACTATTTACTCATAACTAGAGAAGGAATAGTTAGATTAATACTTTTCCCGTGGGTGTTAATTCTAGGTGAAATTCAAACAGCCTTGCTCAGGATTTGAACTCGAGTAACCGCATCAACTAACTACGATGATTACTGCTATATAACAAACACCTCCACATGGATATTTACAAAAAATGTATATATATATATATATATATATATATAAACAAATTTTTTTGTGATGAAACAAAGAAAATACAGAGCTCAATCACAAATTGATTTTTTATAGATCAATGTTTATTATAAACAGCTACCTCGGAAATCTTCAAACAATGTCCCCATAAGAGAAAATTCTTCCTAAATGCATGGATAAGAAAAGCTCAACATCCACCCTGAAAAACAATTCTACAATTTTTTACAAAAAATCTGATATTTCAACAATAAAAAAATGGATTTTCGACAAACGAACAATACCATCCACCTTTGTATTATGTTGGAAAAAAATTTAAAGACTCTACCATATATATAAAAAATGTTTTTTTGAAAACATATACATCC
>CM042167.1:62498885-62501385 GCA_023376005.1 Doryteuthis pealeii | reverse complement strand
ATTTTATATTAATGTTTTTTTTTTCATTTTTTATGCATATTGCCTCAAGAATTTGTAGGCGTTTATTATTGTTATTTTATCGATGATTTTAATATTATATACATATAATATATATATATAAAAGTAATTGGTAATTTGCTTGAAGCATTGTTAGTATGTTATAAAATAATAAAAAATTCGAAGGCAATACAATGCGTAAAAAATAAGACAAAAGATGTTTATATGTCTAATCGATTTCAAAGCGAAGCTTTATCATCAGAGATTATATTTCAGAAATGACGTGCTTATGTTTTTTTTTATTTGTGTGGGTTATAATTTCTCTTCTTATTTCCTTTTCCTCTCCTTTTTTCCTCTCTTTCTTCTTCTCCTCCTTTATGAATGGGCGAATAACTGTAATTTCTTATTTCTCTCTTTCTTTTTTTTCTTTCTTAAAAGTTTGTTGAGAACAAGGCTGACATCCGGTAAGATGTTGCAATGTGTTGCATGTCATAATTTCAAAAACAAAAATGAACAAATAAATAAAAACCGTTAATAGAAAAAATTTTTTTTTTATATACTTAGCTTTTGTTTCGCTTTCACCTTTCATTTCTTATTCTTTCTCCCTCTCTTTCTTTTTTTTTGTTATTTCTCTTCTTTTTCTTTTTTCCCCCTTTATCCCTTTGTACTCTAATTTAAATTATTTTTTAATAGTAAATAAAAGATTATCTTAAATTATGTATTAGTATTGATATGATTCTTTTTTATTTTTTTTTTTAGAAAATATCTTTTATGAGTATTTTTTTTCTCTTTTCTTTTTAAACTTAAATAGATATAAATATATTATATATAATAATATTATATATATATATACCATACCGGCTCTAAGTAATGACCACGTGACCGGAAATAATTAAACTGCTCGGTAGCAAATAGATCTGCGATATCCCCATGACGAATGAACGAGGACTGTTGCGAAATACGGTGGACGCTTTGCAGAACGCTGATTGATTAATGTACTGAGTTTTACGGCATGTCACAATGTATTAGGGCTTACTTTATGCACTTGAGGTTAGAGGATCGCTTTTATTATAACAGTACTTATGTTTATTTTTCTATCTCAAATCCCAAATTAACCGTGTCTTCATTATATATATATACTATATCTATATATACTTACTTATTATATATAAATAGTATCCAATTGCTGCTTTAACTTTTCCATCGCCATGTGTCATGCGTAAATTACGACAGCAGCGTAACGCCGAATTACGCCCAGAACCCAACTTGCCAAATCACATGTAGAGTTTAAGTATATACATGGATAAAAATATCCACACTAAAACACCAGCAATGAGAATCCTTGAAATAGACTTTGGCCATGCTACGCAGTTGATTAATCTGCCAAACTCGCTATTTAAACAACCTACCAAGTCGGGATCTCAGACAATAAACAAATTCACTTGAAACAGCTGAATACTGATCTCACAAAACAATTCTGCACACACACAACACACACACACACACACACTCACACACACACACACACACACCAACACAATATATATATATTAATATATATATATATATATAAAGGGTCCGGTTTGGCTTCAGTTTTTAGAGTGTCCACCTCCCAAACTCTGCGCATGAGTAGCAAGCTTCTGTCGGTAAAGGGGGAGCATGATGCGTAGGTGTTTGCTCCAACTCAGTCGCAAAAACCGATTTCCCGGTCTTGCGCTAACGTAATATGAATAGACTCCCTCGCTGTGGGCTGATACCGAAATAGGCATTTTAATTATATAATATATATATATATATATATATAATATATTTATATTATATATATAGTTAATCATTTGTTGTTTGGAGAAATGAGAATAAAGTGCTCAATTACTTCTGTAAGACGGAACAGCCGAGATAAATGTCTGCTCAGAAAACCAGTGGTATTCTGTACATATATATATATATATTATATATATATATAATATATTACTAAGTGTACAATACTTTAAGTGGCAATTACTACACTGGTTTCCTGAAGAGCATTTATCTTCGCTGTCCGTCTTACAGGAAAGTAATTGAGCACTTTATTCTTCATTCTCCAATGTATAACAAATGATTTACTTATTAATAATAGCTAAATATATATTATATATTATATATATATTATGTGTGTGTGTTGTGTGTGTGTGTGTGTCGTATTTAGGCACGCATTTTTCTTGTAGTCATATATGTTAAATAATGCCAGCCATTTTCTGTCTGCAAATTTTGTCTTTTGTTTTTTCGTCATTGCGGCATTATTTTTGTAATATCTGGCGACAATACACCTACATACAATAGCCTCAATACCCAAACATCTAAAATCACTCTTTTGTCCCAATAATTAATTCCGGAAAATACTTAACGATAACACTACCATTATAGAAACCACAATCATGTAAAAACGACAAAAAAATTTCAGATGCACTGCCATATTAGACACAAAATCCAAAACTAAACAAAAATAAACTTTGATAATAGCACC
>CM042167.1:62488885-62493885 GCA_023376005.1 Doryteuthis pealeii | reverse complement strand
AAAATCCTCTGGCAACTCTGAAAGACAATTACACTACTCTTCAAAGACATTTACAAAAAGAAATGTATACACTAAACATTACTACTAACCAGAATAAACTGTTAACCCAATATAATCCTTATTGCCTTTACCTTTTCCTTTATACAACAGTCTTAAACTAACTATTTTGTGTGACTTTATTTTTCTGTTATAACACCATTTTGATTCAACACTACCTGTAATAAATATTAGAATCTAATAATATGTTAAACATCTGTCAGCATGAATGATAACCCAACGAAAGTTACATGCACATAAAATACCAAACAACCAACCTTATGTTAATCTCTTCTTGCTTATTTGTTAACATGAACAGTCTAGCAAAAAAATGTGCTAGGTTGTATATGTTCAAACCAGGCGACATACCAGAGCACACCACACATTTTACTGAAACTTCAATAGGAATTAGACACACATAGGAAGTATTATTTCATGATTATTTATCAGACTTTTAAAACGCCAGAAAGAAGTGTTGGAGACCCTCAGATGCTACGTGGAGTTGCTAAACACTGTAGTCAAGGCCTGGATAACAAGGGTAGCCACTAGTAGGCTATACGTATTCAGCAGGATTCGCGCCGAATGCCACCACCTCTGGGGGAAATAATGTAAAAAAATTATTTTCGGCTAATTTGAGCGACTTCCACAGTCCCGAATTTTGGCCGCCAGAACTGAAATGATGTCTGATACCGAAACACTTATATATGACAATAAAATTTGTTCCCTGATTCTAACACCTGTGCTTTGTTATATTTTTTGAAAATATTTTCTTCATCTATATATATAGTATATATCAAATAATATAATATATGTAAGTGAATTAATAATGAAAAACAAGTCTATTAAAGGCTTACATTGGCACCTTCGAAATTGAAAATACGTTGAGTCTTCCCATTGAAAATGACAGAGTTGGACGAGTCAATAACTTAATTTAATTTCACCGTTCAAGTGTACAGAAATGACGGCTATAAATTTAATCTTTCGATATGATCACAAGTTGTGGAATAATGCACACAACTCGATTATGTATTAGATAAATATGCTTGGTCTACTATAATCAGTGTCACCTTTCCAAACAATATTTAAGTATTATCTATCTTTAAATCATCTATTATGAATATATAATATAATATAATCATATTATATATATATATATATATTCATATATCATTATTATAATATATATATATATAATGTGTGTGTGTGTCTATATTCTATTTATTTCATCAATCATATATTCAATCATTAATATAATTATAATATATATATATAATATATATATATATATATATATATATTGTATATATATGATACTTATACGGTTGTTCAGATACATTACTCATTGGTTTCGCAAGCAGCGAGATAGCTATTTCTATCTTAATATATTATCCAATACTTCTCACTCACTCTCTCCTCTCTCTCCCTATCTATCTAATATATTACTATCTATCTCTCTTCTCTCAGTTCTTATCAGATGTCAATCTCATCTCTCGACACCGATCTATCTATCTCTCTTCACTCGTTCTCATTGTTCCTCTCCTCTCTCTGCTCTCTCTCTTCTCCTCTCCTCATATTAATATATATATATATATAGATATTATATAATATATATATTATTATATATATACTCATTCCTTCTTTTTTCAGTATTATATATATATAATATCCAACATTTACCTATCTGTCAATTTGTTCATATTTAATACAACACCACAAACCACACACACACGTACACACAAACCACACCTACTATAATATTAATTAATATATATATATTATATACTATTATTATATAGTATACATATATACATTATACATGTTATATATACACATACATATATATTATATATTTATATATATATTATATATATATATATGGTGTGTGTGTTGTCTGTGTCTCGTGTCTGTGTGCTATACCGATGTATATCCAATATCATATATATATAATTACTATATTATATATATTATATTATATAAGTAATACTAAACTACTATACTCTGTTAATCGATAACTAATCTATGTATTACACTTCCTTCACATCTAACGTCATTTTAATTCTTTATTTTATAAATAACCGAGACATCACTCACCCTCTGGTATTTCCGTCGAATAAGAAAGTGTTTATTATGCAGCGTCCTATTACGCTAGTATTTCGTCGATGAAACTAAACTTTCTTGATGGGCATTTGCCTCTTTCAGTGCATTAACATAATATTTTCTTAATCCATTTGATAGAAACGGCAGATTATTCTTAACAGTATGTTAATCACTATATATGGCCAGAATATGAATTTTCTAATTTTCTCATTTTCCTCATTAGTATATAATATATAATATACTAATAATATATATAATATATAATATATTATATATATATATATATATGTGTGTGTGTGTGTTGTGTGTGTGTGTGTGATGTGTGTGTGTGGTGTGGAGAGAAAGTAGACAAAAATGGAGTGTTATGGAAAAACTGGTGTTTATTTCGACGATGACAACGTTTCGGTTATTTAACCTTCTTCAGGACTGAAAATATAGTTCTGCTTCAATGATGGACATTTTCAGAATGGAAGGAACAGTAGGTTGTCAGTAGGGACAGGCGTTGGTTGTGTGAGCCCGGTGGATTTTTCTTCTCTCTAGGATGGGGAGTGTTTAAATTATTGATGCAGTGCTGGGTCAAAAGTTTGGGATGCTGGGATGGGTCATGCCTGAAGTGTGTATGTGGTATGTGATGTTATGTCTGTTTAACTTGTCTAATATATGTGTGTGTTTGGAACTGATTGTCATTATTTTATATGTGTGGAGTTCTTTGTTTTTTTTAAAAAATCGTTTTGTCCATTCTATTTGTCTATTTTTATTCAGTAGTATCTAGTTTCTGTGTGACTCTGTCTATATATTTTAACTTGAATTTTGAAACATCCCGTGTATTTGTCTACGTTTCTTCACATATTGTCCTTATATTTCTCACCACGACCACATACACACACACACACATAACCTATATATATATATATAATATATATAATATATTATATATACATGTGGTGTTGTGTTTCTTAAAATGGGGTACCCCACCACACACACACACACACACATAATATATATATTATATATTATATTANTGCAGGTTCCAATAGCCTTAGCGGAAATTTACAGGGTTGAGAAGTTTCAATAGGTTTTCCTTCCTCCTAGACGGTTTGGGCCTAACCAAGGGGTTAAAGGAGGCCAGTCTGGGTCCCTACTATTTATCCTAGCTGGGAAGAAAGAGTAGGATTTTCATTACCTTTACCAAGGGGTAATTAGGCGGGGCTAAGGTGAAATGCAATTGACCTACGTCCAGGGATTATGAAACTCGGGCACGTGTCTATATGATAGTATATTAGTATATATTAATAATATATATATAATATAGTATAAGTATACACATTTCCATTATCTATCTATATATATCATTCTTTCTTTCTTTTACTATCTCCATATGTATTGTCTAAATAGTTAGTGTATGTCTATCTATTAATATTTTTTTCTTCCGATATCTATCAATCTATCTATCTATCTATCTCCAACTTTTCATATCTTCTATCTATCCCATCTGTTCATATCTATCTATCTATCTATATCTAAATTTCCATTATCTATCTATCTATTCTATCTATAACATTCTTTCTTTCTTTTGCTATCTCCATATGCATTGTGTGAAATAGTTATTGTCTGTCTATTAATATTTTTCTTCCGATATCTATCTATCTATCTATCTCTCTCCAAATTTTCATATCTATCTATCTATTTATCTATCTCCATCTGTTCATATTTATCTATCTATTTATCTATCTATATCTAAATGTTCATTATCTATCTATCTATAAAATTGTTTCTTTCTTTTGCTATCTCCATATGTATTGTCTAAAATAGTTATTGTCTGTCTATCTATTAATATTTTTCTTCCGATATCTATCAATCTATCTATCTATATATCTATCTCCAACTTTTCATATCTATCTATCTATCTATTTATTTATCTCTATCTGTTCATATCTATCTATCTATTTTCCTCCGATATCTATCAATCTATCTATCTATCTCCAACTTTTCATATCTATCTATCTATTTATCTATCTCTATCTGTTCATATCTATCTATCTATCTATTTTCCTCCGATATCTATCAATCTATCTATCTATTTCCAACTTTTCATATCTATCTATCTATTTATCTATCTCTATCTGTTCATATCTATCTATCTATCTATTTTTTTCCCGATATCTATCAATCTATCTATCTATATATCTCCAACTTTTCATATCTATCTATCTATTTATCTATCTCTATCTGTTCATATCTATCTATCTATTTTTCCTCCGATATCTATCAATCTATCTATCTATCTATCTATTTCCAACTTTTCATATCTATCTATTTATCTATCTCTATCTGTTCATATCTATCTATCTATTTTTCCTCCGATATCTATCAATCTATCTATCTATCTCTATCTATCTATCTATTTATCTATTCTATCTATCTATCTATCTATCTATCTATCCAACTTTTCATATCTATCTATTTATCTATCTCCATCTGTTCATATCTATCTATCTATTTTTTCTTCCATATCTATCTATCAATCTATCTATCTCCAATTTTTCATACCTATCTATCTATTTATCTATATCCATCTGTTCATATCTATCTATCTATTTTTCTTCCGATATCTATCTATCTATCTATCTATCTATCTATCTAACTATCTCCAACTTTTCATATCTATCTATCTATTTATCTATCTCCATCTGTTCATATCTATCTATCTATTTTTCTATCTCCATCTGTTCATATCTATGTATCTATTTTTCTTCCGATATCTATCTATCTATCTATCTATCTATCTCCAAATTTTCATATATATCTATCTATTTATCTATCTCCATCTTTTCATATCTATCTATCTATTTATCTATCTATATCTA
>CM042167.1:62463885-62483885 GCA_023376005.1 Doryteuthis pealeii | reverse complement strand
ACATAGCTGAACAGAAAGGACTTACGAGGGTGAGTCAAAAAGTAATGCCATTTAGTTTAGAACAGGTATAATTACCAACAGGAACATACATCAAAATGAAGCTGCTCTTCTGTGACTCACATCCCTAGTTCTCCACATAGTCACCATTTCTCTCAATAGCAATGCTCCACCTACGAATGAGAACATGTATCGCTGCCTCGTAAAATTATGTTGACTGTTCTTTGAGCCACTTCTTCACTACTGATTTCACTTCCACGTCACTGGAATAATGTTTGCCTCTCAACCACTCATTCATAGGGCCGAAGAGATGATACTCTGAAGGCACTAAAGTGAGTATGGACGATGCGGTAAAGTTGTCTACCCGAATGAGGCGATTTTCTCTCTTGTCCTGATCCGTGTGTGTTCGAGCATTATCATGCAGAAGGGGGATATTGTCGATTGGCAAGTTGGGTCTTATTTGTCTGCTTCTTTCTCTCAGCCTCGTTAGGGTCTCAATGTAGGCCTTACTTTTATAAAAAACAAACTTCACATGAAATAAAGAAAATAGCATTACACTTTGATTCACCCATACAGCTATGTGCGGACAGTGTATGTTGAGTTTAGGACCCACCAGGGGCGATAACTGATAAATCTAAATCTAACCTGATACAATAAAACGGGACTTCTCTATTACCTTAACACTTTTTTCTTTCTTTCTTTCCCCCGTTTCCTCTTTTCATTATGTTCGATTGAAACAGGATTGCGTTATCGCGTCCGTGCGCTGACCTCCTCTCTCTATCTTTTCCCGCCCCCTTTCTTTCTTTCTTACATTTTTTCTGTGTAGCATGTGCTTTTTCTTCCTTTTGTTTCTTTATAATTAAGACGCAAAGCTCAATTATTTAGCAGAGTTGACAACACTCATAAGAAATAAGAATTCGGCGGATAAGCAACACCAGCTAATTATCTTGGACGATTTGGACGGTCTCCTTTTTAAACTGAGGGTGTTGCAAGATGGTATAGTCGTACAATTAAGGAACACGAGTATTAATATATAAATGGATCTGCAAGACTAACTTGCTAGCCATTACACCACGACGGGACGCCTAAATTACTCTTTCTGTATCAACTATTCAGGTGTTTATTTTCTTAACGAATATTAATATATAAATGGATTTGCAAGACTAACTTGCTAACCATTATACCACGACTGGACGCCTAACTTACTCTTTCTGTATCAACTATTCAGGTGTTTATTTTCTTAACGAGTATTAATATATAAATGGATCTGCAAGACTAACTTGCTAACTATCAAACCACGACGGGACGCCTAAGTTACTCTTTCTGTATTAACTATTCAGGTGTTTATTTTCTTAACGAATATTAATATATAAATGGATTTGAAAGACTAACATGGTAACTATTAAACCACGACGGGACACCTAAGTTACTCTTTGGGTATCAACTATTCAGGTGTTTATTTTGTTAACGACTCATTTAGCACTGCTGTCAACCCATAAGGTCATTCAGTACCAGAGATGATTTCTCTCTATTCGGAAATGAATTGGAACGCTGCGTAACTTTTCGAGATATATATCTAAGTTTTAATTATTTATTCAAACATTTATTTACTCATTCCTTTATCTATTTGTTTTTGTTTTTTGTATTTTTAATCAGAAATCTTTATTTTATTTATTTTTTCTTCTTCTCTATTCTGATCAAAACATTCGGTTTATCTAGTAAAGTTGACACTAAACTCGGTACAGTTGTATTATTAAGAGATGTTTAAAATGGCCATGAGAAAAACAAATGGACAAGAATCTTTTGTGTATTAATTTTTGTTTGTTTATTTGTTTGTTTTTAATTCAGCCCGATTAGTCGTCGAGTATAATAAAATTCAAATCGAAATTTAATTCAATGTGGACTCTGGACTTCCTTTCTTTTGTTTCTGTAATCAATAACCGTATCTAAAGAGGCGTTTCTTTCTGAATAATCCAGAGCCCTGGGCATGTGTGTCTATGGGAAAAAGAAACGATAAATGTGAACGTTTTGATTAAGAGTAATTAAAAATGTTTAATGAATTTGATTTTTTTTTCTCTCGGTTACTAAATTGGACAAAACGAAATACCCGATTAATTAAGAGAAAATTAAGTAATTTATATATATATATATATATATATATTATATATATATATATATATATATATTATATATATATATATTTAATTAGTTAATTTTCTTTGAATTAATCGGGTATTCTGTTTTATATGTATATAATTCTACAAAGTCAGGTTGTGAGCACGCAAGTGGCTCAGTAATCCAGCTTTGCTTTTACACGTCCCGTCGCATAAAATTCACGTGAGACCCCCGGTGTTCACTCGTATACAGAAATGTTTTTTTACGTAGTTGTCTGTCACTCAAGAAGTCCGACACAGAACCTCTGTTGCCTTCAAGGAAAGGCTAAGGAATAAACCCCGAAAATAAATCATGAGCTGGAGTCCCTAAAGGTGGTGTGATGCTGAAATCCAGTGCTACCCATCAACTCCTGCGACACTACCGTTGCCAACCGCATTGGTACCTTATCTTTCCTTTGGATTACAGCGGCAGTGTGGGAAGGGGGGATTTCCTCCACGGGCAACAGCTCATCCTCCATATGAACCCGCCCAGGCTATGCAGTTCAAAAACCTTGACACTACTCCATCGTCTCTCGTAGACGGAAGGATGCCAACAACCACCACGATGTCACCATTGGACCATATAAGACTCAAGAGACCATCCCGTGACAGGCTAGCCCTGCCACTCATACTGCATATATGGTCAGGCGTGAATGTAGGAAATGAATTCCAGGATCTCCGACTTGTCCGCTTCAGGATGGAGCGCTTGAACAGCATTGCCTCAAACCTTCTACAGCCACTATAAACGAGTCCATCCATGCCGAAGGACTCGTAGACGTTCTTTCCCAATCCTCAGAATTCACGCCAAGAGTCTTAAGATTGTTTTTATGAAACGGTTTCAGGGTTTGTGTCTTGGACGTTCCCCATAAAACACACATACACACACACACACACACACACATATATATATATATATATATATATATATATATATATATCTTATTATAATGGAGATTGTATGTTTTTCTGTCTGTAACCGAAACTATATTACTATACAAGTTACAATTCCCTTTAGGTATTTACATCACATTCTCCATGATTTTATTTTTATTTAAACCTCAATTATTAATAAAATTGTTTTACATCATTAAGACTGTTGACCATATCTACATACAAATAACATGCAGTTGTATTTATATATACAACAAAACAGCGGTTTACAGTGTGAATGGGAAGGCTAATTTGCATATTGATCTTAAAAAATTTGATTTTAATAAATATGTGCTTAATATTATTGATTTCTAATTGTTTAATTTTATCTTATTGAATATGAGCAAAAATCTCTTCAATATATCTTAAAAGAAATCCCTTAACAAAAAGAAATAACTAATATTATTCTTTACTTCCTATTTTAACTAAATAGTTAAATTAGGAATAGGAGTAATTGAAAATGATGGAAGAGTTAGTTTCATAGTTGTTCTATTTTTCAATCATACCCCCTCTGTTCCAAATCATGTTATCTGCATTTTTATTCAGTTTCATTGGCCCTTCTAATTTAATATGATATTTTATTATATTAAAATTTAAATACTTGCACCCGAAGGGTGCATATATTTGCTAGTATATATAAAAGAGAGTTCTATAATTTGCTTGAAGCATTGTGTATATATTGGTTTGGAGGTTGATTTAGAAGGCTATCACAATGCAGGTGTAAATAAAAAATGATAATACGGTAACAGTGGTGTTGTGTGTTAACCTGTATTTTATTCTTGAATTTTCGAGATAAAATCTCTTTTTCAAAAGATCACTGGAAATGAAGTAGTCTAGTTATGGCATTTCTATTTAAAAATAAATAAATAAAAACAAATAAATAAATAAATAAATAGAAATGCCATAACTAGACTACTTCATTTCCAGTGATCTTTTGATCTCGAAAATTCAAGAATAAATTACAGGTTAACACACAACATCATTGTTACCGTATTATTATTTTTTCTTTATACCTGCATGTGATAGCCTTCTAAATCAACCTCCTAACCAATATATATATATATATATATATAATTATATATATATATATATATGAAGTGGACAAACAATCTGTTTGAGATGGTGATAGCCGACATTAATTTCCCAAAAATTGTCGGCTATCGCCATCTCAAACAGATTGTTTGTCCACTTCATACTGTCGTGCTGTAAATCAACCAAAAAGTTCGATATATATATTATATATATATATATATATATATATATATATGTTTAAAATAAACGAGAAAATCTGGGAAAAGACAGCTAGTTTAATGGTTTGAGTCCCCGCCTGTCCGCCTGACAGGTAGGTTTCGAATCACGTACGAAGCACTGCCCTGTCTATAACTCTGCTGATAAGGCCCAATAGGCTGAAATGTACATAGAGAGATTGACTTTTACTCGATTTGTTTACGCCTTAGCATTAGGCGAATTTCTCGCCTAACCTTTTTTTCCGAGTCGTGTTTTTGTCACTTTTATTTTTGTATTATTTATTGCAAAGAGAACAGCAAGATCTATATGTAATGAAATGTCAAATCATCGTTTTTGGCTTGAATAGCTCCTCTTGAGTTTTGTTTCGCTTCGTGGAAATTCTACGGGTCCTGCTAGTTAAAAAATAATTTGTTATTAAAAAATAAACATAAAACAAAACAAAAACAAAATATCTGTGACCATCGTTCCGGAAGTTAATAAAAAAAACTTAAACCAATACAGCGATTTGAAACATAAAATGTTTGTATTGCTGGTTGATATCTGAATAGACTTTTGTCTGTAAGGAAATAAAGAAGATAAACTTAATATTACCAGTAAAACAAATACTAACTAGACTACTAAAATGTTGTTTCCATTCGTTGTAATGTGATCAGAAAAAAAAGCAAGTCTCTCCATCCACATCGACGACCTACGCACCTACGCCTCCGTTTAAAACAAACTGTGTTTCGTAAAATCAATGTATGGAAATTTAAAAAAAACCAAAAAAAGCAGCAATAAAAAACCAACAATGTTTCTAAACACCATACACATCACTATAGTTTGATAACGTCACAGTAACCACTCAAATATAATAGAAGGGGGCGGACACGCGGCTTTTGCTCGAGAGGGTTTATACAAAAACGCGAAATTGATCCGTCACCAATCAAGCTGCAGGTCGGTTACTTAAAAAACTCAACACGGCTCGCCGGAAATTGGAAGCCGATCTCAAAATGTTGGCTACCATTAAGTGAAACGATTTAAGACCGGCTTCCGAGTCTAACAAGAAGACTGGAGATGGGATTGTTTTATGCAAACCAACTCTTTCCAAAATAGATCGGAAAAAATGGGAAAGGAAAAATAGGAAAATACAAAGTGAAAGAATAAAGAGGGAAATACGAAAATAAATGCATAAAAAAAAAACACAAAGACAAAAATAAATAAATATAGAACAAATCAGAGGAAAAAAATAAAAAAAATTAGAAAATATTTAACAGAAAATGTAAATCAAATACATTAACAAGAGGA
Source organism: Doryteuthis pealeii (assembly GCA_023376005.1). Classification (NCBI taxonomy): domain Eukaryota; kingdom Metazoa; phylum Mollusca; class Cephalopoda; order Myopsida; family Loliginidae; genus Doryteuthis; species Doryteuthis pealeii. Next base: position 62,478,273 of record CM042167.1, on the reverse strand, counting down.
AAAAAAGATGTGCAAAAATCGTATACACACACTCACATATACTAACACACACACAGAGAAATAAATACACATAAAATACACACGCACACACACATGGACGCACACATATGTATATAAATATATTTACCAAACCCCTCCGCACGAGCAGGATGCGACACAAGGTCAATTTCTTAAGCGGATTTTAATAGGTTTGAATTCAGAATTTTCCTTCTATTAGATTGGTTGCCTAACCAAGGTTAAAGAGCCCAATCTGGGATTTGAACTCTGGTCAAGGATCCCATTTCCTACGACACTAAACATTATACCACGCTACTCCATAAAGTTACACACAGAATGTCTTTTTTTTCAGAATACAAGGTGTGATCGAAAACATTATAATAATATATATATATATATATATATATATATAGATTTAATTAGAATTTCTTGAATTAATCGGGTATCTGTTTTAATGTATATAATTCTACAAAAGGTCGAGGTTGTGATGCACGCAAGTGCGCTCAGTAAATCCCAGCTTTGCTTTTACACGTCCCGTGCATAAAATTCACGTGAGCCCCGGTGTTCACTCGTTATACAGAAATGTTTTGTTTACGTGTTGTCTGGTACTCAGAAGTCGACACGACTCTGTGCCTTCAGAGGAAGGCTAAGGAATAAACCGCCGGAAAATAAATATGAGCTTGGAAGTCCTAAAAGGTGGATGTGATGCTGAATCCAGTGTACCATCAACTTCCTGCAACATCTACCGTTGCCGAAACCGCATTGGTAACTTACTCTTCTCTTTTCAGCGCAGTGTGGAGAGGGGGGATTTTCCAGTCGGCAAAGCTATCCTCCATATGAACGCCAGGCTATGCAGTTTCAAAACCTTGAAATTTATTCTTGAATTTTCGAGATAAAATCTATTTTCAAAAGATCACTGAATTGAAGTATTATTAGTCACCATTTCACTCAATAGCAACTGCTCCAACTACGAATGAGAACATGTATCGCTTGCCTCGTAAAATTATGTTGACTGTTCTTTGAGCCACTTCTTCACTACTAATTTCACTTCCACGTCACTGGAATAATTTTTGCCTCTCAAACACTCATTCATAGGGCCGAAGAGATGATACTCTGAAGGCACTAAAGTGAGTATGGACAATGCGGTAAAGTTGTCCACTCGAATGAGGCGATTTTCTCTCTTGTCCTGATCCGTGTGTGTGGTCGAGCATTATCATGCAGAAGGGGGATATTGTCGATTGGCAAGTTGGGTCTTATTCGTCAGATTCTTGCTCTCATCCTCGTTAGGGTCTCATGTAGGCCTTACTTTTATAAAAAACAAACTTGACATGAAATAAAGAAAATAGCATTACACTTTGATTCACCCATACAGCTATGTACGGACAGTGTATGTTGAGTTTAGGACCTACCAGGGGCGATAACTGATTAATCTAAATCTAACCTGATACAATAAAACGGGATTTCTCTATTACCTTAACACTGTTTTTTTTTCCTTCTTTCCTCCGTTTCCTCTTTTAATTATGTTCGATTGAAACAGGATAGCGTTATCGCATCCGTGCGCTGACCTCCTCTCTCTATCTTTTCCTGCTCCCTTTCTTTCTTTCTTTCTTTCTTTCTTTCTTATATTTTTCTGTGTAGCATGTGCTTTTTCTTCCTTTTGTTTCTTTATAATAAAGACGCAAAGCTCAATTATTTAGCAGAGGTGACAACAAAGCAATAAGAATTCGGCGGATAAGCAACACCAAATAATTATCTTGGACGATTTGGACGGTCTCCTTTTTAAACTGAGGGTGTTGCAAGATGATATAGTCGTACAATTAAGGAACACGTGTATTAATATATAAATGGATCTGCAAGACCAACTTGCTAACCATTACACCACGACGGGACGCCTAAGTTACTCCTTCTGTATCAACTATTCAGGTGTTTATTTTCTAACGAGTATTAATATATATATTTGCATAGCGCGTCGTCACGGTACTAAATTGCATAGTTTTATCTTCGTTGTAAGGGATGACATAACACCAAAGTTATCCTCCAGAAGTTTATTGAAATAAATTCAAGCTTCTTAACTTCGAGAGAGAGAGGGTCAGTTTAATTAAATATTCAGTCTTTAGACTTTCGGTCCTGCAATTAAATTTCTGGCGACAAGCTTTTTCAGTTGGTAATATTAACGCTAGCTTTTCCGACATCAACTACACGAGTCCCGCTCGCGCCGACTACTGACCCCATCACCTCACTCTCTCTCCGGGTGACTGCCTCCGGGGCTAACTGACGACTGACCTGTCTCGAGCCCTCGGTTCTTTTTATTCATAGCTACTCCCACGTATGTTTATCTCTTGATCTGATAACGGGCAAGTGTTAAACTTCTTTGTTTAATAAAACCGGAAATTCATATTTCCGTTTGTACAATATATGGATCAGCAAGACTAACTTGCTAACCATTACACCACGACGGGTCGGCTAAGTTACTCTTTCTGTATCAACTATTCAGGTGTTTATTTTCTTAACGAGTATTAATATATAAATGGATCTGCAAGACTAACTTGCTAACCATCAAACCACGACGGGACGCCTAAGTTACTCTTTCTGTATTAACTATTCAGGTGTTTATTTTCTTAACGAATATTAATATATAAATGGATTTGCAAGACTAACTTGGTAACTATTAAACCACGACGGGACACCTAAGTTACTCTTTGGGTATCAACTATTCAGGTGTTTATTTTGTTAACGACTCATTTAGCACTGCTGTCAACCCATAAGGTCATTCAGTACCAGAGATGATTTCTCTCCATTCGGAAATGAATTGGAACGCTGCGTTACTTTTCGAGATATATATCTAAGTTTTAATTATTTATTCAAACATTTATTTACTCATTCCTTTATCTATTTGTTTTTGTTTTTTGTATTTTTAATCAGAAATCTTTATTTTATTTTTTTTTCTTCTTCTCTATTCTGATCAAAACATTCGGGTTTATCTTAGTAAAGTTGACACTAAACTCGGTACAGTTGTATTATTAAGAGATGTTTAAAATGGCCATGAGAAAAACAAAATGGACAAGAATCTTTTGTGTATTAATTTTTGTTTGTTTATTTGTTTGTTTTTAATTCAGCCCGATTAGTCGTCGAGTATAATAAAATTCAAATCGAAATTTAATTCAATGTGGACTCTGGACTTCCTTTCTTTTGTTTCTGTAATCAATAACCGTATCTAAAGAGGCGTTTCTTTCTGAATAATCCAGAGCCCTGGGCATGTGTGTCTATGGGAAAAAGAAACGATAAATGTGAACGTTTTGATTAAGAGTAATTAAAAATGTTTAATGAATTTGATTTTTTTTTTCTCTCGGTTACTAAATTGGACAAAACGAAATACCGATTAATTAGAGAAAATTAAGTAATTTAATATATATATATATATATAATATATATATTATATATATATATATATATATATATATATATATATTATATATATAATTAGTTAAATTTTCTTTGAATTAATCGGGTATTCTGTTTATATGTATATAATTCTACAAAGTCAGGTTGTGAGCACGCAAGTGGCTCAGTAATCCAGCTTGCTTTTACACGTCCCGTCGCATAAAATTCACGTGAGACCCCCGGTGTTCACTCGTATACAGAAATGTTTTTTTACGTAGTCGTCTGTCACTCAAGAAGTCCGACACAGAACCTCTGTTGCCTTCAAGGAAAGGCTAAGGAATAAACCCCGAAAATAAATCATGAGCTGGAGTCCCTAAGGTGGTGTGATGCTGAAATCCAGTGCTACCCATCAACTCCTGCAACACTACCGTTGCCAAACCGCATTGGTACCTTACCTTCCTTTCGGCAGTGTGGAGAGGGGGGATTTCCTCCACGGGCAACAGCTCATCCTCCATATGAACCCGCCCAGGCTATGCAGTTTAAGTTAACAAAAACCTTGAAATTTATTCTTGAATTTTCGAGATAAAATCTATTTTTCAAAAGATCACTGGAAATGAAGTATTATTATTTTTTCTTTACACCTGCATGTGATAGCCTTCTAAATCAACCTCCTAACCAATATATATATATATATATATATATATATATATATATATGAAGTGGACAAACGATCTGTTTGAGATGGTGATAGCCGACAATAATTTCCCAAAAATTGTCGGCTATCGCCATCTCAAACAGATTGTTTGTCCACTTCATACTGTCGTGCTGTAAATCAACCAAAAAGTTCGATATATATATATATATATATATATATGTTTAAAATAAACGAGAAAATCTGGGAAAAAGCCAGCTAGTTTAATGGTTTGAGTCCCCGCCTGTCCGCCTGACAGGTAGGTTTCGAATCACGTACGAAGCACTGCCCTGTCTATAACTCTGCCGATGAGGCCCAATAGGCTGAAATGTACATACAGAGATTGACTTTTTCTCGATTTGTTTACGCCTTAGCATTAGGCGAATTTCTCGCCTAACCTTTTTTTCCGAGTCGTTTTTTTGTCACTTTTATTTTTGTATTATTTATTGCAAAGAGAACAGCAAGATCTATATGTAATGAAATGTCAAATGATCGTTTTTGGCTTGAATAGCTCCTCTTGATTTTTGTTTCGCTTGTGGAAATTCTACGGGTCCTGCTAGTTAAAAAATAATTCGTTATTAAAAAATAAAACATAAAACAAAACAAAACAAAATAACTGTGACCCATCGTTCCGGAAGTTGATAAAAAAAAACTTAAACCAATACAGCGACTTTGAAACATAAAATGTTTGTATTGCTGGCTTGATATCTGAATAGACTTTTGTCTGTAAGGAAATAAAGAAGAATAAACTTAATATACCAGTAAAACAAATACTAACTAGACTACTAAAATGTCTGTTTCCATTCGTTGTAATGTGATCAGAAAAAAAAGCAAGTCTCTCCATCCACATCGACGACCTACGCACCTACGCCTCCGTTTAAAACAAACTGTGTTTCGTAAAATCAATGTATGGAAATTCAAAAAAACAAAAAAAAACAAAAAAAAAACAGCAACAAAAACCAACAATGTTTCTAAACACCATACACATCACTATAGTTTGATAACGTCACAGTAACCACTCAAATATAATAGAAGGGGGCGGACACGCGGCTTTTGCTCGAGAGGGTTTATACAAAAACGCGAAATTGATCCGTCACCAATCAAGCTGCAGGTCGGTTACTTAAAAAACTCAACACGGCTCGCCGGAAATTGGAAGCCGATCTCAAAATGTTGGCTACCATTAAGTGAAACGATTTAAGACCGGCTTCCGAGTCTAACAAGAAGACTGGAGATGGGATTGTTTTATGCAAACCAACTCTTTCCAAAATAGATCGGAAAAAATGGGAAAGGAAAAATAGGAAAATACAAAGTGAAAGAATAAAGAGGGAAATACGAAAATAAATGCATAAGATAACAACAAAAATAAATAAATATAGAATAAATCAGAGGAAAAAAATAAAAAAAATTAGAAAATATTTAACAGAAAATGTAAATCAAATACATTAACAAGAGAAAAAAAAAGATGTGCAAAAATCGTATACACACACTCACATATACTAACACACACACACAGAGAAATAAATACACATAAAATACACACGCACACACACATGGACGCACACATATGTATATAAATATATTCACCAAACCCCTCCACACGAGCAGGATGCGACACAAGGTCAATTTCTTAAGCGGATTTTAACAGGTTTGAATTCAGAATTTTCCTTCTCCTAGACTGGTTGCCTAACCAAGGTTAAAGCGCCCAATCTGGATTTGAACTCTGGTCGAGGATCCCATTTCCTACGACACTAACCATTATACCACGCTACTCCATAAAGTTACACACAGGAATGTCTTTTTTTTTCAGAATACAAGGTGTGTCGAAAAGTACAAAAAATCTCGATACTTTTTTGAAACACTTTGTATTCTGAAAAAAATTTAATGAATGGAACCTCTTTTTTTTTCCAGAATACAAGGTGTGTCAAAAAGTACAAAGAATCCCAGTACTTTTTTTAAACACCTTGTATTCTCAAAACAAAAATTAAGGAGTGGAACGTTATTTCTTTTTCAGAATACAAGGTGTGTCAAAAAGTACAAAAAATCTCGATACTTTTTTGAAACACTTTGTATTCTGAAAAAATTTAATGAATGGAACCTTTTTTTTTTTCAAGAATACAAGGTGTGTCAAAAAGTACAAAGAATCTCAGTACTTTTTTTAAACACCTTGTATTCTCAAAACAAAAATTAAGGAGTGGAACGTTATTTCTTTTTCAGAATACAAGGTGTGTCGAAAAGTACAAAAATCTCGATACTTTTTTGAAACACTTTGTATTCTGAAAAAAATTTAATGAATGGAACCTTATTTTTTTTCCAGAATACAAGGTGTGTCAAAAGTACAAAGAATCTCATACTTTTTTTTTAAACACCTTGTATTCTGAAAACAAAATTAAGGAGTGGAACGTTATTTCTTTCAGAATACAAGGTGTGTCAAAAAGTACAAAGAATCTCGATACTTTTTGAAACACCTTGTATTCTGAAAACAAAAATTAAGGAGTGGAACGTTATTTCTTTTCAGAATACAAGTGTGTCAAAAAGTACAAAGAATCTCATACTTTTTTGAAACACCTTGTATCTGAAAAAAAATAATGGAACGTTATTTTTTTCAGAATACAAGGTGTGTCAAAAAGTACAAAAATCTCATACTTTTTGAAACACCTTGTATTCTGAAAACAAAATAAGGAGTGGAACGTTATTTCTTTTCAGAATACAAGGTGTGTCAAAAAGTACAAAGAATCTCGATACCTTTTTGAAACACCTTGTATTCTGAAAACAAAATTAAGGAGTGGAACGTTATTCTTTTTCAGAATACAAGGTGTGTCAAAAAGTACAAAGAATCTCGATACTTTTTGAAACACCTTGTATTCTGAAAACAAAAATTAAGGAGTGGAACGTTATTTCTTTTTCAGAATACAAGGTGTGTCAAAAAAACAAAGAATATCGATACTTTTGACACCTTGTATTCTGAAAAATAATGAATTTTTCAGAATACAAGTGTCAAAAAATCTCGCTGTCAAAAATATCAAAAATCGATACGTTTTTGAAACAACTTGTATTCTGAAAAAAAAATTAATGAATGGCAAGTTATTTCTTTTTCAGAATGCAAGGTGTGTCAAAAAGTACAAAAAAACTCGATACCTTTTTGACACACCTTGTACATGGTTTAGATCTTACAGGGGAAACCAGTCCCCCATTTCTTCGCCGAGTCGATTCATATAAACAACTGATAAGACTGAATGTGTATTACTCAGACATTTGGTGAGTTCGCGCATGTGCATTTACAGATAAGGGGATAATGAAATTTAAATTTAATGAATATTCGTGACCCACCGATAACGACGTTGTACTCAAATAATGTTTCCATTACGAAATCTAATTCATAAAAAAAAAGAAAAAAAAGAAAAAGAAAAAGGTTATATCTTTTGCAACATGTTTTAAACTTAATTCATAAAACCCATCAAATGAAAACGTTTTGAAAACGGAACTTAAAAAAAGAAAGAATGTATAACATCTTTAATGTTCCATTGAATTTAGTTACTTTTTAAATAACTGATTAGTTTTACACTATAGCACAAAAATAACTTAGACTTATTTTTTGTAATATGCCATCCGATATAAGTTAATGTTCAATTGGACATATAGCCTAGTGGATAAAGTAATTAGGTTAAGACAGTGCTAAGTGACAGTTATCTGTAGACTGCAGGTTCAATCATGATCAGAGGCAGCATTAACATAGAATAAGAATTAACACAGCTTAACACCTGTAATCCAGCTATGGTTAGTGGAATGAACAGGATAGCCCCCTGGACTGAATAAAGGGTTAGGTTCAAAGTTCCGTGATGGTTTGCGATTACGACAAAAAGGTCCCTGAGTCCAAGAAGGTTCCCGAGTACGAGAAGTTTCCCGAGTCTGACAAGAAATACCTGAAGAAGGCCAGAGGGCACATCATCCGAAACTTTGTACAAATATCAATGAAGATGATGACTGTAGTCCGAATAATACAAATTATACTTAAGTTAATTTCCATTCAATTGGGCGCTCACGGCTGTATAAGAAGAGTAATATCCCCCTGTGTGTAGTCTGAATGGACTGGTCTGCCCTTAGAATAATGGGCATAAATAAAGAGCCGAGAGGCGGCCATTTGCAATTCGTTGACCGACATGGTCAGCAGTTCAACGTCGGTCGACGAATTGCAAATGGCCGCCTCTCATTTTTGTGCATCTCCGATCTAGCTTATTCTCTAGGCATTTCATTAGGGTCCAAGTGATGTAGCTGTACAGTAGCACCGATACAGCTATGGCTTGCAAGAATTGTCGCTTTAACTTGTCAGTGAGATCGGACTTCCATATGACTAATAATCTTAATAGCGGACCATGAAAACAAAGACGTACATTGACCAGCTCTGTGTGGATTTTAGATGATGCGCAGAGGACCCCTTGAGGGCAATGGTTGATAGGGACGTTTTCTCATTGCGGCGGTTGGTCCCTTTTGGTTTTTCGGGTTTCATAAAGACGTCTAAGAAAAAAAGAAATTTATTGCGTTCATCATTAAAAATAAAAGTAATAACCCTAGACAACCCACAACCGGGGCCCAGAACAAACGAAACCCGAATCAACCAAAGGAAGGGACCAGGGAAATTAACCCAAAAGAAGATGGCCAGAATAGAAAATGATGACCTTTAGAACTAGGTAAGATCTGAAATTATTAAAGGGCTATGCAACACCATTGCATAAACCTGCTTGATAAGCTGCCGACAGACCTCCAAAATGCTTGCGGTTGGAACACTAAAATCTAGCAAGTGTCCATCCGGTCCGTAAGAACAAGTTCCGTTCGTCAGTCAGATTCGTTTCAGGCGCCGTTATATATAGTTATATATGTTATGTATATTTATGTAAGTATTGACCTCCTTCATTCGATACATTTTTACCCACTTTAAAATTGATACGTATACAATGGGAGCCGATAAAAAAAAAAAAAAAAAAAAAAAACAATGCTTAAGGAACTCCTGGTGGCTGAAGTGCTATGACACGCAATACTCACTATGTAACTTACTCAGGCTATACGGTCAACTCAAATACTTATCTGATTGCCTCGATCCTATTGCTCTTGTGGCAAAGTTCCAAATCTTTTTTATTATATATGTGCTAGAAGGCGGTGTCTGAGGATCTTAGTGTCCTGGGTATGACGTTAAACTGCATCTGGTCGTAAGGTTATAATTCTGGAGGTCTGGGGTGCATGTATTACACAGGTAGATTCTGACCCAGAGTGGTACTACATATTAGGGTACCATCTTATTATAATGGAGATTGTGTGTTTTTCTGTCTGTAACCGAAACTATATTACTAATCGAGTCACAATTAACATAGTTATTTACATCACATTCTCCATGATTTTATTTATAATTAAAGCTCAATTATTAATAAAATTTCTTCACCTTTTTATTAGTGTTGTCCATATCTACATACAAATAACATGCAATTGTATTTATATATACAAAAAATAGCGGTTTGCAGTGTGAATGGGAAGCCTAATTTGCATATTGATATTAAAAATGTGATTTTATTAAATGTGTGCTTAGTATTATTGATTTCTAACTGTTTGGCTTTATTTTAATGAATATAAGCAAAAATCTCTTCAATGAATCTTAAATGAAATCCATTAACAAGAAAAAATAACTGTCATTTTATTCTTTATTTCCTAATTTAACTAAATTGTTAAATAAGTAAAATTCAGCAATGAAAGACAGGAGTGATGGAAGAGTAAGTTTCATTTCTATTTTTCTATTATACCCCCACTCTGTTACATATCCTTTTGTCTGCCTCTAATTTAATACGATATTTCATTACATTAAAACTTAAATACTTGCACCCGGAGGGTGCATATATTTGCTAGTATAGATAAATTAGATTAAAAGATGTGATTCAAAAAGTAATACTAAGCACACATTTATTAAAATCATTTTTTTAATATCAATGTGCAAATTAGCCTTCCTATTAACACTGTAAACCGCTATTTTGTTGTATATATAAATACAATTGCATGTGATCACTGTGTAGTGATATTAATATCAATACTAATTATGTAAAACAATTTTATTAATAATTGAGGTTTAAATAAAATAAAAATCATGGAGAACCTGACGTAAATAACTAAGGGAATAGTGATTTAGTAGTAATATAGTTTCGGTTACAGTCAGACAAAACACACGAACACACTATCTCCATTATAATAAGATACTTAAGAGGCGCGTTGTATAATGGTTATACATCTTTGGCATAAAATAAACCAACGGTTGACCTATCGAAAAATTCAAAAAACAACCAGCTAGATCCACCCGGACCTTTGACCTACCTCTGTCAATCGCATCTGGCGAGAATTGAGGGCGTTGATATTGGGAAAGCCAACATACAACCTTATTCTTAAGCCTTTCATTGTTAAATATAGTTATATATTTTATGTATATTTATGTAAGTATTGACCTCCTTCGTTCGATACATTTTTTTTACCTACTTTAAAATTGATACGTATACAATGGGAGCCGATAAACAAAAAAAAAGAAAAAGAAAAGAAAAAAAAAGAAAAAACACATGGAGACAGGTCGGCAAGATTTTGCAATCGTGTTACATTGAAACAACCTCACAAAGGGTAAAAAAATCAATGGAAAAATGGATACACATTTAAGCAATAAAAAGAAGTCAGTGAGACTGGATAACAGAAAATGTTATCGTTGGGCCCAGCAGAGCATGTCGATAAAGGGCTTTTCGAACGGTAGACGCCATTTTCTTTTACACGGCAGACATCTTAATATCCGGGGGTCACAAATCTAATCACTGTAGGTAGAACAAGGTCTCTGCGGGGAAATAAAGCCATTTTAACACCGCTATACGTTTTACGATGAATGGGCTAGCTGGGAAAATCCAGGATTTAATGTGATAAAAGCGAGTCCCCTGTTGTGCGTACTATCAAGTAATCTATCTCAATCTGTTTCTATCTATCTGTCTATCTGTCTATCTATCTAGCTAGCTTGCTATCTACCAGTTTCTTTCAATACATATGTATCTACCTCTGTTTCTATCTATCTATCTATCTATCTATCTACTTATCTGTCTCTCTCTCTCTCTTCTCTGTCTGTCTGTCTGTCTGTCTGTCTGTCTATATAGGAGGCGGCCTATATATATATATATATATATATATATATATATATATATATATATATATATATATATATATATATATATATATAAAAGAGGCGGTCTAATAACATGTCAAGTCTACCGGTGGAACAGATATAATGTTGCAAAAACTGAAATCTGTAAGGATACTGGTGTAACATCACCCATTGACCTCGTGTGTGTATATATATATATATATATATATATATATATATATATATATACACTCCCAATTTCGGTTGAGCACTTTATTTAGAAGGAATTTAATTGCAAAAATTCACCGTATTCAGCGTTCAGCTAAGACTCACTTTGTTTACAAAGTTTGAGACCTCTAGGTGTGTTCATTTCCACTTAGAAGTGTAGCGATTAAATAGCCTGCTATACTTGGCAGCTGACTGTGGCTGTATGGGTAAGAGGATTGGCGAGCGTAAGTTCGTTCGGGTCTCGAACCCGGCAAGAGGTAGCTGCTAAAATGGTATAACTGCAAGGATGAGAGGTGATACCTCGAAACACGTGTCTGTAGTTTACTCTCTCTCTCTCTCTCTCTCTCTCTCTATATATATATATATATATATATATATAATATATATATATAGAGAGAGAGAGAGAGAGAGAGACTGTAACATGTATTTATCAGTTAAAATTCTATCTCAAGCCTGCAGGTGGCTAATGGCCCAGTAGTTAAGACGCCTGACTGATGAAAAATCGGTCGCGTTTCTGTCCCGGCCGGAGGTAGCCTCCTATATCTAGCCACAATGGGAGAGACGTAATACTTCGAAACACGTGTCTGTTGGTGACAAAATATATTCTCCCAACTCCTTGTTGGTTGAGCTCACTGGGGTAAAATTTGACTGTCGACCGCAAAATAAGTAGAAAAGGCACGACTATCCTATAAAACGAATGTGATCTCTCTAGCGGGTGTAATATATATGCCTATATAAGTAATTATGAGTTAAAATTCTACCCAGTCAAGACGTCTGACTGATGAAAAATAGGACGGGTTTCTATCCTGGCTGGGTAAAGGATACCTCGAACAAGGTATCTGAGGACACAATATATAATATAAAATATATATATATATATATATAATTTGTAAATAAGAAGCTTAAATTTCAGTCATTTTATGGCTATAGATCTATTTCTACCTACAGGTATCAGTATAAACGCTGTAAGTATCATCAGATTACCGACAAGAGGCAAAATTTAACTGATAAATACATACATCTGTAGATATTATGTTACGATCACCAGAGAACTCGTGTTTGTAAACATCAGACGAGTATCGCGTTACTATATATATATATATATATATATATATATAATATATATATATATTCTAAAACAAGAACCTACCTGGTATCTAAAATAATTTCCTTTAGTTTATCTTGGCCATTTATAAAGCAACCATAATCAATTTTTTTGTTTAGTTGTCAATATTTTGTCACCAAAGTTATTTTCTGTGTAATGACATGTAAGACATTGTAGGAAGGAAAAATGTAAGTCTCTATTCATTTACTTTTGTTTGATACTGGTATGTGTTATTAATACTCCCCAAAAGCCTGTAACGTCAAGAGAGAACTGCACCATGGAATTCAGAATTATGTATTCTAGAAGGAAAAAGAATAGAGGGGAAAATGAATATTTAAATCAACAGGTCTTTGTTGAGGGGTGGGGAAAAGAAGCGAGTCAAACGCCTTCTCACAGGAAAAAAAAACAGACTTCGTAGTCGTCGATACAATCCTTAACAGCTAATGTCGCAACACTCCTTTCTGCCGTCACCCCACTTCTACTTCTACACCGTTTCCCCCGATCATCCGGGCGTCTGCGCTCACATACGGACTGTGGCATATCGACTCCGGTGCCCGCACCAATGTCGCCTTTTCGCATTCTGAAGGACCCGGGTTCGATTCTAGATCTGTCATACACGCTAGGCAAAGCCTAGCCCGCTTCTTTCGAGAATACGGCAAGCCTTCACGCCCAGCACTCACCTCGCGTTCTCTGTCACATGTATATCATTCAGTATAATGTATTCTAGCAAGAATATGCACCCTCCGTCAGGTGTAAGTATTTAAGTTTTAATATAATGAAGTATATCAAAATAGAAAGATTAACAAAATTAAATAAGAACACATACAAAAACTATATTTATTCTAATTATATTTTAATTGGTTTCTATATAAAATCATTCACAGGATTGATTTTAATACGTTAGAGAATAAAACAATAATATTAGAGATCAATAACACAAAGTAATTATTTATTAAACCCAGTTTTATTAAAACCAGTATGCGAATTAACCCACCATATATTATGTAAACCTTTATTTCTTAGTGATATATAAGATATGTACCAGGATTTTAAACACACTAACAACACGGGCCTTTTGGGGCCTGTTTCTGTTAATGTAAATTAACAGCATCGATCACAGGAGGCTATCCCCCCAGGCAACACTGCCCCCTTGATTTAAAGCGGCAGGGTTGGGTTTATTGCCCAGCGCCCGAAGCGCCCCCCCCTCGACGGTGAATGCCGATGCGATCGATGCATTTTTTGTGTCTACCACCCGTGAGCCTCGGCTTGTGGGTGGGCCCAGATAAAAAATGTCCTTGTGTCACGCCCTCATAAGTGGGGTGAGAGGCAAATACCCTAATAATATGGGCTGTGCTAAGGCAAATAAATATAACTCCGATGGTCATAGAGATGTCGTTAATAAATAAGATATATTTTAAGAATTAACGATTTTGACTATAAATTAAATGCTCATTGATAGAATTACGCAATTTCTTCCGCCTGTCGGTAGGGCGTTAGAATGCACCGACTGTACCTCTGCAGAAGGGTAAGACTCCCCCAATGGGCCACCTGTTGGTCGTAGGTGGCGACCCGTGATGCTTAAGGATAGAGCCCAGGTGGATGAGCAGTTCATGACATGCAATACTCCACTTTGGCCTATCTTGGGCTAGACGGGCGGTCGGAGAGGCCCCTCCGATCAATCGGCTGGTCACGTCAAGCCCTAGCACCTATATGATTTTCCCAACCCTATTGCCCTTCTGGCAAGCCCCAACCCCTTTTTATCATATGGGTGCTAGAAGGCGATGGCGGGTCTACATGTCCTGGAATGACGTTAAACTATCTGATGGTGAGGTTCCAGTTCTG
>CM042167.1:62443885-62453885 GCA_023376005.1 Doryteuthis pealeii | reverse complement strand
TTAATGTAACAGTTTAAAAAAAAGACATATTTCAAATTCAACAATAGACAAATTCTCTTTTTACAAACAGTACGAGTTTTAACCCGTTCATGGTAGGCCTGCAACAGATTTTTTTCAGAAAATAATTTTTTGTTTTTTTCATTTTTCTATTTTTTTTATTTTTCTATTTTTATTTTTCTTATATATAAATAAAAAATATGAAAATGGTGTAATTTTTTTTTTTTTTTGATAATGTGAAATTTAAAATCGTTAGGAAGTATATGTCGGAAATGATTATGTGAAGAGGATTTTATGATTTCTGAGTACAAGTGTCACTATAGTGTTCATCTATACTTATATATACTAGCAAATATATGCACCCTCCGGGTGCAAGTATTTAAGTTTTAATGTAATAAAATATTGTATTAAATTAGAAAGGCTAATGAAACTAAATAAGAATACAGATAAAAAGATTTGAAACAGAGGGAGTATAATAAAAAATGGAACAACTGAAACTTACTCTTCCATCACTCTCGTCTTTTATTGTTATTTTTTCTAATTTAAGTATTTAGTTATAAGAGGAAGTAAAGAATAAAATGACACTTATTTTATCTTGTTAATGGATTTCATTTAAGATTCATTGAAGAGATTTTTGCTTATATTCATTAAAATAAAACAGTTAGAAATCAATAATACTAAGCACATATTTATTAAATTCGATTTTTTAATATTAATATGCAAATTAGCCTTTCCGTTCAAACTGTAAACCGCTATTTTGTTGTATATATAAATATAATTGCATGTTGTCAGTATGTAGACATAGTTAACAGTATTAATAATGTAAGACAATTTTATTAATAATTGAGATTTAGATAAAAATAAAATCATGGAGAATGTGATGTCAATAACATTGTGACTTGAGTAGGAATATAGTTTCGGTTACAGACAGAAAAACACACAATCCATTATAATAAGAGATGTATCTGGTTGAAAGAGTATAGTTTCTGACTATCCTGTTGAAGTCCCGGTTTCGATTTCTGTCGGAGGGAAATCGTTAGTATATATCGCTGATGAGACTTAATAAAGTTGAAACAGTCTGTACGATATTCTACACACCGAGTAAATCTTTGCGAAATTCACTTGTCATTAATTATCTTCTATAATCATCAAATTTTATGCGATATGCCTTCAAGCAAAAATATAATATATACATACATATATATATATATATATATATATATATATATATGTGTGTGTGTGTGTGTGTGTGGTATATATATATATATATATATATATATATATATATATATATATATATATTGTAATATATTGATATATTATATATATATATATATATATATATGTTTATATATATACATTGAGAGAGTGGGGAGAAGGAGAGTAGAGATAAACAGATCGATGTTGATGTGAATAGAGAGATAGATATAAAAATTGATAAAGGTTGTATAATTTAATTTAAAATGTTTTTGAGTAGAGACATTAATATTCGTCCATAAATTTCTATATTTATTCCACGAATTTGATTGACATTATTGAATAGGGAGAGAAAATCGAATTCTTTATTTGCAATTAGCTAAAGTTCTGATAAAACAGAAAACGCAT
This sequence comes from Doryteuthis pealeii, assembly GCA_023376005.1. Taxonomy (NCBI): domain Eukaryota; kingdom Metazoa; phylum Mollusca; class Cephalopoda; order Myopsida; family Loliginidae; genus Doryteuthis; species Doryteuthis pealeii. Next base: position 62,452,283 of record CM042167.1, on the reverse strand, counting down.
TCATAATGCATCACTACAAAAAGATCAAACGCATGACACTAGAATGTTATATGCCTTAGGCAATATATATTACATATATATATATATATATATATATATATATATATATATATATATATATATATATATATATATATATATATATATAACATCTCCTCCGCACGAGTGGGAAGCGAAACAAGGTCAATGTCATAACTGGAGTTTATCAGGTTTAAATTCAGAGTTTTCCTTTACCTACAGTGGTTGATTATATATATATATATATATATATATATATAATATATATATATATATATATATATATATATATATACAAGTTGTTCGGGATAAATTTGACATATATATATTTGGTTATTTTTCTCCGTAGGTTGGAGCTATTGACGCACTCTACGCATCAGTTAAAAGCTTGGACCTTTCTTCATTCATATACGTGATGACATATAGAATGGATGTGTGGAACCCACCTGAATCATGGTTTGATTTTTTTTTTGTTTTACGGCATATCAACCTCAGTGGTTCATTTAATGCCGATAAAGATTTGAAATGAATCAATTCTCAATGTATAATACCATTTTTTATAAATACATTTTTCTACGACACATGTGCCCAAACTGTGAAAATAAAACTGGGAGCACTGGCAACAAACGTGTGACATCATCTTACGCATTGTCATACATTTCTTTGTTCTATGCCCCATATTTCTTAGTTCCCCTCTTGTCTAGTTTAAGAAGGATCCAGAATATATTACAAGGGAGACTATCAAGGTATCTATTCCTTTGGTTTGATTTGGTTTGTTTTACGGTATATCAACCTCAGTGATTCATTTAATGCCGATAACGTTTTCAAATGAATCAATTGTTAATGGATAATACAATTTCTTTATAAATACATTTTTCTATTTAACCCATAGATGGGACCCTAACAGGTACTTCCGCTCCGGGTCAGAGTGGACCAGGAAGCAATGGCGATGAAGGGGCGCTCCACATTTCCCAGACTTCCAAATCTGGCACCTCACCTTGAATCATGGAAGAGAATAACTTGTATCATGACGAACTGCGCCGGCGATCAAAATTAGGAGATTACGGTTGCTGCCCAATACTCCCTGAACACTGTAAAAACAATCAGGCATGAACTGGATAATTGCAACGGAGACTACGAGGCTTTGACTGATTGCGTTGTTACAACATAATTCCTCGAAAATCTGCAGAGAATGTGTTGAAGGACCCTCAGATGCCTACGTGGAGTTGCTAAATACTGTAGTCAACCCCTGGATAACAAGGGTAGCCAATGATATGCCATATGTACAGCATCAGGTGTCGGTCTCCTGCCACACCTCTGGGAAAAGTCAAAACTGGTTGTCTGCAAATGTTTACAACTACACCTGTCCCAATATTTGGCCTCCGAACTGTCCAGATCTTCACTCCATTGATTATCATCTATGGGAAGCTGTTGAGAAAGACACCAATCATCGTGCGAGTACAACAAAAGCCCAGTTAATCGACAAAATTAAGGTAGTTTTTGAGACCCTTCCCAGGGAAACTGTAACATCTGCTTGCTTCAGGTCCCAGAGCAGGATTGATGCTTTGATCGAGGCTAATGTTGTTATTTTGAGTGTAGCTTATTGACAGTGGTGTAATTTCCGTTCCTGTTGAATTTCTTTACAATCCATTAAATTTTGTAGTTACCAAGCACTTTTTCTTTTTTCTTATGAAACTGTTAAATTTATCCCGAACACCCTGTATATATATATCGAGCACTTTATGTTCATACACCAGTAATCGAGCACTTATTTTCCATACACCCATAATCGAGCACATTAGTTTCAAAGCTTTCACAGGCGAGGTGTCTTGATGATGAATCGACTCTTAAATTCATTGTAATCTATAAAAAAAATCCATACATCACTTACACCCGTAATCATGCACTTTATATTCAATTCTTAAATACTAAATAACTACTAATATATATATATATATATATATATATATATATATATATATATTATATATATATATACGCCATACACACACACACACATATATATATATATATATATATTATCATAAAGGTACACGGTAATAATCTACTCGAGTTTCACCATAAGGATCTTCAGGGTTAAATGCACTGGATTAATCAAGACATTGACAAGAAATCCACTGGATTAATTAAGACATACATTTGCTCTACTAACGTATTGAACGCTTTATATTTGTCTTATCGTTGTGAAACTTGAATCTAACCACTGTGACCATTTTCACCGGTAAGTCACTTTTTCCACAATTACCATATATATATATATATATATATATATATATATATATATATATTATTTTATTTCTTCTAATTATTGTTGTTGTTATTATTAGTGTTATTATTATTGTTTTATATATATATATGGACTCATGAAAGAAAAGGTTCTGGTGGTGGGGTTGTAGGATTGTGAGGGACGGCAGTGATCTGTAAAGATAATGCTATTGCTCTGTAGGTATCTTGTTATTATTATTATTATTATTATTATTATTATTATTATTATTATATTATTATTATTACCGTATCTATATATCCCTCGTAGTCTTTTCAGATCTCTGTCTCATAGTCTTCTCATTTCTATATATCTATGATGGGTAGTCTCTTTACCTCTTTATATCCCTACTAGTCTTTTCCTGTCTCTGTTTTCTAGTCTTTTTATATATATAATATATTCTGTATTTATATTATTCTCATTAATAAAGTACAGAGGATATTAATCACAATAATAAACAAAGATACAATTAGTAAGTTAAATAATTAGAGAAAAGAGAATTACTGACCTTCATACGCAAATCTCCCCTTTCTCGTTAAATAAGCGATAATAAAGCCGTCCTTATAATTATTAATACATTATTAACATCCTTATTTTGCTAGAATGCAATATTATATAATCATATCGACTTAATAAGTGAACTTACATTTTTGCGATGTATGAATATCCGTGAATTGAAATAATTTATATTTTCGTTACTTTTTCTTACTTTCTAATTTTCCCACGTAGTTAGAAACTAGTGTATCAATATCTTATTATAATAGAGATTCGGTGTCTGTCGGTAACCAAAACTCCGTCACTACTTACGACACAATAACCTCGGGAATTTCGTAATCTTATCCATGAGTATTTAATTTATATTCAAAATCATTAATATATAAATAAATACTATTTAATAACGATGGGTATATGAAAATCTGAGTTAGATTTGCCTCAAAACAGCCCATGTTATTAGGACATTTAAAATCTTGCAAATTGTGGTATATATCACTAAGAAATATAGATTTACATAGGGTGTGGTTAATTTCATACTGATTAAAAACGGGTTTAGTATATATATATATATATATTATATATATATATATATATATATATGTTCGGTGTTATTGATAATATGGTGCTATATAGAATAAATCTTATTTATTAACGATGGGTCAATGAGGATCTGAGTTAGATTTGTCTCAAAACAGCCCACATTATTAGGACATTTTATTTACCATCCAATTCACTAATGTGGGTCAGACACAAGGTCAGATTAATGTGGGACCACACACGAACCGAAGCTCATGGGATGGCATGCACAAAAATTGCGTAGATTTTCACGGTATTCCCCATCAAGGGGGCTCTGGACACTAAACCAACCCTGCCCCATTAAATCTAGGGGTAGGTGTTGCCTGAGGTATGGTCCCCTGGGAACACGCTGTTAATTTTCACTAACAGTCTAGTGGCCGAATCCACCGGACCCACTGGATCCGAAGAACCCGTGTTATTAGGGTATTTGCCTCTCATTCCGCTTATGGGGGCGTGACACAAGGCCATTTTTATGTGGACCCACCCACAAGCTGAATCTCATGGGTGTTAGGTGCAAAAAATGCAGCCTAGCCCCGCCCGTTTAAATCAAGGGTGCAGGTGTTAGCTGGGGATCAACGCTGATAATTATCACTAAGTAGAGGCCGGGTTATTCGTGGGTTTAAAATCCCGCAATTTATCTTATATATTTCTTAGAAAATTTTGAAGGACATAAAATTGTTTTAAATTTCTCAGCTTTGATGTAGAGCAGAATTGTACATGAAAGTAATCATCTCATTCAGATTAAGAATTAGTTTTAAAGGAAAGAAAGTAAACTATAAAAATTAATTGCATTCTAAAAATCTTATTATAATGGAGATTGTGTGTTTTTCTGTCTGTAACCGAAACTATATTACTATACAAATCACAATTCCTTTGTTATTTACATCACATTCTCCATGATTTTATTTTTATTTAAACCTCGATTATTAATAAAATTGTTTTACATCATTAAGACTGTTGACCATATCTACATCCTAATAACATACAATTGTATTTATATATACAACAAAATAGCGTATTACAGTGTGAATGGGAAGGCTAATTTGCATATTGATATTAAATATTTGATTTTAATAAATATATGCTTAGTATTATTGATTTCTAATTGTTTGGTGTTATCTTATTGAATATGAGCAAAAATCTCGGAGATAAATCTTAAAAGAAATCTATTAACAAGAATAAATAATTCATTTTATTCTTTACTTCCTATTTTAACTAAATTGTTAAATTAGGAAAAATTACCAATGAAAGACGGGAGTAATGGAAAATGATGGAATAGTTAGTTTCAAAGTTGTTCTATTTTTCAATCATACCCCCTCTGTTCCAAGTATTTTTATCTGAATTATTATTCAGTTTCATTAGCCTTTCTAATTTAATATGATATTTTATTATATTAAAACTTAGATACTTGCACCCGGAGGGTGCATATATTTGCTAGTTCTTATAAAACAAAAAAAAACAACAACTTTGTATGCTGGTATTAGGTTTAATTTTAGATATTAACTCTTCTTTGTCATTTGAAACGAAAGTTTCTCCAGGTAGGTGAAAAAGTGGATTTTATTTCACTTTTCTTAGTCAATTTCAATTCTATGACCAAGTAGATAATTAGGTTGACATGCTAGGTCCATCAAGGCATTTCTTTGAACACTCAAAGTTAGTTGACAGATTCAGAATTCAGGGGAGGAAAAAAAAACTTATGGCATGGTTAATTTGCATTTTGGTTTCTAACAAATAATTATCAACTGATGTGCTCTCCAGCCTTCTTCAGGTGTTTTTGTCGAATCTTCGCGTCAAACTCGGGAGCCTTCGTGTCATAATCAGGAGCCTTTATAGAAGTTCAAACCGAACCCTTTATTTAATCCATTGGGGTAGATTCTTCTCTTTCCATTAACCATGACTGGGTACAAGTGTTAAGCTATGTTAAGTATTCTATTTTATTTTCGCATGTTAAAAATAATCTATAATACTGAGTTTACTTTTTACGTTGACATATTTGTGATGCAAGAATTTCATCAACTAGCTGAAAATCTGCCCAACAGATAGTATATTCAGCTAGTAACCCTTATCATCATTATCAGGTCATGTTAACAGCGTGAACAACCATGAATCTTTCACCAACCGTCCCTATCGATCATCGCTCCTGCAGATTCTTCATACAGAGCTGATTGTGTTACATAATTATTAGATCCCTAATATTTATGTACAATCGTGTAGAAAACAAGATGGCGTTTTAAGTGCAGCTGACGGCCTTGAAAATTGAGTGACAAGCTTGACCTCAGTCCTAACCCTATCTTCCGGGGATAGCCGTGAGAACCGATAGAGAGGACCCTCTATTCGGGTTTAGATAGTAAGTTTCAGTCAGTTAGAGACTAGCAGTGAGCTCGAAGGGGTAAGTCGCGTTATACGCGCGGTCCCTCATCTGCGCAGATGTCTGGTTGGGGATTTAAAAATAAAGTAAGATCAAAGCAAATTGGAGTCTTGTGTTATTACCTCTAAAAACTAGCAATGACACAGGGCTTCTGATAAAGAGAAATCCCCAATAGAAGACCAGACCCGAAGTCCCCAAGAAAGTCCAGACCTTAGAAGATTCTAGACCAAGACAAGATGTTATAAGATTCCAAAGACGGCCAGAAGAATAGAGTAAGAAAGAAGTAAGTAAAGAAGTAAGAGAAAGGGTATACAAAAATTGATGTAGGTTTTTGCCTAAATAGAATAAATGAAATAAATAATTACTTGGTGTTATCTCCAATATTATTGGTTTATTCTCAGTAGATTAGTTAGAAAATTAATAGGTAAGGTTATATCGATACAACTTGTTGCTTTGTAGGTTTTACAGCATTTAAGTTAGAAAGTGCAATGTATTGTTTAAAATTTGTTGACGTATTCTGCAACCCTAACCCTAAACACTAAGCCTAACTCTAACCCCTAACCCTAACCCTAAACCCCCTAGTTAAAATTAACAGTTTTATTACAAAATTTGTGGGTTCTGTTTTTTCTGGGTCAGGGGTATACAGGGTGGCCCAGAAAAAAACAGAACCCAAATTATTTATTTATTTTCCCATTAAACTAATAAATAATTACCTAGTGTTGTTTATCTCCAATATTATTGTTTTATTCTCAGTAGATTTGTTAGAAAAGTAATAGGTAAGGTTATATCGATACAACTTGTTGCTTTGTAGGTTTTACAGCATTTAAGTTAGAAAGTGCAATGTATTGTTTAAAAGTTGTTGACGTATTCTGGACATAACAAGAGCCACACATAGATTAGATAAAAGTCGCCGTGGGTAGTGATTAACATAGAATTGTCACGTCTGCAAAAGACAAAAACTCCAGATAGATATGATCATGACACTTTGATTGTGTGAAGTTTAAAGCTAACCTACTCCTTTTGTTTTCTCATTACAACTTGCTTCCGGGACGTAGTACTTTCATTTTCACTTTCACCTGTTCCTTCGTTTCGTTTTTATTTTTTCACCTGTTTCATACTTTCACTTTAACTTTTCCCCTGTTGCCTACTTTTGTTTTTATTTCCTCCTTTTACTTACTGTCGCTCTCGACATTTGCTTACATTCCCTTTCATCCGTTTCATTCTTTTTAGGTTTATCCGTCGCTTATTTTCACTTTTACTATCGCTCTTTTTAATTATACTTTTACTTTCTTCTGTTTTTTAGTTTCACTTTTGCTTTCAATTTTATCTTACTTTCACTTTCACTTTCGTCTGTTTCTTGCTTTCATTTTCGCTGTTCTGTTTCTTACGTTCATTTTCACCTGATGTTTACATACAGTTTCCTCACTTCCATTCTTTCACTTTTATCTTTATCTTACTTTTACTTTCACTTTGGCTTCTTCTCTTTCTTATATCACCTACTTTCCATTTCACTTTGAACTGTTTCTTGCTTTTATTTTCTCTTTCACGTTCCTTACTTTCACTTTCAACTGTTGTTTACATACACATACCTCTCTTCTATTCTGTCACATTTATCTCAACTATACTTTCACTTTCTCTTCTTCACTTTCTTATATCGCCTACTTTCATTTTCACTTTCAACTGTTTCTTGCGTTTATTTATTCTTTCACGTTCCTTACTTACTCTTTCAACTGTTGTTTACATACACATACCTCTCTTCTATACTGTCACATTTATCTCAACTATACTTTCACTTTCACTTTCTCTCCTTCACTTTCTTATATCGCCTACTTTCCCTTTCACTTTCACTTTTATTTTCTCTTTCACGTTCCTTTCTTTCACTTTCAACTGTTGATTACATACACTTACCTCTCTTTCATACTTTCATATTTATCTCAACTATAATTTCACTTTCACTTTCTCTCCCTCACTTTCTTATATCACCTACTTTCACTTTCACTTACAACAGTTTCGTGCTTTTATTTTCTCTTTCACGTTCCTTTTTTTCACTTTCAACTGTTGTTTACATACACTTACCTCTCTTTCATACTTTCATGTTTATCTCAACCATACTTTCACTTTTACTTTCTCTTCTTCACTTTCTTATATTGCCTACTTTCACTTTCACTTTCACTTTCACTTCCAACTGTTGCTAACTTTCACTTAAAATATTCTCTCTTACTTTCACTTTTACATTTCCTTACTTTCACTTTTGACTGTTCAATACTTTTACGTTTATCTGGGGTTTTTTTCTTTTACATTCAATTTCTTCTCTTTTGATTTTACTTGAACTTGTTCATTTTTCCTACTTTCTTTTGCTTTCACCAATTTCTTGCTTTCACTTTTGCTTTCAATTGTTGCAACTTTCACTTTTACTCTTGCCTGTTCCTTACTTTCACTTTGACTTTCGGTTCTCTTCTCAAGCTTAATTTCCCCTTCAATCCCCGCGAGTAGATTGTTATCCTTCCACTGTCCATGCTTAGAGGGGATCTCGTATCAGTTATTTTTCCCTGGATAATTTCTTCTCTGAGATGTCACTTGTCTCTATCGCCGATTCAGCCCCTCACGAGTAGAATGTGAAACCTCGTCAATTTCTTAAGCGTAGTTTAACTGGTTTG
>CM042167.1:62433885-62438885 GCA_023376005.1 Doryteuthis pealeii | reverse complement strand
ACGTAAAAAAACAAAAAAAAAACAAAAAACACGAAAATAAACAAATAAACAGAAAAATAAATAAATAAATATTACTTGATCAAAAATTATTTTAAAGCATCTACTTTTGTTCCGTGATGACAAAATCCTAGCAGTCAGTAAAGAGAACGAGTGAGAGAAGAGAGAGAGAGAGAGAGAGAGAGAGAGAGAGAGAGAGAGAGAGAGAGAGAGAGGGGGGGCGAGAAGAGAGGGGTCGAGTAAGGAGACCTAGGCCTGAGATAGGTAAAAAGAAGCCCATAGTGAGTGAAAGAGAGTAAGGTAGATAGATATGGAGAGAGAAAGAGAGAGAGAAGGGGTGGGAGAGATAAGTTAAGAGAGTAAAAGAGTGAAGGGAAACACAGAATAATATATGTAAAAAGAAACACAGAGAAAATGAGAGAGAGAGAGAGAGAGAGAGAGAGAGAGAGAGGAGAGAGAGAGAGAGGGGGGAGATTTATGAGATATTGAGAGATTGAGAGAAAAAGAAAAGAGGGATAGAGACAAAGACTGATAGGTAATGAGAGGCATAGAGAAAGGTGGAAGTGGTCAATTCGACGAACCGGCGTAGATAGATATATTTACCAACCCCTCCACACGAGTAGGATGTGACACAAGGTCAATTTCTTAAGCGGAGTTCAACAGGTTTGAATTCAGAGTTTTCCTTCTCCTAGACCGGTTGCCTAACCAAGGTTAAAGAGCCCAGTCTGCCCTAGCCGGTGTAGATATAAGCCTTCAAACCTCCGCTTGACACTCCCCTAGAAAGCACCCTAAATTTAACCATTATGAATCTTTTTCAGTCTTTTGAAATTTTAAGATCCGATTCTTGAATAGAAAAGTTGATTAAGAATAAATATTTCTTCCATCGTTTTTTTAAAATTATTTTCAGGGTTTTTTTCAACTTTTTTTTTGTAAATGTACATAAACCACACTCGTAATTGCCAAAAATCAAGACAATATCCCCTGTATATCTACTATCAGGTCCTGTTACTACGTTTGATCTGTTTACTTAAGAACTATTGCTAATATTTCAATATGTAAAAGTATAATAATCTTGATTTGACTCAATATATATATATATATATATATATATATATATATATATATATATATATATATATGAGTATAGATGAAAGGATTTGAAAATACCACAAATGCTGTTAAAGTGAAAACATTTTATAACATATTAACACTTATAAACATTTTATAACATATTTTCACTTTAACACCATTTTGTGCTGTTTTCATATCCTTTTATCTATACTCATACCATCGGATTCATTTCCTTTCTTTTAATATATATATATATATATATATATATATATATATATATATATTATGTGTGTGTGTGGTGTGTGTGTGTGTGTGTGTGTATAATATATATGTGTGTGTGTGTGTGTGTATGTGTATGGGTGTATATATGTGTGTATGTGTGTTTGTATATATACATATGCATAGAGATATTTAGATATGAACATATATAAATAGATAGATATGACAGACATAGGTAAAAAGATAAGTATCTACATAGGTCGCTAGAAAGATAGGCAGATAGATAGCTATGTGTATATATATATACATATATATATATATATATATATAATATATATAGAGAGAGAGAGAGAGAGAGAGAGAGAGAGAGGAGAGATAGATAGATAGATAGATATAGATTGATAGATATAGATAGATGGATAGAAGAAGAAGAAGAAGAAGAAGAAGAAGAAGAAGAAGAAGAAGAAGAAGAAGAAGAAGAAGAAGAAGAAGAAGAAGAAGAAGAAGAAGATTGGTGAAAATGATTATATATGTGGTTGTGCATATATATGTACATATATGCACACACACACACACTCATATATATATATATATATATATATATATATATATATAATATATATATATATATATATATAATATATAGTCATCCAAGTTTTCCTTGTAGTCAGTACAATGAGTATATTTCTTATGGGCTAGAGTTTTCAAAACTCTTTCTTTTAAGAACAGTGTTTTGTAACTTTTTCTCGTCTGCCTTTTTTAATCTAAAAAAAAAACATTTTTTTTATTTATGAACGATTCGCCGGCTTTACACTCACCAGCCCCCACAGCCTCTGTCTCTCTTTGCCTTTGTCAATATATATAATATATATATATATATATATATATATATATATATATTCATACATACACACACATATATATATATCTAAATATGTGAATGCGTATATATATATATATATATATATATATATATATAGTTACATAAAAGAAACATATTCCTCTTTGTCTTATCACTTTTTGTTCATTTATATATATATATATATATATATATATATATATATATATATATATATATATATATATTATAAAGCAACAATTTACCGTTGTTTTTCCCCCAAGTCGAACGCCATCAAAGGGTGATCCGGTACTTCTAAGATTTCGCTAAAATCAATGTATACATTTGAACTCCCTGAGTTGAAAAAGGAAACAGAGAAAAAAATTCTTTTCGACTTCTAAAGATATTCTGACCCACACCGTTGTCTTCTGTGCCTCGACGAGAATTCTAGTGGCACCGTCTTGAAAGAGAAATTCTGCGACATTTTCGGAAACATGTCGCCGTTCGACTTAATGCGACTTCGGTTATTCGATCCACTGATCGGGTCAACATAGATATTGGCTAATCTCTTTAATCCGTTAAACAATATATACATCGACTGACCATCTAAAAAAGAAATTGTAAAATAATCCTTTATCGAGTAATGATTGTATTGCTAGACATTGTCAATATAATAAAATATACGTGAAACTGACAGACACCAAGCAATGTTGACACCGTCGATACATCATATTAATTTGTATAATGAAAAATAGATGAACAGTATGAAATTTAACATTTTGAAAAAACAAATGATGTCATGTAATTTGCTGACAGAAATCTGTTTCGACCAAATCGATAGATTGGTTTTCATCACGAGCAATATAGACGGGAAAGAAAAATATCCGTTAAAAGACTGTTTACAAAACGAACGCTATATTCAACTGCTGAAATTTAAAAAAAATGCGTGTTCTGTTTTAAAAATAAAATAAATTTTATCTTTAATTTTTAAAAATCAGAAGCATTATAGTTTATAGTAAAACTAAAAAGAGTTTGTTGTAAAAATTATATAAACTAGCAAATATAAGCACCCTCCGGGTGCAAGTATTTAAGTTTAAATGTAATAAAATATTAGATTAAATCAGAAAGGCTAATGAAACTAATTAAGAATTCAGATAAAAAGATTTGAAACGGAGGGGGTATAATCGGAAAATAGAACAACTGAAACTTACTCTTTCATCACTTTCGTTTTTCAATGCTATATTTTCCTAATTTAACTATTTAGTTAAAATAGGAAGTAAAGAATAAAATTACAATTATTTCTTCTTGTTAATGAATTGTTTTAGGATTTATTGAAGAGATTTTTACTCATATTCATTAAGATAAAACCAAACAATTAGAAATCAATAATACCAAGCACATTTTTATTAAAATCAGTTTTTTTAATATCAATATGCAAATTAGCTTTACGTTTACACTGAAAATTGGTATTTTGTTGTATATATAAATACAATTTCATGTTATTAGTATTTAGGTAAGGCCAACAGTATTAATAATGTCAAACAGTTTTATTATTAATTGAGGTTTAAATAGAAATAGAATCATAGAGAATGTGACGTAAATAACTAAGGGAATTGTGACTTGAGTAGTAATATAGTTTCGGTTACAGACAGAAAAACACACAATCTCCATTATAATAAGATGTTGTAAAGTGGGTATCAAAATTCTTTAGGATATATTTCAGTTAAAATAATTAAAATGTTAAATAATATACAAAGTCCACAGCGTATCTGAAGAAAGAATATATAATTTTTACAACAAACTCTTTTGAGTTTTACTATAAATTACAATGCTTCTGATTTTTAAAAATTAAAAATAAAATTAATTTTAATTTTAAAACAGAACACGCATTTTAAAAAATTTTCAGCAGTTGAATATAGCGTTCGTTTTGTAAACAGTCTTTTAACGGATATTTTTCTTTCCCGTCTATGTTGCTCGTGATGAAGACCAATTTATTAACTTGTATAAGTATTACATTATGAGGGGCCTTGGTACCCAAATCGAAAAATAACATGAAAAAAAATGAGAGTATATACGAGAAAAATCGCTGCATATCAAAATCACTTTTGGTTTTATATCTCAGAATAAATTGAACTTGTAAATGACTTATGGGATATGGAATCAATATATATATATATATATATATATATATATATATATATATATATATATATATATATATATATATATATATGACTTATATATATATATATATATATATATAAATGACTTATGGGATATGGAATCAATATATATATATATATATATATATATATATATATATATATTGATTCCATATCCCATAAGTCATTTACATATACATATATATATATATTCCATATTACATAAGTCATTTACACACACACACACAAACACACACGCACAAACACACACACACACACACATATATATATATATATATATATATATATATATATATATATATACTCTATATATGAATATATAAATTCTCTCTCTCTCTATATATAAACTCTATCTAATGGTGAGGTTCCAGTTCTGGAGATTACAATATGAGGGGCCGTTGAAAAGATAAGTTTTAGCAAAAAATAAGTTTTAGAAAAAAATAAGTTTCAGTAAAAATAAGTTTCAGTAAAAATATGTTGTGATCGAAGAAAAAGGAAAGAAATGTTTGAAAAAATATTTTGAAAGAAAGGAATGCGTGTTATTTAGAATGTCTGTTAAAAATTCCCTCAGAGATATTTTCGGGGAAACTATAAACATTATCAGGTTTAATTGTTTGTCTAGAAATTCCAGTATGGCAATTTGACAATATATAATAGAAGTCGAATATGACGTAAGAGAATAACTGGCTGAT
>CM042167.1:62423885-62428885 GCA_023376005.1 Doryteuthis pealeii | reverse complement strand
GCGACACGGATTTCTCTGACATTGTGGCTGGAGTCCTACAAGGAGAAACTCTAGCGCCATATATATTCATAATATGCCTAAACTACGGATTCCGAAAATCATTAGATCCCATAAAAGAAAAAGGCCTCACACTAAAAAAGGCCAGAAGCAAATGATATCCCACACAGACTTTTTACGGATGCAGACTATGCTGATGAATCTGGCACTACTCGCAAATGCACCTGCACAAGCCGAATCCTTGCTACACAGCCTGATAAAATGAGTTCATGTCTTTTTAAAATCAAAAGAGACAACTTAACTCTCGATGGCAAACTCCTAAACTCGGTAGAACAATTTAGGTACTTAGGCAGTAATATCTCATTCACAGATGATGTTAAGGAACACATAGGAAAGGCATGTTCTGCTATAAATAGATTATCAGTCATATGGAAATCCAAATTCCAAGACAAGTTAAAGAGACAATTCTTCAAAGCCGTTGTCGTATCAGTGCTGCTGTACGGCTGCACCATCTGGACCCTAAAGAAGCGACTAGAGAATAAACTAGATGGGAGATGCACAAGAATGCTGCGTGTGATCCTGAACAAGACGTGGAAACAACACCCCACGAGAAAACAGCTGTACGGCCACCAGCCACATATCACCCAAACCATCCGAGTAAGACGGAAAAGACACGCAGGACACTGCTGGAGACTCATAAGTGACGTCCTCCTGTGGAAGCCAGCACAAGGGCACTCCAGTCTGAGCCGGCCAGCAAAGACGTACATCGACCAGCTCTGTGCGGATACTGGATGCTGCGTAGAGGACCTCGATGAGTGATCGGGACGGATGGAGAGAGATTGTTATGGATATCGGTTCTAAATAGCGCGACCTGATGATGATGATGATGATTTGAATAGAATTAGATCTGAGGTGAATAGATAATGAACTTTGAAATATCGTATCACGTCGAAAAAAAAAAGTACCGACTCTGGTGACCAAGGTAGAGTTGGCCGACGTTTCGGGGTTGCTACAAATAACTCACTCAAATAACCCACTCAAATAACAACGGTGTAACAATTCAGAAACTGGAAACAGTCATTCTTGAAGATGAAGTTACAATAAAACTGAAAGGGACGGGCAGCCTATTCATAGGTGTTGTTTAACTACCGCACTCCCATCCAAGTTCCGTCAAGAGATTATAATTATTTTTTTTTACTTTCCGACCTCCCGTTCTTAGTAGTCACATGCCATCAGAGACTTCCTCGACCGAACCAGCCACTCCCCGGTAAGTCACCAATCCACCCTACTCTGTTCACAATTATTCACAAGAGATAAAAAATACAAAGAAAATTTTCTAAGGTCTTGGGGAAAACTGGTTGGCAAAGGGTTATGAAATAGATAAGTATACAACGCTGGTATATAACATTATGTGTGTTACATGTTTTTGTGGGGGTGAAAACTCTTTCAAGCAAAGAGGATTATAAATAATTCATTTTAGTTGAAAACAAACGAAGAAATTTAAAATGGAAGTACACCAATTAAGTCCTGATTTATTCTTTGAATGTCCTTTATTTATAAATCGCTTTTGAAAAGTTTTCTTTATATTTACTTAAAACTAAAACTTTGTTTCCATTAAGCATAGCGCTAATGCCCTTGGGAAAGTGTTGTTTCCAACTACTCTCTCTTATCCTCTGCCTCTTTCTCTTTATATATATATATATATATATATATATATATATATATATATATATATATAATATATATATATATAATGAATAGAGAATGAAAAAATGAGAAAAGTATTGGCATGAAAAGGTGCTCAATGCTAATATAGCAGAGCAGTTTTATGATCAATTGTAATACTATGGATTTACACTCATTACTTGAAGTTTCATGGTAATGCAATCATCAGATGAGTCCAATGGTTGAGATCTTAAAAACCAGTCGTGAAATGGTCGAGATTTAAAAAAAATATATTTTTAAATCTCAATTAAAAAATAAGTGTGTGTTTGCATGAATGCGTGCGTGTGTGTATTTGGACAGCGTTTGGTGGACGAAACAGACTCTTGCTTGAAAAGATTGAAAAGGAACTCGTCAGACATGAAATGTCTGTCGTGTTCAAAACCGTATATATATATATATATATATATATATATATATATATATAATATAATGAATAGAAAATGAAAAAATGAGAAAAGTATTGGCATGAAAAGATGCTCAATGCTAACAAAGCAGAGCAGATATATAATCAATTGTAATTAATAGTAAGATTTTTGTTTATGCAATAGGATTGAAAATTTAAAAAATAAAGCCATTTCCAATCCAGTTTGTAAATTAATAGTATGAAGCTTGCATTAACACTTATTGCAATCATTTCTTAAAAGAGATAACTTAAAATATTCAGTATAGAATACTTCCTCTTATTTATTTGTAATTTATTATAATATTAATTCTAAAATAGGACGCGATTTGACACTGAAATCAACCTTAAAGGGAATATTAGTTTTTTGAAAAGTTCTTTATACAGTTTACTATTCTATGAAATTATAGAAATGAGAAATAAACAACAGACATACATTTAAGAATAAAAATATCTATCTATGGATAACTTGAAGCTTCATGCTAATGCAATCATCAGATGAGTCCAATGGTTGAGATCTTAAAAACCAGTCGTGAAATGGTTGAGATTAAAAAAATAAAAAATATAAAACATTTAAAAAAAATCTCAACCATTTCACGACTGGTTTTTAAGATCTCAACCATTGGACTCATCTGATCATTGCATTACCATGAAACTTCAAGTTATGAGTGTAAATCTATAATATTACCATTGATTATATATATATATATATATATATATATATATATATATATATATATATGGAGCGAGAGATAGAGAGAGGGGGAGAATGAGATAGATAGATAGATAGATACAACTCTATTTAAAGAAAGGATCAAACTTTATACCACAAGTGATCTCTACTGTAAAACTGCTTTTAACAGCAGTCCTAAAATTGCTACAAGAATCGTAACAGAACACATTTATCTTGAAACCTGTTTAAGGAAGCCATGCCTGCTTAAGCTAAAAACAAGCGGCCAATGTTGGTGTTTGCATGTGTCTTCCAACCAACTAACAATCATTCCCGTGTGTGTCTGTGTGTGTGAAGAAGTGGAAGTGAATCCGACAGTATGTAATATTGTAAAAAATTGAAAAAACACAATATATATATATAAATTGAAAAAACCAATATATATATATATATATATATATATATATATGTGTGTGTGTGCGTGTGTATATATATATATATATATATATATATATATATATATATACACGTAATATTGTATATATATATATTATATATATACACGTAATATTGTAAAGAAGCTGAAAAAACACAAGTTTATAAACGAATAATGTTTATTTCGCCTACGCTGCAGTGGTTCGGTCTTTGTTGGTTTAAAAATTGTTTACATCAAAATTTTTTTTTTCCTTAAACCAACGAAAGCACTGATGAAGGTCTATCGAAACAGACCGAACCACTGCAGCATAGGCGAAATAAACATTATTCATTTAAAAACTTGTGTTTTTTCAGTTTCTTTACAATATTACACACACACACACACACACACACACACACACACATATATATATAATATATATATATATATATATATATATATATATATATATATATTGGTCCCCCCCCCCAGCTGCGATTCAAGGATGTCTGCAAGAATGATCTCAGGTGCTTTGGCATTGCCACTTCCACCTGGGAAAATTTGGCTCAGGGCCGCCCTCGGTGGCGGCAGAATCTCCGTAGAGGACTGTTCATGTCAGAAGTCACCCTGAGGCAACACCATGAAGCTAAGAGGTCCAAAAGAAAGCATCGGCAACAAAGTACCGGCACATCAACATCTTCAGGGACAGCCTTCAAATGCGACATCTGTGGTCGAGAATGTTTTTCAGACATCGGATTTCACAGTCACAGGAGGCGCTGTAACTTCAGGGGCACATAAAAACTTTATTATAGTCTTCCGAGACTGAAATGCCAATGAATAATATATATATATATATATATACATATAGATTAAGGAAATAACTTTAAATTTGCTTCATTGTAATAATTTATTTCAACTGCATGATTACAGCATCTTCAGACATGAGCCAAAACAGGAATTGTCCAGAATACAGGGGTTTACATTTCTAAGTCTTTCTAAATAATTAATCACATATGTAAGTAACGTATACCCTCTCCCTCTCACGCTTCACCTCGCCTCATCCAAACTTACTAGAACCACCCCTAATCCCCTTCCGAACTGAGACCCCCCCCCAAGATTTAGAAATACTGTGATGCGACACTAGGTCAATTTCTTAAGTGGAGTTTAACAGGTTTTCCTTCTCTTAAACTGATTACTATGCCATGGTTAAAGAGCCCAGTCTGCCCTGATATTTACCCATAGCTGGAGGGAGAAGTGGATTCATACCTTTCCTAAGGGTATTAGCGCTAAGTGAAATGCAAACAGCTTCGTCCAGGAATTGAACCCGGGTCGACGATTCAATTTCCTATGACTGTAACCACGCGTCTCCAATATATATATATATATATATATATATATGTGTGTGTGTGTGTGTGTGTGTGTGTGTGTGCGTATGCCTGTCTTGTGTGTGTATGTGTGTGTGTGTGTGAGTGTGTGAGTGCAGTAGTAGTAGTAGTAGTATTAGTGTGTGGTATGTGTGTGTGTGTATTGTGTGTGTGTGTGTGAAGAGAGAGAGAGAGAGAGAGAGAGAGAGAGAGAGACAGAGACAGAGACAGAGGGAGAGAAAGAGAAATAAAAATATAATGAAGTTTACAAAAGAAATAGATTGTTATCACTCGTTAAAATCTGTGATAAAATTCTTTTTTAATTGCATAGAGAGTCGCTTTCCTTTCAGCAGAGTTGTCTCCACTTGATTTTTACCTCTTCAATAAGAGAGAGTCTCAGGTGTCTCAAAGAAAATGAAACGTTTCGCT
>CM042167.1:62391385-62411385 GCA_023376005.1 Doryteuthis pealeii | reverse complement strand
CTCTGAAAACTGGGAGGCATCACATCACCCTCAGAGAAGCATCCAGTATTGAAATTTAGTCAAAGCACGCCTGATCACCCCGCCAAACTCTTCTAGCTGAATAAATCTCGAACCCGCTCTAAACCTAAACAAATAATGTCTCCAAAACTGCCACCAAAAAAACAAAAAGAAACAAAAGACAAAAAGAAACAAAATCCCTCCAATGACCTGAAATTCATTTTTCTCCCTATATATATATATATATATATATATATATATATATATATATATATATAAAGAAATGACATAACTAGAACTTCAGTTCCAGTGATATTTTGAAAAAGAGATATCGCGAAAATTCAAGAATTAAGTACAAGTTAAACATACAACATCATTGTTACCGTATTATTATTTTTTCTTTACACCTGCATTGTGATAAATCAACCTCCTAACCAATATATATATATATATATATATATATATATATATATATATATATAGTTGGTCAGATTGGTCTCTTTAACCTTGATAAAAACAACTATGATGTCATAAGAATTTGTAGAGATCCTCGAACTGTTCAGAGTTGGGCCTCAAGTTTTTCAGCAAATTCCGGGAGCTGACTGAGTGGGGTCATCACTCAAAAGTCCTTTGCAAGATATCAATTCCAAATACTTGTGGTCAGCTAATGTTTGTTTTGTTTCTGCGCGTCAAATACACCTTATTTGAACTTTACAAACCATTTCCCAATACGCTACGCTGCATCCAACGTTTCCATCTGCACGCGAATCATCAATCATCTTTATTTCCCTTTTCTGCTCCCATCTTGAAAGGAAATAATTCACTCTGTATATTTCGTTCATACATTCTTTTTTTTTGTTTTTAAATTCTTTTTTTCACCACAGGATAAATGTACCCAAAACACACAGAACTTGTTTTGAGCAGTAGAGGCAGTCTATAATATTCATTCAAGAGGGCTCTACAGGCATTCCGCCTTGTCGGTTGGGCCGTTAGAATGCACCGACTATACCTCTGAAGAGGGGTAAGACTCCCCCAATGGGGCAATCTGTTGGTCGTGAAGCCTTAGCACCTATATGATTGCCCCAATTCTATTGCCCTTATGGCAACCCCCAATCCTTCCCATCATATGGGTGCTAGAAGGCCTGGCTGAGGGTCTAATCTCCTGGGAATGACGTTAGACTCTATCTGATTGTGAAAGGAAATAATTCACTCTGTATATTTCGTTCATACATTCTTTTTTTTTTTTTAATTCTTTTTTTTTCAACACAGGATAAATGTAACCAAAACACAAAGAACTGGTTTTGAGCAGTATAGGCATTCTATAGTAGTCATAACAGAATACGAATCTAATCTTGTCGCAATACTACTGAAAAATGACAGGGTATTTATGAAGCCTCATAACATCATAGAAACCAAGCAGCCAATCAGGATTCAAGGAATGGAATCACCCAAATACAAGAATGGACTATTCTTGAGTTTCATAAGTACGAGCTGTCTTGGGCACTGGTTCAGTTGTGCTTAGCCAGTTGCAGTTGTTTAAACCAACAGTATACTGACTGACCTCACTACAAAATATGATCCATGTCTAAAAAGTATTGAGGATGAAGATGTATTTACCAAAACAGAAATGAACAATGAATGATACAAGCATTCCGCCTGTCGGATGGGCCGTTAGAATGCACCGACTATACCCCTGAAGATGGGTAAGACTCCCCCAATGGGGCAACCTGTTGGTCGTAGGTGGTGACCCGTGATGCTTAAGGATAGAACCAAGGTAACTAAGCAGTCCATGACATGCAATACTCCACTTTAGGCTTTTCTTGGGCTAGACGGGCGGTCGGAGAGGCACCCTCCGATCAATCGGCTGGCCACGTCAAGCCCTAGCACCTATATGATTCCCAACCCTATTGCCCTTATGGCAACCCAATCCTTCTTATCATATGGGTGCTAGAAGGCGGTTACTGAGGGTCTACATGTCCTGGTAATGACATTAGACTCTATCTGATGGTGAGAAATCCAGTTCTGGGGGTTTCGGGAATGTGGAGCACCCCTTCATCACCATTGCTCCTGGTCCACTCTGATCCGGAGTGGTAGTACCTGTTCAAGTACCATCTATGGGTTAAATAGAAAAACATGAGTTTATAAACAAAATTGTATTATGCATTAAGAACGAATTTAATTCCTAACTTTATCGGCATTAAATGACCCACCGAGTTGATATGCCGTAAAACAAAACAAACCAAACCAATCTACAAGCATTTGCACAATGTTAAGATTTTGGTCGCCGTTTTAGGCGTTTAGGTTTTCTATTGGTAAATCCAACAGTAGATAAGTATGTAGTCTCAGAAGTAGAAAGTTTGTTGTGTACCTTGAAATCCTGGGTAGAATAAAAGTGTACTCCTTGCAGCAGTGAATCCAGTTGTATTCCTTGAAAGACTTGGTAGAGAAGAGAATCCAATTGTAGTCCTTCAAATTCTAGGCACAACAAGGGTTTACTCCTGGAGCAACTCCTTCAACTTCCAGACAGAACAAGGGTGTATTCATGAATACTGAAACTTACTCTTCCATCACTCCCGTTTTTGATTACGAAATTTTCCTAATTTAACAATTTAGTTAAAATGTGAAGTAAAGAATAAAATTACAGTTACTTCTTTTTGTTAATGTACTTTTTTCAAGATTTATCCCCGGGATGTTTGCTCATATTCATCAAGATAAAACCACACAATTATTAATCAATAATACTTAGCACATATTTATTAAAATCAAGTTTGCAATATCAATATGCAAATTAGCCTTGCTTTTCACACTGTAAACTGCTATTTTGTTATATATATGCTGAGTTGGCGAGGGCCGATATCGAACTAGGAACTTTGTGGTTTCTAGCCGAACGCTCTACCGACTGAGCTAACCCAGCTCCTTGAATGAGATTTAAATAAAATAAAATCATGGAGAATGTGACGTAAATAACTAAGGGAATTGTGACTTGAGTAGTGATGTAGTGATATAGTTTTGGTTACATACAGACAAACACACAATCTCCATTATAATAATGAGGTTTAAATAAAATAAAATCATGGAGAATGGGACGTAAATAACTAAGGGAATTGTGACTTGAGTAGTGATATAGTTTCGGTTACAGACAGACAAACACATAATCTCCATTATAATAATGAGGTTTAGATAAAATCAAATAATGGAGAACGTGACGTAAATAATTAAAGGAATTGTGACTTGAGTAGTGATATAGTTTCGGTTACAGACAGACAAACACATAATCTCCATTATAATAATGAGGTTTAGATAAAATCAAATCATGGAGAACGTGACGTAAATAATTAAAGGAATTGTGACTTGAGTAGTGATATAGTTTCGGTTACAGACAGACAAACACATAATCTCCATTATAATAATGAGGTTTAGATAAAATCAAATCATGGAGAACGTGACGTAAATAATTAAAGGAATTGTGACTTGAGTAGTGATATAGTTTCGGTTACAGACCGACAAACACATAATCTCCATTATAATAATGAGATTTCATAAAATAAAATCATAGAAAATGTGACGTAAATAACTAAGGGAATTGTGACTTGAGTAGTAATATAATTTCGGTTACAAACACACAATTTCCATTATAACAAGATTTGTTTAACATTATTTATTTTGTTCCAACATCCCCATCTCCACTTAAGTCATCAATCATCTTTTTTCTCCTCTTCTGCTCCCATATTGAAAAAACAAATAACTCACAGTGTATCTTTCTTTCTTTCGTTCTTTTCTTTTTCCTTTTCTTTTTATTATATTTTTTCAACACTGAATAAATATACCCAAACACAAACAGAGCTTGTTTTGAACTGCATAATAAGTCTACGTATTCGTTCAAGAGGGTATTATGAAACATTTGCGCAAAAATATAAATTGTTTAAGATGAATACACACACCTTGTAAATGTTTAATTATTTATTTAGTTTACAATATATAGGCTGCATCAACACCCCCCCACACACACACATTTTTGTAACTTGAATATCTGAGTTATCAGAAATAATAATAAGAAACACAACGAGTATAAGGTATACTTTACTAAGGTTATATACAAGGTGAACAGAACAGTTAGCAATTGCTATGTTGAATAGATATTTTGTATCAGGGGTCGTTTGATTCAAAATAATGGGGGTTCAGTGGAAAATTACTTAGCCGTTACAACGAGCGTTATTGTCAGGTTCGACATGAGAGAGGATGTCTCTCGTTAGACGTATCCTTGAAAATCTGTGTTACGCGTCAAAGATACTGGTTCAAAGTTAACTGACCAGAAAAAATGTAAAAGTTTTTAAATAAAATAACTGGTGCATTATATCTTTTATTCATTAATATATCAAACATGGGGAAAATTTCATTAAACTTTCGGGGGTTATTCCTTGATTTTTTAGTATTTTTTTTCTTTCGGCGGAGTGACATACGATGGTGGAATTTAGGTCCGTTAAGTTCGTTTAACCGTTTCTTGACTATGCAATCATCAGATCAAGTTTGAGATCGGATTGGCGAGAAACTGTCAGCAACCAGGCGCCATTGATTATTCCATGTTCACGCTACCCTAACTCAGATATAAATGCTTTATCCGTGATATTTGATCACTGTTTACTCTAAATATAGCACCCATATTATCTTCATAAGGTATTTACAGGGCGATTTATAAGTAACTCCCCGATTTTAAAATCTTTTTAATTTATTTCTAAATAATTATTTTTTCAAAGAATGAGTATGAAATAAAACAAGATGATATGGAGTTTTTTCTATCTTCTATATTGACACCGGCCCTGTCGGGTGGGGGTTAGATGGCACCGACTGCACCTCTGCAGAGGGGTAAGACTCCCCAATGGGGCCACCTATTGGCCGTGGGTTGGCGACCCGTGATGCTTAAGGATAGAGCCCAGGTGGAGAGAGTTCATGACATGCAATACTCCACTTTGGCACTATATGTATTATCCATTAAAGAATTGATTTATTTCAAAACTTTTTATCGGCATTAAATGACCCACTGAGATTGATATGCCGTAAAACAAAACAACCAAACTATAGTGGCACTAGCATTCGCCTTCAGCCTACAAGTCGCTCGAGAATCGCATCAACTGATCTTCCAAGGAACTCTTGTGGAATAACATAGATTAATTTTCGTATTCGTCCTTTAATTTCTTCAAAATCGTTGGTTTGCAGATTAGAATGCTCCTGCAACTAAGCCAAAGAAAAAAGTCGCCGGATGTTAAATCAGTACTTCTGGCGCCACTATCCATGCATCGTCAAGGTACATAGTAATTCAGTTATTCACGACAACAATAGAAAATGTGAAGGAGTACCATCTTGCATAAAATGAAGTTCTCAATATTCACCAAGTATTGACAACTGGACAGATTTCATGCTTGCAGAGTGACATACTATATATATAGGGTTCATTTCAATCACCCTTTTATATATATATATATATATATATATATATATATAATTATATATTATATTTAAATACATATATATATAACTTCCTGTTCAGGTTTAATAGCATTTCATATCTTACACACCACACACACACACCACACACACCACAAACACATATATATAACACAAAATAACACATATATTATATATATATTAATAATGGGATTCGCTTCGTTTTTTGTATGTAACAAAAACTACGTCACTCTTACGTAACATTACCCAACATCATAACATAGAATAAATACACTCAAAATTTGAACACGCAACATCACAGTCCTCATTGTTTTTTAAAACAAGTTTTAATAAATACATGACTGGTATTATATATCTATATATAGTTTGTTTTATGTTAATACATATTTAAAGTTTACATTTCAAATTGTTTTATTTTTATTCCTTTTAATTTGATGATTTTCTTACTTAGGGTACAAACTCGCTGACATTGGAATTTTAACTCCACCCCTAAGGCAATATGTTTCAAAAATCTTATTTTTACATCGCCAGAGGTGTTATTTATTTTGCTAGTATATATAAAATTGGTTTGCCCGACATTGTTTACACAAAATATTTAAATATAGAGTTAGTATTTAGATAAATCTAGTCTTTTGTAGGCGTCGTTTTCTGGGTGTGTTTGGGTTTTATAAAGATAAATTGATTTTTCTATTCTTTTTTTATGTGTGTATGTTTTGTTTTACGGTGATGCTGGCATTAAAAAGAATGTTTTCGTCCTGAACTTAAGTCTCTATTCAGAACAAGAGGATTCTGAGACAAGTTGATAGACAATGGCGGCCATAATGGCGGCGGGCGGGAAAGTCGTTTCTCCTGTCGAACCGAAACATCTAATTCCAATTACTGGTGCTTTCATTCTCTCACTTTTCTCTCTCATTCTTTCTTCTTTCTTCTTTCTTTCTCTCTCTCTCTCTTTCTCTCTCTCCTCACTCTCTATCTCTCAATCTCACTCCTCTCAGTCAGCCTATCTATCTCTCTAATCTCACTCTCTCAGTCTCTCTCTCAGTCAGCCCCTCTCTCTCTCTCTCTCTCTCTCTTCTCATATCTATCTTATCTCTCTCTTTCTCAATCTCACGCTTTATGTCAGTCACTCTCTTTCTCTCTCTGCTCCTCCACCTCTCTCTCTCTCTCTCTCTCTCTCTCTCTTTCTTTCTTTCTTTACACACACAACCACACACACACACACACAGCGGTCTCACTCTCACTCCCATTCTCTCTGCCGCGATATTTTTTTTTGTTTCATTATTTTCGACCCTCATCCCTTCTCTCCCTACTCTTTCTATCTACCCTCTCTTCTCTCTCTCTCTCTTCCTCTCTCTCTCTCTCTCCGTGTCTCCTTAGTCTGTCTCCCTTCTTACTCTCTCTCTATATATCTCTCTCTAATAAACACTCTCTCTAAATATACACTCACTCACATCCCTCTATCTTTCTCTCTCTCCCTCTCCTCCTCCTCTCTCTCACTCACTGCTTACACTCTCCCTATTTCTCTCTTTCTTTATCGTCTCTTTTCTGGACCATTTTCGAATCCGAACCCCTTTTCTCCTATTCATTCACTCTCTCTTCCTATTCTCTCTTCTCTCTCTCTCTCTTCTCTTACTCTCTCTCTCTCTCTTCTTACTCTCCTCTACCTCCCCCTCCCTCTCCTGACAACCCTCGTCTTCCAGGACATTTTCTGTGCTCACATTATTTTTGAGTCCGCACCACTTCTCTGTCTATTCTTTATTCTCTTTCTCTTTCTCCTCATTCTCTCTCTCTCCTCCTTACTTTCTCTTTCTCCTTACTCTCTCTCTCTCCGTACTCTCTCCCCTCTCTTACTCTCTCTCTCACACACACACCACTCGCTTTCACCTCGTTCTCCACTTTTCTCCCTACTCCTCTCCTCTCTCTCTCCTTTCTCTCTCTCTCTTTCTTTCTCTCCTTCTCTCCTCTCTCTCTCTCTCCTTACTCTATCTCGCTCCTTATACTCTCTCTCTATTACTCTCTCTCAACTTACTCTCCTCTCTCTCTCACACACACTCGCTTTCACCCTCGTTCTCACTTTTCTCCCTACTCATTCTCTCTCTCTCTCTCTCTCTCTCTCTCTCTCTTCGGACCACTTTCGTTGCACTCATTATTTCCAACCTAGCCCCCACCCCAGCCTCTTGTGCTCCCCTCCCACCACTGCTTGCATTTTGTATTATTTTTTTTGTTTTTGATCTTTTTCTTTTACGCTAATGTTCTGTCTCTCAGAATGTTTCATATTAGTTTAGTTTTTTTTTTTTTGAGGTGGGATGAATGGGGGTGAATGAAGAAGAAGGAGGGGGATTGGGAATAGGAGGTAGGAGGCGAGAGAAGAGAAGAGATAAAGAAGAAAGAAGGTAAAAGGGAGATAGTGATATACAGATGAATAGAAAGGGGGTACAGAGAGAAGGACAGATACAGACAGACAGACATAGAGAGTAAAGGAGAAATAAAAAGGGGATAGAGATTGACAGAGAGTGAAGGGAGTAAAGTAGAAAGTAAAAAAGGGAGAGATAGAATAAAGAAGGGGTGATATTGAGGTGAATGAAGAAGTAGAAAGGGAGAAGGAGTAAAGAAGCTATAAATGAAGAAGAAAAAGAAGAAGAAGAAGAAGAAGAAGAAGAAGAAGAAGAGAGGGAAGCAAAGTTAAAGAAGAAGTGGGAGGAAATATGGAGAAAAAGTATAGCAAATAATTAATAAAAAAAGAAGAAGAAGAAGAAGAAGAAGAAGAAAGAAGAAGAAAGAAGAGAGAAAAAAGAAGAAGAACGAAAGAAGAAGAAGAAAAAGGTAGAGAAGAAGAAGAAGAAGTAGGCAGAGAGAAAGAAGAAGAAGAAGAAGAAGAAAGAAGAAGAAGAAGAAGAAGAAAGAGAGAAGAAGAAGAAGAAGAGAAGAAAGGAAGAAGAAGAAGAAGAAGAAGAAAGAAGAAGCAGAGAAGAAGAAGAAGAAGAAGAAGAAGAAGAATAGAGAAGAAGAAGAAAAGCAAGAGAAGAAGAAGAAGGAAGAAGAAGAAGAAGAAGAAAGGACAGGAAGAAGAAGAAAGAAGAGGAAGAAGAAGAAGAAGAAGCGTGAAGAAGAGAAGAAGAAGAAGAAAGAAGAAAGACAGAAGAAGAAGAAGAAGAAGAAGAAGAAGACGTGAAGAAGAGAAGAAAGGAAAGAAGAAGAAGAAGAAGAAGAAGAAGAGCATGAAGAAGAAGAGGAGAAGAAGAAGAAGAAAGTGAGAGAAGAAGAAGAAGAAAAGACGGAAGAAGAAGAAAGAAGAAGAAGAAGAAAGAGAAGAAGAAGGAAAGAAGATAGAAAGGCAGAGAAGAGAAGAAGAAAGGAAAGGAAGAAGGGAAGAGAAGAGAAGAAGAAAGAAGAGAAAGAACGAAGAAGAAGAAGAAGAAGGAGAAGAGAGAAGAAGGAGAAGAAGAAGAAGAAGGCAGAGAAGAAAGGAAGAAGAAAGAGAAGAAGAAGAAGAGAAGCGTGAAAGAAGAAGAAGAAGAAGAAGAAGAAGGGCAGAGAAGAAGAATGAAGAAGAAGAAGAAGAAGAAGAGAAAGAAGCGTGAAGAAGAAGAAGAAGAAGAAGAAGAAGAAGAGCAGAGAAGAAGAGAAGAAGAAGAGAAGAAGAGAAGGAGGAAGAAGAAGAAGACAAGAAGAAGATGCGTAAGAAACATTAGTCCTTTATTAAACATTTCAAGGCTGTTCTGGGGGCGAGGATGAAGCTGTTGTTTTATATTATTACTCCGTCTTTAGCTTGTGTAGGTGGAGCACCAACTTTCTACTAGAGATTGTTAATCTAAAACAACACAAACCGAACTAGCTTTAAGACTAAACGGGTTTCTAGCTACACTATAACTAGATACAAAAGGAAAAATAAGAGTACAGCGTATAAGGGACTGATACGCTCACGGAACATAAAGCGAATATCCACGACTCTCATCTCCTCTCTCTCTCCTTCTCTCTCTTTCTGCTTCTCTCTCTTTTCCTTCCTCACATCACTTTCCATACCACCCTCTCTGTTTCTTTTTCTTATCTTCATGTCTCTTGTCTCTCTCTCAACTCACAACTCACCATGCTCATACACACCACTTCTTCCTCTCTCTTCATTTCTCTCTTATCTTCCCTCTCTCTCTTCCTCTCTCCCTTTCTTTTCTTTCTCCTGATCAATCTCTCAGCCTTCTTATGTTGTGCTTCTCTCATCTTCTCTCTCTCTCTCTCTCTATCTTCTTTATATATAATGTTGCCATACCGCACGCCATATTACGCGCACTATACACTCTGCTTTCTTCTCTTCTTCTCTTCTAATCTCTTCTCTCGCTCCTCCTTCCTCACACTCACTCACATTCTCACTTTTTCTCTCTCTCCTCTTCTTTCTTCTTTCTTCACTCTCTCCTCTCCTCTCTCTCTTTTTGTTCTCTCTACTCTCTTCTATCTATTCTTTTGTTCAATGTTGTGTTTATTTGACTTATGGGTTACTGCTCATGTTTCCTTTATGTCTTTCATATCAACTGCCTTCTCTTTCTTTTCTCTCTCTCTTTATCTAACTTTTCTCTCTTTCTCTTCTCTTTCAATTCTCATTCGTATCTCACACATAGCAATCAGGTGCACATATACCAGCTCTCTCGTCTTCCCTCTCTCTCCCTCTCTCTCTCTCTCTATATATTATTATATTATATAATATATATATGTGTGTGTGTGTGTGTGTGGTGGGTGTGTGTGTATGTGTGTGTATATATATATATTGTATGTATATATATATATTGTATATATACACAATATAATATATTCATATCATTTCTGTTTTTGAATGTTGTTTCGGTATACGACAATTGTTTTCCAATGAAATAAGTTATTTCCAAAAACAGCAAAATTCGTTCCATTTTTAGGAATTGCTTGAGCCGTAAATAAATTCTTTCTACCTAGATTTTTGTGAGTGGAAACAGATTTGCATATTATTATTATTATTATTATTATTCATTATTATTATTATTATATATATTTGAGTTTTTATAACGTTTTTAGCGCTGGTGGTCTTTCACTGGGGCCTGGGGTGACAGCAAGTCTCCTCAGGTCTCCAATATGAAGAATGCTTCATATGAAAACAAAGTAATAGCCAAGATGCCCGACCAGCAGAGAAGAGACACAAAAAGATAACAGAAAAAATACAATATGGATAAGAAGAACGAAGTGGCTTTATAACAATAGTCATAGTTTCATTCGATATCTATTATCTAGTTATCTTTTAAACTTGACAACTATATTGGGTACATTATACATCACCATCCTTGTAGAAGAACAGTAGTGATATCATTTAAAAATAAACACAGCTAAAAAAAAAACACATTTATTCTAAACTAAACTTTTCACTCATTTTTTTTATCTATTTAACCTATAGATGGTATATTTAATATATTTATATTATATATATTATATATATACTATAATATAATATATTATATATATATATATAATATATATAATATACTATATTTACCTATAGATGGTATAAAGATGGTATTATAATTAACTTGTTAATTCTCCTTCTTTTGCGAGAATTAAAATTCATTTAAACGAAAATTGACATAACTAGACTAATTCAGTTTCCCAGGTATCTTTTGAAAAAGAGATATTATCTCGAAATTAAGATTAGAATACAAGTTAACACACAACATTTCATTTGTTACCGTATTAATATATTTTTTTCTTTACACCTGCATTTGTAAGCCTTTCTAAATCAACCTCTTCTATATATATATATTATAGTATATATGAAATATATATAGAGAAGACATAATTTAAGAGATATATAACAAACCCAGGATGTTATGATTAGGGGAAACAATTTTTCATAGCATAATCATAAACATCCTGTGTTATCATATTAAAAATATTTTCTTCTCATATTGTCGGATTAATTTTCTCACCGTACTTCCATACTATATTATATATATATATATATATAATATTTAATTATATTTGGAAGGTATAGAAATAGAACACAATATTAAATATTATGCTAAAAGATATCTGTTCCAACATGTGGGTTTATAAGTGTAATTTAATTAAAAATCATTTTAAATTAAAACGAGACAAATACCGAAGAACACTCTTAAAAATAACACTAGTTCTCATTAATTTAAAATGATTTCAATTGAATTACAAACCCACAGGTTGAAACAGAACGTCTGTTAGTAAGATTAATTGATATTGTTTTTCTATTTCCTATGTCAGAGTGTTCACACAATGTACAACACACAGTGATTTGTTTATTAGCGTGGTGAAGGCTTGTGTTGGACCATCCACACTTTTTGGCACATGCTCCGATAGGAAAGAGATGGTAACATCCAAGGGTCACTGAACGACCATCAACGTGCCGACCCTCAGGATTTTGAATTCAACAGTTATCCCGTCTCTTCTATCAGACTGGTTACCTATCCAAGGCTGAAGGGTTCCAGTCTGCCCTAGCATTTAACCCATGGCTGGGGATCTTGAACTTCAGAGTTATCGCCTCTGTAATTCGCGTACCTAAACACAAGCTCGCGAAGAGCACAGGTCCTGTCTCCTACTATTTAAACTCCATAATGGACGGAATTTTCACAATTCACAGATTTATCCCTTCTGCTAGAGTTGGTTACTTACACAAAGGCTGAAGAGGCACAGTCTGCCTCACCTTATATCCCAGAGACTGGAAGGGAATTTTAATCAGATAACTGTCCTATAGACTTACCTCGTCCATATAACTGGTACTACCCAATATATATATATTATATATCAATATACTATATTAATTATAACTATATGGATATTATATATGTGTTTGTCGTGTTGTGTGTGTGTGTCTGTAATCATACTCGTCCTCATCGCCATCTCTCTCTCTTCAGTCTCTTAATACATATAATCATATTATATCTATATATATAATATGACTATATATATAGACAATATATATAAGAGGACGATATATGTATATATGGATATATATATATATATATATATATATATATAATGATAATATGTGAGAAGAATGAATAAAGAAAAGGAAGCAATAGAATGGATATAAAATATGAATTTTAATCAATATCATTTACAGCATGTGTTTCGGAAAATAGTTTCGGCAGACAGAGAAGATTCGACCTTCATCAGAGTGAAATTTTTATTTTGATATTTTTTTGAAAATTTAATTTATTCAATTCAAAATAAAATTTTCACTCTGATGAAATCGAATCTTCTCTGTGTGCCAAATATTTTCCCACAGATAACTGACAAAACATGTGTAATGATATTGATAAATCATCTTTTATTATCCATTCTAATTTCTTTATCTTCCTCATATTTCGGATTCATTTCCAATTTCCATTTTTATACACACACACACACCACACCAGCACCCACAACAACAACACATTATATATAATATATATATATATATATATATATATTGGAAAGTTTATTCATACTATTTCATCCAAAAACCGCTACCCTTGCTTTAAGGATGATAGTTCTCTATATGTATTTCAAATACACTATTAGTATTGTTATGATCCAGTATGTATAATACACGCGAAATCTTTACATCACTGAAGAGAGCTCAATCGTATAATAAACTTTTGTGATTATATACAGAGCAATATTTCATCATAAAGGAGGAAAAACTCACAAACACCGTAAATTTCCATTATAAAAACATTGTATTCGAACCTCAAAATGGGCCTATCATAAATCTAAGTTGATTTAATATATAGCTCCCCAAATTAGTCTCATCAGATGTGAATTGAGACCCATCTTCAATTTTATATGGGTTACAGTGCTTGAGTTCTTCCTTCCTTTATTTAATATATAAGCGGTATTAAGTGATAAGAGCCTAGGTTGCAAATTCACTAAACATACTCAGATCAACCGTGAAATCCAAAGATCTCCAGCCCGGCTATGAAACAAGATAAACATTCAATGACCTACCAGCACTAAAATCGACCAGCCAACAGTATCAGCGTAGCGCTAACAATTATATACTATTATACTGACACACAACTGCTAAAATCAGTGGAATATGTGGGAAGAACATCACACCACCCTTTAGACCTAAGACTAAAATAACCACAAATCCCTATAAATCTCAATATCCCCGCACTAGTACAACAATACACCGTTCATTTAAACACTCTTTCACACACCTTACTAAACACCTCCAAATCGCATCTTATAGGGACACGCATTTCAACAACGGTCAATCTGAAAACAATCAGAATCTAATGGTTCCTAAAATTCAACGCCACACGTAAGCACAATTTAAACGCAATTTCGAAATTCTCAAACGTTCATTACAAATATTTTACAAACCGCACTGTTCGCTCACCTGGTCATAACAACAGAGACAAAGAACGTTTGAACAGTAACATTTAACAAAGGGTAATCTAACGAACTGAAATTAATGTAAAACAATACATTAAAAAGTAAAGTGATCCAATCTTGCACATAATATCAGAGTTCACTTCATTATTTATTTTTATGCTTCACAAATACGCCTCAATTTTAAAAACAACCATTTAAATAATATCAACTATATATATAATTATATTATAATATATATATTATATATATATATATACAAAGCTGAGAGGAGTAAAGCAGCTCATGATACTCAGTAAATTATAATGTACATTTAGCAATGCCTATTGCAAAGAACCCCAAAATTCCCACCACATTGAACACATTTCACCGTGTCTACTTAATGCAGTTTAAAGTTCATACTATAGAACCATTTATAGCTTAGACTCTCTTCTCGAACTTGCGTTTGGGCCATAGCACACAACAACAACATATATAATGTAAATAATGTTTGATTGCCAACGGCCACTATTGGTTTTGCGCCAGTTTCTCTGTCTTTATTTCATATACAACACCATTTGCGGGTTGTCACGCTGGATTTTTCCAGGGATGTCAAAACACCCATTGTTGGCGTATATCTCTAACAATTTTAACCTAACATTTGGATGGAAAAAATTTTACCAAAATCAGTAATTATGCCGATATTAATGAAATTTTCAGTAATTGATTTAACAATTAATAAATTTTATAATGCATTAGTTTATCTTATTATAAAATCTTAATTAAATTTTGCTATGAAAAATTAATATATAAAATTCATTTAAAAAATATGAAAATCTGATGTTAAGTTTAAATGTTATATTTCTTAGATTCTAAAAATAAATATCTACTTAATGCAAACCTTATTTAGATACATAAAGTAATAAGTTTTGAAGAAAAACTCGATTGAAATGTACCCCCTCCCCCTTTTAAGCAGAAAAACATCGATGTATAATTTTTTCTTTTTATAAATAATAGCCAATTAAATAATTATCGAAATGAGTAAAAAAAGAAATCTCCCAAAAAATTAATTATTTATTATTTTATACATTTTATTTTTCGATTTTCGTACTTATTTTCTCATGAAGCGCAACCGGTAAATTCTTCTTTTTTGTTTCTATTCATAACTTCGGTCTTTTAATCTCTTTATTTACTGTAATTAGTATAACATATGACCAACTCGAAACAATTTTACGGCCCCAGCTTAAGGGGGAAAATTAAGTGACCTGAAAAAAATGAGAAAGTTTGAAATAAAATAAATAAGGCATTATAAAGATCATCTATTGATACATAAACACTATTTTCATTAAAATTGCGATAATTTCTCTGATTTTTGGTAAATGTAATTATTTTCTGTAGGGGGCTAAATCATGTTGTCAAAAACTGCATTTTAGGCTCCGTTTGCCATTCCTAAGTGAGAATCATATTAAGGTTGCAGGTTCCATCCTGGCCAAGGCGCGAATAACAGTCATGGCGGAAGGAGAACAGTCAACCCACGTGGATTGAATAAAGTGTTCGTTCAAAATTCCCGATTCGATATGAAGGCTCTCGGGTTCAAACAGACGGTGCCAAATTTGAAGAGAAGGTTTTCGACTCAACAAGAAACGCCTGAAGAAGGCTGGAGGCTATCGGTCAAACAGTTGTGAAGAAAACAATAAAGATGAGACAAATTACCTGACTCAATCTAAGAAATTCAGAGAAATCAAAAAACGTTTTTTTTCAAAGAAACATGGGATGGGACACCGGCCGAACGTTGTGTTAGTAATAATAACAAGTGAGTACAATAGTCTAAATAATCCAAAAAGATAAGAAATTTCGTATTACAATAGAACCATGGATTCACACCTCATGTAAAATTGAAACAAAAATTATGTTCATTACTTTTTTTGCTTTGTGTCTGAGAAAGAGACAACCAGGGTTGTGACTGGGTTTTATCAATAAACAACATTGAATCTAGAAAAGGTTAACAAATAGTTTATTTCGTTTTGTACTAGTTCCGTTATTGAGGGCTTTGGATAATTCAGGTTAAAAAAAAGGATCAGTTTTTGGTAAAATTAAAAAGAAGGGAAGAAGCAAGGAAAATAAATATTCTTTGAAAAAATATGTTTAAAGAAAGAATTTGATTTTGTATGCATTTGTTTAAACGTTTGTTGAAATTCCATCAGAGAATTGCGGGGTTGAATATTTCTAGGAAATTATAAACACTGGTATGATATAACCAAAGAAGGGTTGACATTCCTGTAATCCAACCCACAACACAAACTAAAACCGAATATATTGACTATTACGTTTTTTTTTTTTCTATTGGTTTATACATAATTGGTTATGAGATTCAAGATAATAACAAAGATGAGTACAATTAAGTCAATAAATTCAAATAATAGAAATAACGATTTGAGGTATGATATAACCTCCCAACAAGGTTACATTCCGTAAAACCCACCAGCAATCCAACTGACCACAATTATTATTGACATTACGCGGTGATTTTTTTTCTATTTGAGTTTATACAGTAATCTGGTGTTATGAGACNTTGGAAGTTTCAGTTGATCTGCGATTCTCGAGCGACTGTTGAGAGGTCTGAAGGGCGCGAAATGCAGTGCCAAAAATATAGAAGATAGAATTAAACTGCCAATCATCTGTGTTTATTTCATTACTCATTCTTTGAAAAAAAATAATTATTTACAAAAATAAAAATTAAAAGATTTTTAAAATTAGAAGTTAATCTAGGGCTTGATGGGCGGTCGGAGAGGCCCCCTCCGATCAATCGGCTGCGTCACGCAAGCCCTAGCACCTATGATGATTTCCCACACCCTGATTTTCCCTTTCATGGCAAACTCCGCAACCCCCCTTGTTTATCAATGGTGTGCTAGAAGGCGGTGGCTGCGGGTCTCTACATGTCCTGGAGACGTTAACTCTATCTGATGGTGAGGTTCCAGTTATGGGGAGGGTTGGGGAATGTGAGCACCTCATCACCATTTGCTCGCTGTGCTCCACTCTGACCTGGAATGGTATAACCTATGTTAGGGTCCCAATCTATGGGTTTAAATTGAAAAAAACATGAGTTCATAAAAAAAATGTATTATCCGATTAAGAATTGAGTTTATTTCAAAACTTGTATCGGCATTAAATGACCACGAGGTTGAATATGCCGTTTAAAACAAAACAAAACAAAAAAACAAAACAAATATTAGGAGTTACTAATAAATCGCCTGTAAATAACATTATGAGATTTAATGGGTGCTAATTTTGAGTAAACAGGTGAATCAATATCACGGAATAAAAGCATTTTATATCTGATTAGGGTAGGCCGTGAACATGGAATCA
Source organism: Doryteuthis pealeii (assembly GCA_023376005.1). NCBI lineage: Eukaryota > Metazoa > Mollusca > Cephalopoda > Myopsida > Loliginidae > Doryteuthis > Doryteuthis pealeii. Next base: position 62,394,219 of record CM042167.1, on the reverse strand, counting down.
ACGGCGCCTGGTTGCTGGACAGTTTTCTCGCCAATGCGATCTTCAAAGCTTTATCTGACGATTGCATAGTCAAGAAACGGTTAAATCGAACTAAACGGACCTAAATCCACCATCGTATGTCACTCCGCCGAAAGAAAAAAAATACTAAATAAAAAAAATCAAGGAATTAACCAGAAATTTAAATGAATCAGTGTTTGATATATTAATGAATAAAAGATATAATGCACCAGTTATTTTGATTTTAAAAAACTTTTACATTTTTTCTGGTCAGTTAACTGTGAACCAGTATCTTGACGCGAACACAGATTTTTAGGATACGTTCCTAACGGAGAGACATTCCTCTCTCATGAGTGGACCTGTCGGCAATATAAAACTAAACTGTCAACGCCCTATGGCTCGCTGTGCGAAAGATCAAGCGTATGTCATAACCTGACAATAAACGCTCTTTGTAACGGCTTAAGTAATTTTCCACTCGAACCCCCATTATTTGACATTCTCAAACGCGACCCCATTACAAAATTATTCGATAGCAAACATAAGCAATGCTAACTGTTCATGCTTCACCTGTATAAACCCATTAGAAAGTATACCTTATAGCTCGTTGTGTTCTTATTATTATTCTGAAACTCAGATATTCAAGTTCGGAAAATGTGTGTGTGGGGGTGTTATGCAGCCTTATATATTTGTAAACTAAATATAATAATAAACATTTACAAGGTGTGTGTATTCATCTTAAACAATTTATATTTTGCGCAAATGGTTCATAATACCCTCTTGAACCGATACGTAGACTTATATGCAGTTCAAAAGCAAGCTCTGTTTGTGTTTGGGTATATTTATTCATGTTGAAAAAATATAATAAAAAGAAAAAAAAAAAAAAAGGAAAAGAAAAGAACGAAAGAAAGAAAGATACCACTGGGAGTTATTTGTTTTTTGCAATATGGGAAGCAGAAGAGGAGAAAAAAAGATATTGATGACTTAGTGGAAAGATGGGGATGTATGAGAACAAAAATAAATAATGTTAAACTAATCTTGTATAATGGAGATTGTTGTGTTGTAACCGAAATATATTTCTACTCAGTCACAATATCCCTAGTTATTACGATCACATTTTCTATGATTCTTATTTTATTTAAACCTCATTATTATAATGGGATTATGTGTTTTGTCGGGCTAGTAACCGAAACTAATCACTTCTCAAGTCACAATTTCCTTTAATTATTACGTCACTTCCCCATGATTTGAATTTATCTAAACCTATTATTAAATGGAGATTATGTGTTTGCTGTCTTGTAAACCGAAACATATATCACTACTCAAGTCACAATTCCTTTAAATTATTTACGGTCGATGTTCTCCTGATGTGTTTTATCTAAACCTCATTAATTATAATGAGATTATGGTTTGGTCTGTCTGTAACCGAAACTATATCACTTACTCCAAGTCACAATTCCCTTAGTTATTACGTGCCCATTCTCCATGATTTTATTTATTAAACCTCATTATTATAATGGAGAGTTGTGTGTTGTGTCTGTATGTAACCAAAAACTATTCACTTACATCACACTCAAGTCACAATTCCCTTAGTTATTTACTCAAATTCCCATGATTTTATTTTGATTTAAATCTCACCCCCCCCCCCCCCCCCCCCCCCCCCCCCCCCCTGTTCAAAGGAGCGGGTTAGCTCAGTCGGTAGACGTTCGGCTAGAAACCACAAGGTTCCTAGTCGCATAGTTTTTTAGTTATTTACATCACATTCTCCACGATTTTTATTTTTTATTCAAACTCAATTATTAATAAAATTTTTACAGGTATTGAATACTGTTGGCCTTTATCACATACTAATAACATGCAATTGTATTATATATACAAACAAAATAGCAGTTTAAGTGTGAAAAGCAAGGCTAATTTGCATATTGATATTGCAAACTTGATTTGAATAAAATATGTGCTAAGTATTATTGATTAATAATTGTGTGGTTTATCTTAATGATATGCAGCAAACATCCCGGGCGATAAATCCTGGAAAAAAGCTACATTAACAAGGAAGTACCCTGTAAATTTATTCCTTTACTTTCCCATTTTAACTAAATAGTTAAATTAGGAAAATTTCGTAACAAAAACGGGAATGATGGAAGAGTAAGTTTCAGTATTCACGAATAACCTTGTTCTGTCTAGGATTTGAAGGACACCCTTTCTACCAAGTCTTCAATTGGACTACAACGGATTCACTGATGCACGGAGTACCACATTGTTCTACCCAGGATGTCAAGGTACACAACAAACTTTCTACTTCTGAGACTACATACTATCTATGTTCGGATTTACCAAAAGAAAACCTAAACGCCTAAAACGGCGACCAAAATCTTAACACTTGTGGCAAATGCTTGTAGTGGTTTAGTTTGTTTGTTTTACGGCATATCAACACCTCGTGGGTCTCATTAATGCCGATAAATTAGGGGGAATTAAATTCTTCTTAATGCATAAACAATCTTGTTTATAAACTCTATGTTTCATTTAACCCATAGATCGGACTCGTCAGGGTAACTACCCACTCCGGATCAGAGTGGACCAGAGAGCAAATGCGTGATGAAGGGGTGCTCCACATTCCCGAAACCTCAGAAATCTGGATTCTCACCATCAGATAGAGTCTAATCGTAATTCCAGCGATTGTAGATCCTCAAGCCACAGGCTCTAGCACCCATATGATAAGAATGGATTGGGATTGCCATAAGGGCCAATAGGGTTTTTGGGAAAATCATTAGGGGTTAGGTCTTACGTGGCCAGAGGGGCCTCTCTGACCGCCCGTCTAGCCCAAGAAAAGCCCTAAAATT
>CM042167.1:62348885-62386385 GCA_023376005.1 Doryteuthis pealeii | reverse complement strand
CTGCTTCACTCAGGATTGAACTCGGGTACCAAAGATTACTGTCACTTTAGAACTGTTTTAACCTAAGCTGCCTAATCCACTCGGCCATGTGCAAATTTTTTTACAAAATGTCGGCATTTTTGCCACGCTACCAAATTTGGAGAGCAAAAATCGACATAACTCGCCAATTTCTGGAATTGGAAGCTCAAATTTTGGGATTGTCTAATGTTTACCATATCAACACTTGAAAACATTTTCAGAAAAATTTGGTGAAAGGGCGAGTATTGATTTTACTTTCTGGATGATTTGCGATGAATTACACGTATATATAAAGTTTCAAGCGTGAAATAAGTATTGATGAATGGTGAATTATTTTGTCGGGTATGTGTCAGCCGATAACCACCCTGTAATATTTCGCCGTATCGATCGTTTGGGCAAAACTGATCTGATGGAATAATTCTTGGGCGTTATTGTTTACAATATCAACTTCTCGTTTTCAAACGAGCTCGCTCGCATCCCCCCCCCTTTCATCTGAGGAAAAATCTGACCTATTATACTGGATGCACCATCATTTGGAAACGGTCTCTTCGACCTGCGGGATAAATAAAAGAGAAAATCAAATATTACTTTCTAAGCGACCATCGATTTTCTTGCTGCACTCATTTCAAAAGTCTGTTCGATTCTGCTTTCATTTTTACCTTATATATATATATATATATATATATATATATATATATCTATATATATATATATCAATTATAAATGTATACATTATGGGCAGTTTAGATTTCAGTAGTTAGAACTTTTATATAGATACATAATGTATATATATATACACCACACACACACACACACACCACAACAAACACACATAATATATTATATTTGGTGTGGTGTTAGATTATATATATATGATATATATATATAGTTATTTATACACTATATATATAGCTTGTATTCATATGTCTTGTATTATATCATACTTTAAATGATATATAACTTGTATGACATTATATGATATATATATATTATATTATATATATATATATATATATATACATACATAAAGATGGGACCAGTTTGATCAGGCAAGTAGAGAAATTGTATTAATTCATATTATATATAATAATAATATATATAATTATATATATATATATATATAGATATATATATATGCTTATACTATATATACTTGTATTAATATAACTGTATGATATATATTCGTATATCTATAATCTATATCTATATATATTATGATAAAGGTACTCGGTAATTACGTACCTTTATCATTAATAAATTGCTCTATCAACTTTATATTTGTTATATCACTGTCTTATCATGTGAATCTGCATCAACTAACATTGTTGACCTGTTTCACCGCGTAAAGCACCTTTTTCCACAAATACCATATATATATTATATATATATATATATATTATATATTATATATATATATATATATTACATACAAGATGTGGCCGGTTATCTCAGTCGGTAGAGAACGTTTATTATATATATTAGCAATAAAAACACCCTCAGGGTGGTGTAAATTTAATAAAAATTTTTTAAAAATATATTGCCTGAGGGGGGGGGGCGTAAGAATTCAAGTCATAGGATTTGTATCATAAGTAAGCAAATCCTCAAATTCATTAAAGAAGTAAAGAAAAACATTTTGAAATGGAAAACTTCGTCTGACATCACCCCCCCCCCAAGTAAAATGTTGCAGCATCTATTAATTATTTAATCAGATCATTATTTTTTAATATGTTTGTACAGAATTATACACAAGAAATCGAAGTAAAGTATATATTTATTTATTAAATTGTTGGTTAACTTCTCTGTTACTGGGAAAAAAAATATGCGTAAGTGAAACGAGAACAATTTAAAAAATTGCGAACCACAAATTTTGAGAAGCAAATTCTATTTACTCAAATTCTTATGCAATAACGATTTTCGGTATAAATAAATACTCATTTAATAGACTAATGCAATATTTAGAATATTGCTGACGTAAGCTATGACGTAGTTTTGTTACAGACAGAAATTACACCCAATCTCCATATAATATATATATATATATATATATATATATATATATATATATATATTATATATGTGTTGTGTGTGGTGTGTGTGTGTGTTGTGTGTGTGTGTGTGTGTGTGTGTGTGGTGTGTGTGTGTTTGTGTGTATAAGTGTGTGTTTGCGTGAATGCGTTGCGTGTGTGTATTTGCGACAGGCATTTGTGGACGAACAAACTCTGCCGTGAAAAGATTGAAAAGAAACTCGTCAGACATGAAATGTCTGTCGTGTTCAAAAACCGTATATATATAATAATATATAATATATTATATTTTCAAGAAGTGTTTGTATATATATATATATATATTATATATAATATATATATGATATATATATATAAGAATAGAGAATAAAAAATGAGAAAAATTATTGCATGAAAAAAGATGGCTCAATGCCTAAGTAAAGCAGCAGCAAGATATATAATCAATTAATATTATGGATAACTTGAAGTTTCATGCTAATGCAATCATCAGAGAGTCCAATGGTTGAGATCTTAAAAACTAGTCGTGAAATGGTTGAGTTTTTTTTAATGGCTTAAATCTCAACATTTTCACGACTGGATTTTTTAAGATTCTCAACATTGGACTCATCTGTCATTGCATTACCATGAAACTTCAAGTTATGAGTGAAATCATTAATATTCCAATGTTTAATATATATATATATTTAATAGATATATATATAGATATATATATATATTATTATGAGCGAAAGATAGAGAGCAGGGAGAAGGAAGATAAATAGATAGATACATACATAAATCTATTTTAAGAAAGGATCAAACTTTATACCACAAGTGATCTCTACTGTAAAACTGCTTTTAACAGCAGTCTAAAATTGCCCTACAAAGAATCGTAACAGAACAATTTATCTTGAAATCTGTTTAAGGAAGCCATGTCTGCTTAAGCTAAAAAACAAGCGGCCCAATGTTGGTGTTTGCATGTGTCTTCCAACCAAACTAACATCTTTCCCGCCAACCCCAACAGCGATTGCCGACATGACAGAGGTTCAGACATCGAAAAACCGCTGACATTAAATCACTCTTCTGAAGATTAAAGACAGCTGTCTTTTTGTGTTCAGGCTTCAAATTCCAGTTTGCAGATAAGGAAAATAATGTGAAAATACAATAATATATATATATATATATATATATATTATATTATATAAGATATATATGTTGTAGATTTGCATTTCTCCGTATGCTTCTAGTGCTATATATTATTTCGGATAATTTTTGGTATCTGTATTCCGTTGTTGGAAATATCATATACCAGCTGTGGGCATAGGTGTGAAGCATTTAACGTACTATATTATGCAATGTTGTTACCATAATATGTAGTTAACGAAGTACATATCAGAAATCTATGTTTTTTTGTTTTTTTTTAGTTTTCTTTTTTATTTAGACGGAATTGGTAATTTTCAGGATAGTGACATCCCTTCTTCCTGACCCTGATATTAGCATAATATAGTTACGTTAATGCTTCAAACCTATTGCTCAAACCTGTATATTGTCCAACAACGGATACAGATACAAAAATATATCTCAATATATTATTATATTAAGAGAGAGCAGTAAACTAACAACAACGTGTTTCGAGGTATCACCTCTCATCAGGCAATTTTATACCATTTTAGAAGCTACCTCTGGCCCAGGGTTCGAGACCCAACGAAGTAACGCTCGCCAAACTCTTTACCCATACGGCCACAGTCAGCTGCCAAGTATAGCAGGCTATTTTAATCGTACATTTCTAAGCGGAAATGATTTACCTAGAGGTCTCAAACTTTGTAAACAAAGTGACAGTCTTAGCTGAACTCGAATCCGGTGAATTTTTGCAATATATATATATATATATATATATATATTATATATTATATATAATAATATATATATATATATATAAGAGTTTCAATGGAATCATACTGTATTGGATGTGTTATCGCCATAAAGCTCCAATAATATAAGACATTCCAAATTTGAAACTTGCATATACCTTAATATGTTTATAAAGCTAAGAAACACACGAAATCTAAATTATTGATTTTTACTGATTAAGTTGGATAATTAATTGATTAAACAAAAAGAAAATTTTGGTGAACTCTTATAATTCTTCATAAGTAAGTACAGAAAGAACTTGCTGTTAATATCGCGTTGTCAATACCGTCCTAACCACTCAGCATATGAGATATCGGATGGTAGTGTGGCACTCCACCACAGATTGCATAAACAATTCTAACCTGGTCTAGCCGCAAGTGTAAAGGGAATAGAATCTTCCTTTCTGGCGGATACTGAAAAAAAGGCCACTCGTCGACAATATATATATATTATTATAAATTAGAAATATAAATATTATTATATTAGATATATATATATATATATGCCTCCCATAATTTGTATGAGCGCTCTCTAATTTGCTAATTTAAATTAACTCTCACTACTAGCATATAACAATGCATCGTTTCCCGGAAATTTGATCTCTCAGTGACCTAAAATACATAAACAAACTATGTAATTAAAAGTTTTTTAAAATGTCAGTTGGTCGAGGGGATAAGTTATCAGGCAAGGCAAACAGCCAGTTGCGATTCGACCCTGAGCCAAGGATAGCTTTTGTGTCTACCACAGTGAAGATGCATGAAACGCCGAAACACGTGGTCTGGGATACTTATTTAATATATATACATATATTATATATATATAAATATATATATAAATATAAACCTGGGCATGGCTCTTTTAATTAACATAGCGTAATACACTTCGCGAAAGTTATGCATCCTCCCTCCAACTATGGGTTAAATAGAAGGAGATAGTGGCTCTTCAATATATATATATATTATATATATAATATATATATATATATATAATGTTGTGGGGGGGGTCTCTGTGTGGTTGTGTGGTATGTATGTGTGTGCATATATATATATAGTATATATATATATATACTATATATATTTGTATATAATGGGCTCTTTCATGTTATATATATATATATATATATATATATATACTTATTTACTAATGTAGCTCGCTAACCAATACATCAATATATATATATATATATATATATATATATATATATATTATATATATATATATATAGATTACTTAGAGTGCATTTGTAATCCGATCTGAATGAAACGTTAAATCTACATGCATTTAGAATTTAAGGTACAATTAATTAATTTCTAAAAATGTTTCATTTATCGTGTCTAGCAGATTTTAGCATATTACGTAGGGTTGTAAGAGGAGCATTATTATTAAAAACGAAGTAGAGTTGTAGTGGGAGGAAAGGGAACCGGAACTTTTGGAGCCTTCATTCTATTATCTTTCTTTCTTTCCCATCACACCTACAACTCTACTTCCGTTTAATAATAATGCTCCTCTTACAACCCCGTACGTAATATGGCTAAATTTCTGCTAGACACGATAAATGAACATTTAAGAAAATTAATCAATATGTACCTTTAAATTCTAAATGCATGTAGAATTAACGTTCATTCAGATCGGATTAAAAAATGCACTCTAAGTAATCTATATAATATATATTACTATATAATAATATATATATATATATACTATATATATGCATGTATGGTTAGCGAGCGTACATTAGTAAATAAGTATATATAATATAATATATATTACTATATAATTACATAAAGAGCCCATTATATACAAATATATATATATATAATATATAATATATTATATACTGCAGCACACATACATACACACACACACACAGAAGACCCCCCCAACACACATATATATAATATATATATATTATATATATATAATATATATATATATGAAAGAGCCCACTATCCTCCTCTATTTACCCATAAGTTGAGAGAGGAGCATAACTTTCCGAAGTGTATTACCGCTATGTTAAATTATAAAGAGCCATGACCCAGGTTATTATATATATATATATATATAATTATATATATATAATATGTATATATATTATATAAGTCATCCACAGACACGTGTTTCGGCGTTTCAGCATCTTCACGTGGCTAGACACCAAAAAGCCTACCTTGCTAGGGTCCGAACGCAGACTGGCTGTTTGCCTTGCCTGGATAACTTATCCCTCGACCACTGACATTTTTATAAACTTTTAATTACATTAGGTTTGTTTATGTATTTTACGGTCACTGAAGAGATCAATTTCCGGGAAAACGATCAATGCTTATATGCTAGTAGTGAGAGTTAATTTAAATTACCCAATAGAGGAGCTCATACAAATTTTATGGAGCATATATAATATATCAATATATATATATTAATATATTATATTTATATTTATAGTATATATATATATTGCGTCGACGGAGTGGCCTTTTCAGTACGGCAGAAAGCGAAGGATTATATTCCCTTTACAACTAGCGCTAGACCAGGTAATTTTTATGCAATCTGTGGTGGCAGTGCCACACCTACCATCCGAATATCTCATATGCTGATTGGTTAGGACCGGTATTGAACAAGCGATAATTGAACCAGCAAGTCTTTCTGTACTTACTTATGAAGAATTATTTGAAGATTTTCCACAAAAATTTCATTTTTGATTATCAACATTAATTATCCAACTTAAATCAGTAAAAATCAATAAATTAAGAATTTCGTGTGTTCTATAGGTTATAACATATTAGGTATATGCAAGATTTCAAATTTGAAATGTCTTTATTAATTGAGCTTTATGGCGATTACAACTCATACAGTATGATTCCTTGGAAACTCTTATATATATACTATATATATATATATATATATTATTATAATAATATATATATATATATTATTTGGCAAAATTCACCGCGATTCGGAGTCAGCCTAAGACTCACTTTGTTTACCAAAAGTTGAGACCTCTAGTAAAATTCATTTCCGCTTAAGAAATGTAGCGATAAATAGCCTGCTATAACTTGGCTAGCTGCTGTGCGCCGTAGGGTTAAGAGTTTGGGGCGAGCGTAACTTCGTTTGGGTCTCGACCCCGGCCAGAGGTAGCTTCTAAAAATGGTATAAATAGCACTGATGAGAGGTGATACTCGAAACACGTGTTCTGTAGTTTACTCTCTCTCTCTAATATATATATATTTGAGATATATTTTTGTAATCTGTAATCCGTTGTTTGGACAAACATATACCAGGTTTGAAGCATTAGCGTTTGAAGCATTAAACCGTACTATATTATTGCTAATGATTCACTGGTCAGGAAGAAGGGATGTACTATTCCTGAAAAAATTTACCCATTCCGTCTAAATAAAAGAAACTAAAAAAAAAACAAACAAAAATAACATTAGATTTCTGATAGTTTCGTTAACTAACAAATTATGGTAACAACATTAGCATAATATAGTACGTTTAATGCTTCACACCTAATGCCAAAGCTGGTATATGTATTTTCCAACAACGGAATACAAGATACCAAAAATATCTCCAATATATTAGTGCGCACTAGAAGCATACGGAGAATGCCAAAATCTACAACATATAATATATATATATATATATATATAATATATATGATAATAATTTATATATGTATTTCAAATTATTTTCTTATCTGGCCAAACTGGATATTTGAAGCCTGACCACAAAGACAGCTGTCTTTAATCTTCAGAAGAGTGATTTTACATGTCAGCGGTTTTTCGGATGTTCTAACCTCTGTCATGTCGGCAATCGCGATTGGGGTGCGGGAAAGATTGTTAGTTGGTTGGAAGACACATGCAAACACCAACATGGCCGCTTGTTTTAGCTTAAGCAGAACATGGCTTCCTTAAACAGATTTCAGAAAATGTGTTCTGTTACGATTCTGTAGCAATTTTAGGACTGCTGTTAAAAGCAGTTTTACATGTAGAGATCAACTTGTGGTATAAAAGTTTGATCCTTTCTTTAAATAGAGTTGTATGTATGTATTATCTATTTATCTCCTTCTCCCCCCTCTCTATCTTTCGCCTCCATATATATATATATATATAATATAATATATATAATATATATATATATATATATAATCAATTGGTAATATTATGGATTACACTCATAAACTTGAAGTTTCATGTAATGCAATGATCAGATGAGTCCAATGGTTGAGATCTAAAAACCAGTCGTGAAATGTTGAGATTAAGCATTAAAAAAAAACTCAACCATTTCACGACTAGTTTTAAGATCTCAACCCATTGGACTCATCTGATGATTGCATTAGCATGAAACTTCAAGTTATCCATAATATTACAATTGATTATATATCTGCTCTGCTTTATTAGCATTGAGCATCTTTTCATGCCAATAATTTTCTCAACTTTTTTCATTCTCTATCATTATTATATATATCATTATAATATATTATATATATATATATAATATATATACAAACACTTGCTTGAAAATATATATATATATATATATATATACGGTTTTGAACACGAACAGACAGTTTCATGTCTGTACGAGTTCCTTTTCAACTTTTCAAGCAAGCAGTTGTTTCGTCCACAAATGCTGTCCAAATACACACACGCACGCATCACGCAAACACACACTTATAACACAAACACACACACACACACAGCCACACACACACACACACACACAAACACACACACACAACACACACACATATATATATATATATATATATATATATATATATATATATATATATATATGGAGATTGGGTGTATTTCTGTCTGAACCAAAACTACGTCATAGCTTACGTCACAATATTCTAAATGATTGCATTAGTCTATTAATGAGTATTTAATTTATACCGAAAATCGTTATTGCATAAGATTTGAGTAAATAGAATTTGCTCTCAAAATTGTGTTCGCAATTTTAAAATTGTTCTCTTTCACTTACGCATATTTTTTTCCAGTAACAAGAAGTTAACAACAATTTAATAAAATAAATATATACTTACTCCGATTTTGTGTATAATTCATGTACAAAATATTAAAAAATAATGATTCTGATTAATAATTAATAGATGCATGCAACATTTTATTGGGGGGGGGGTGATGTCAGACGAAGTTTCCATTTTCAAAATGTTTTCTCTTACTTCTTTAATGAATTTGAGGATTTTGCTTACTTATGATACAAATCCTATGACAATTGAATTCTTACGCCCCCCCCCCTCAGGCAATATATTTTAAAAAAATTAAATTTTACACCACCCTGAGGGTGTTTTTATTGCAATATATATAATAAACGTTCTCTACCGACTGAGATAAACCGGCCACATCTTGTATGTATATATATATATATATATATATATATATATATATATATATATATATATATATATATTGGTATTTGTGAAAAAGGTGCTTTAAACCGGTGAAACAGGTCACAATGTTTAGTTGATGCAAGATTCACAATGATAAGACAGTGATAAACAAATATAAAGTTGATAGAGCAAATTTATTATGATAAAGGTAACGGTATTACGAGTACCTTTATCATAATATATATAGATATAGATATAGATATAGATATATATCATACAAGTATATATAATACAAGATATATATATAGATATATATACATATATAATATATATATTATATATATATATAATATATTAGTATAATATAGAATAAACAATTTCTCTACTGACTGATCTAAACTGGTCCATCTTTTATGTTGTATATATATATATATATATATTATATATAATATATATATTATATATATATTCATACAAGTATATATATCATTAAAGTATATAAATACAAAGTACATATGAATACAAGCATATATATATATGTTGTATAAATAACTATATATATATATATATATATATAATCATACACACACACACACATATATATATATGTGTGTGTGTGTGTGTGTGTGTGTTGTGTTGTGTGTGTATATATATATACATATGTATATAATAAAAGTTCTCTAACTACTGATCTAAACTAGCCCCATAAATGTATACATTATAATTTGATATATATATATATATATATATATATATATATATATATATATATATATATAGGTATAAAATGACAAGAGAAATGAACAGACTTTGAAATGAGTGCAGCCAAGAAATCGATGGCGCTTAGAAAGTCTATTGATTTTCTCTTTTCTAATTTATCCGCAGGTCGAAAGAGACACGTTTTCCAAATGATTGGTTGCATCCAGTATAATAGGTCAGATTTCCTCAGATGAAGGGGGGGGATGCGAGCGAGCCTCGTTTGAAACCGAGGAAGTTGAATATCTGTAAACGAATAACGCCAAAGAATTATTCCATCAGATCAGTCCAAACGATCGATAGCGGCGAAATATTACAGGGTGGTTATCGGCTGACAACATACCCGACAAAATAATTCACCATTCATCAATACATTATTTCACGCTTGAAACTTATATATACGTGTAATTCATCGTCAAATCATCCAGAAAAAAGTAAAATCAATACTCGCCCTTTCAATTTTTCTGAAATGTTTTCAAGGTGTTGACTATGGTAACATTAGACAATCCCCAAAATTTGAGCTTCCAATTCCAGAAATTGGCCGAGTTATGTCGATTTTTAGCTCTCCAAATTTGGTAGCGTGGCAAAAAATGCCGACATTTTGTAAAAATTTTCACATGGCCGAGTGGATTAGGCAGTTAGGTTAAAACAGTTCTAAGTGACAGTAATCTCTGGTACCGAGTTCAAATCCTGAGTGAAAGCAGTTAGAAAAATAATTAATTAACACAACTCCTACCCCAGCTATGGTTAGCGGAATGAGAACAGGATACCCCCGTGGAATGAATAAAGGGTTAGATTCAAAGTTCGTGATGGCTCCCGAATACGACAAGAAAGTTACCGAGTTCGAAAAGAAGGTTCCCGAGTCCAAGAAGGTTCCCGAGTCCGACAAGAAATACCTGAAGAAGGCCGGAGGATATATCTGCCGAAACGTTGTACAAATAACAATGAACATGGGGATAATAGTCTGAATAACGCAGATAATACTAATCTTCAAGCCTCATCTCAAACATTCAGAGAAATAAAATAATTCACCATTTATCAATACATTATTTCACGCTTGAAACATTATTAATTATATTAATAAAGGAGATTCGGTTTTTTGTCTGTAACCAAAACTACGCCACGCTTACGTCACGATCACAAAAATCATCAATACATAGAATAAATAACAATTAACATTAATAAAATAGATAGAGTTGTTTCTTATAATTCAACATTTGATCCTTTCCATTGTATTAAATAAACTATATATATTATAAATTATATATATTAGATAAACTATATAAGATATGGAATTAATTAAAAAGTTTATTACTTTGAATGAAAAAAAATTATTTGCGAATATCTAATCAATTTAATTTTTTGGTTTATGTTTTTTTACTCTCGCCCTATTTTTAGTAACAAAGTTGGATAAAATTTTAAAATTAAATAAATACTTGCAATTTTGAGTGAAATTATGTGTAACATGTTCAAAATAATTATTTAATTGATAATTAATAGATGCACACAACATTTTATTTGAGGGGGAAGTTTCTTTCAAAAATTGTTTCATTCAAAATTTGAAGTTTCATTCAAAATTGTTTGATTTTTTAAAATCCTATAATAAATCTGATGATTTTACTGAAGACTGTCATTGAAATTTTTAACTCCCAAACCCTCTTTCATGGGGCCGAAATGAGGCGACCTTATTCCAGTGACGAGGAAAAGTGAAATCTCTAGTGACGAAGTGGCTCAAAGAACAGTCAACATACTTCTACGGGATAGAGACACATGCTCTCATTCTCAAACAATATGATTGTGATCCACAGAGGACCAGCTTCATTTTGTTGTATGATACATGTCCTGTGTTGGTAATTATACCAGTATGAAACAAAATGGCATTACTTTTTTACTCACTATGTGGAGAAGTAGAGATATGATCCAGAGAGGACCAGCTTCAATATAATGTATGTTACATTTTACTGTGTTGGTAAATTCTACCTGTTCTAAACAAAATGGCATTACTTTTTAAAAACATCCTCGTATATATATATATAATATATATATATAATATATATATATATAATGGATAAAAGTAAAACCTATTCGAGTTTTGCTCTACATTGTTATTGAGCACTTTGTATTTGTTTTTTCTCGGTCTTAACCCCTGGATACTGTGCGCTTCCAACGATCGTACTCGTACCCACGGTAAGCCACTACTCATATATATATATATATATTATATATATATATATATATATATACTCTGAATTGGGGAAGGCCAGTATCGAACCTTGGTATTTTGCATTTCCTGGTTGGTGCTCTACTGAGCTAAATCGGCACTATTTTTAGCCCCCCCTAGTCAAAAATTAAACCTTTTAAAAGTATTGGAGTTCAATTTCACGATTTTGAACTGTCTGTAAGAATAGAACAATATTATATCAGTTCTTGATATTTTGTGAGGTAGACGGACATTATATGTACGACAGTCGTCGCCATATGTACACTCACTAGGCTTAGAAAGTCTATCTAAATACACAGTTTCTAGAGACACGGTTATAAACAGTTATAGGGAAAAAAGAGATTAATCGATTGATTGACCTGAGTATGACTTTATCTTTCCGCTAGGTACACATTTCTAATCCCAGAGTGCATCCTATATATATATATATATATATATAATATATATTATAATATATATATATATATATATATATAAAGTGGTAGCTATAAATATATATATTATATATATGTGTGTGTGTGTTGTGTGTGTGTGTGTGTGTGTGTGGTGTGTGGAGTGACATATCGAATAAATCCAACAAAATCGAGTGTTTGAGAGTAGAGGAAAATATGGATATAACAACCCAAACAACAATGTTTAATTGATATTTCGTCTCATTATTGGTTGAGACTTCTTCAGATGTTTATTGATTTAAGTGCTTGTACATTCTGCTTTTTTAATGAAAAGGTAAATGGCTGGGGAGGAGATAGAAAATAGGATGGGTTATTGTTGGGTAGTCCAGGGGAATGAGAAGAAAGGCGGGAGGGCTGGAATGTGTGTAAATGGTGTTTTCATTTTAATGGGGGTCAGTCAGTTAATTTTGAAGAGACATTTTATGTTCAGAGATTGGGTCAAATGTGTTAGGTCAAATCTGTCACCAAAATGCTTGTGTTAGTATTCAGTCTGATTTAAACTTTTTTGATATTTTCAAAATAGGATGTCAATTTACTTATGCAAAGTATGTATAAATGCTTACTGTATTTGGTTCTATATTATTCTAATATATACCATTAATTTGAATAATTTAGTCTACTTAAGATATATCTAATAAAGTCAGCATATTTAGCTGTTAAAAAAAAATGTTTTTGTCTTAAACTGTTATTAGTCTATTTACTGCTAAATAAAAGAAATAAAACAAGGTGAATATCCTCTAAGTGTATTAATTCCATGATTTTTGCCGGGGTAATATATAATTATATATACGTGTGTGTGTGTGTGTGTTGTGGTGTTTGAGAGAGAGTATTTAGGCAGTAGATCTCTTGTAGGCATCTTTTATTAACATGACATAAGTTTTGTTTGAAAATATGTTTTTTTTAAATCAATAAACTTCTGAGGCGAAATATCAATTGGACATAGTCGTTTTTGTTGTTATTTCCACATTTTCCTCTACTCTCAACCACACAAACACACACACACACACACACACACACATATTATATATATATATAAGGTGTGTCTAGAAAGTATCGGGATTTTTTGTACTTTTTGACACACCTTGTATTCTTAAAAAAATAAATAATAATCAATGGGGTTAAGATCTGGGGAGTTCGGAAGCAAAACTTTGGGACTGGTGTAGGCGTAAAAATACGCTGACAACCATTTTTTTACTATCACAGGGGGCAGGGGCCAAATCCTGCTGTCATACATATAGCCTACCATTGGCTACCCTTGTTCTCCAGTGCTTGACTACAGTGTTTAACATCTCCACGTAGACATCTGCATTCAAACCTGATCACCCCGCCAATGTTAAACTCGTTCTAGCCTGGATAAATCTCGAATCCGCTCTAAACCTAAACAAACAATGTATCTAAAAAACACCCCCCCCCAAAAAAAGAAAAACTAAAAGAAACAAAAAACAAAAAGAAACAAATCCATCCAATGACCTGAAATTCATTTTTCTCCCTATATATATAATATATATATTATATATATATATATATATATATATAATAAAGAGAATGACATAACTAGACTTCTCAGTTCCAGTGATCTTTTGAAAAAGAGATATTATCTCGAAAATTCAGAAATTAAATACAGGTTAACCCACAACATCGTTGTTACCGTATTATTATTTTTTCTTTACACCTGCATTGTAAATCAACCTCCTAACAAATATATATATATATATATATATATATATATATATATATATATATATAGTTGATCAGATTGGTCTCTTTAACCTTGATAAAAAACAACTATGATGTCATAAGAATTTTGTAGAGATCCTCGAACTATTCAGAGTTGGGCCTCAAGTTTTTCAGCAAATTCCGCGAGCTGACTGAGTGGGGTCATCACTCAAAAGTCCTTGCAAGATATCAATTCCAAATACTTGTGGTCAGCTAATGTTTGTTTTGTTTCTGCGCGTCAAATACACCTTATTTGAACTTTACAAACCATTTCCCAATACGCTACGCTGCATCCAACGTTTCCATCTGCACGCGAATCATCAATCATCTTTATTTCCCTTTTCTGCTCCCATCTTGAAAGGAAATAATTCACTCTGTATATTTCGTTCATACATTCTTTTTTGTTTTTTAAATTCTTTTTTTTCACCACAGGATAAATGTACCCAAAACACCACACAACTTGGTTTTGAGCAGTAGAGGCAGTCTATAGTATCATTCAAGAGGGCTCTACAAGCATTCCGCCTTGTCGGTTGGGCCGTTAGAATGCACCGACTATACCTCTGCAGAGGGGTAAGACTCCCCCAATGGGCAATCTGTTGGTCGTGAAGCCTTAGCACCTATATGATTGCCCCAATTCTATTGCCTTTATGGCAACCCCAATCCTTCCTATCATATGGGTGCTAGAAGGCGCTGGCTGAGGGTCTACATGTCCTGAGAATGACGTTAGACTCTATCTGATTGTGAAAGGAAATAATTCACTCTGTATATTTCGTTCATACATTCTTTTTTTTTTAATTTTTTTTTTTCAACACAGGATAAATGTAACCAAAACACACAGAACTGGTTTTGAGCAGTATAGGCATTCTATAGTAGTCATAACAGAATACGAATCTAATCTTTTCACAATACTACTGAAAAATGACAGAGTATTTATGAAGCCTCATAACATCATAGAAACCAAGCAGCCAATCAGGATTCAAGGAATGGAATCACCCAAATACAAGAATGGACTATTCTTGAGTTCATAAGTACGAGCTGTCTTGGGCACTGTTCAGTTGTGCTTAGCCAGTTGCAGTTGTTCAAACCAACAGTATACTGACTGACCTCAATACAAAATATGATCCATGTCTAAAAAGTATTGAGGATGAAGATGTATTTACCTAACAGAAATGAAAATGAATGATACAAGCATTCCGCCATGTTAGTTGGTGGCCCGTGATGATTAAGTATAGAACCCAGGTGACTGAGCAGCCCATGACTTGCAATATTCCATTTTAGGCTTTTCTTGGGCTAGACGGCGGTCAGAGAGGCCCCCTCTGGCCACGTACAAGACCTACCACCTATATGATTTCCCAACCCTATTGCCCTATGGCAACTCCCAATCCTTCTTATCATATGGGTGCTAGAAGCCTGTGGCTGAGGATCTACAAGTCCTGGAATTACGTTAGACTCTATTCTGATGGTGGAATCCAGTTCTGGAGGTTTCGGGAATGTGGAGCACCCTTCATCACCATTGCTCTCTGGTCCACTCTGATCCGGAGTGGTAGTACCTGATCGAGTACCATCTATGGTTAAATAGAAAAACATGAGTTTATAAACAAAATTGTATTATGCATTAAGAACGAATTTAATTCCTAACTTTATCGGCATTAAATGACCCACCGAGGTTGATATGCCGTAAAACAAAACAAACTAAACCAATCTACAAGCATTTGCACAATGTTAAGATTTTGGTCGCCGTTTTAGGCGTTTAGGTTTCTATTGGTAAATCCAACAGTAGATAAGTATGTAGTCTCAGAAGTAGAAAGTTTGTTGTGTACCTTGACATCCTGGGTAGAACAAAAGTGTACTCCGTGCATCAGTGAATCCAGTTGTAGTCCTTGAAAGACTTGGTAGAAAAAGGGTGTCCTTCAAATTCTAGACAGAACAAGGGTGTATTCGTGAATACTGAAACTTACTCTTCCATCACTCCCGTTTTTTGATTACGAAATTTTCCTAATTTAACTATTTAGTTAAAATGGGAAGTAAAGAATAAAATTACAGTTACTTCTTGTTAATGTACTTTTTTCAAGATTTATCCCGGGATGTTTGCTCATATTCATTAGATAAAACCACACAATTATTAATCAATAATACTTAGCACATATTTATTATAAATCAAGTTTGCATATCAATATGCAAATTAGCCTTGCTTTTCACACTGTAAACTGCATTTTGTTTGTATATATAAATAAATTGCATGTTATTAGTATGTAGATAAGGCCAACAGTATAATACTGTAAAACATTTTATTAAGAATTGAGATTTGAATAAAAATAAAATCGTGAGAATGTGATGTAATAACTAAAAACTATCGGAACTAGGAACTTGTGGTTTCTAGCCGAACGCTCTACCGACTGAGAACCCAGCTCCTTGAATGAGATTTAAATAAAATAAAATCATGGAGAATGTGACGTAAATAACTAAGGGAATTGTGACTTGAGTAGTGATGTAGTGATATAGTTTTGGTTACATACAGACAAACACACAATCTCCATTATAATAATGAGGTTTAAATAAAATAAAATCATGGAGAATGGACGTAAATAACTAAGGGAATTGTGACTTGAGTAGTGATATAGTTTCGGTTACAGACAGACAAACACATAATCTCCATTATAATAATGAGGTTTAGATAAAATCACATCATGGAGAACATGACGTAAATAATTAAAGGATTGTGACTTGAGTAGTGATATAGTTTCGGTTACAGACAGACAAACACATAATCTCCATTATAATAATGAGGTTTAGATAAAATCAAATCATGAGAAACGTGACGTAAATAATTAAAGGAATTGTGACTTGAGTAGTGATATAGTTTCGGTTACAGACGACAAACACATAATCTCCATTTTAATAATGAGGTTTAAATAAAATAAATCATAGAAAATGTGACGTAAATAACTAAGGGAATTGTGACTTGAGTAGAAATATAATTTCGGTTACAAACACACAATCTCCATTATAACAAGATTTGTTTAACATTATTTATTTTGTTCCAACATCCCCATCTCCACTTAAGTCATCAATCATCTTTTTTCTCCTCTTCTGCTCCCATATTGAAAAAACAAATAACTCACAGTGTATCTTTCTTTCTTTCGTTCTTTTCTTTTCCTTTTCTTTTTATTATATTTTTTCAACACTGAATAAATATACCCAAACACAAACAGAGCTTGTTTTGAACTGCATAATAAGTCTACGTATTCGTTCAAGAGGGTATTATGAAACATTTGCGCAAAAATATAAATTTTTAAGATGAATACACACACCTTGTAAATGTTTAATTATTTATTTAGTTTACAATATATAGGCTGCATCAACACCCCACACACAACATTTTCGTAACTTGAATATCTGAGTTATCAGAAATAATAATAAGAAACACAACGAGTATAAGGTATACTTGCTAAGGTTATATACAAGGTGAACAGAACAGTTAGCAATTGCTATGTTGAATAGATATTTTGTATCGGGGTCGTTTGATTCAAAATAATGGGGTTCAGTGGAAAATTACTTAGCCGTTACAAAGAGCGTTATTGTCAGGTATGACATAACGCTTGATCATTTCGCAAAGCGAGCCAGTAGGCGTGACAGTTAGTTTATTGCGAGCAGTCACTCAATGAAGAGGATGTCTCTCGTTAGACGTATCCTTAAAATCTGTGTTTACGCGTCAAAGATACCTGGTTCAAAGTTAACTGACCAGAAAAAATGTAAAAGTTTTTAAATAAAATAACTGGTGCATTATATCTTTTATTCATTAATATATCAACACTGAAAATTTCATTAAATTTGGTTATTCCTTGATTTTTTAGTATTTTTCTTTCGGCGGAGTGACATACGATGGTGGAATTTAGGTCCGTTAAGTTCGATTTAACCGTTTCTTGACTATGCAATCGTCAGATAAAGTTTGAAGATCGCATTGGCGAGAAACTGTCAGCAACCAGGCGCCGTTGATTCCATGTTCACGCTACCCTAACTCAGATATAAATGCTTTATCCGTGATATTGATCACTGTTTACTCATAAATATAGCACCCATATTATCTTCATAATGTATTTACAGGGCGATTTATAAGTAACTCCTAATTTTGTTTTGTTTGTTTGTTTGTTTTGTTTTACGGCATATCAACCTCAGTGGGTCATTTAATGCCGATAAAGTTTTGAAATAAATCAATTCTTAATGGATAATACAATTTTTTATGAACTCATGTTTTTCTATTTAACCCATAGATGGGACCCTAACAGGTACTACCATCCAGGTCCAGAGTGGACCAGCGAGCAATGGTGATGAAGGGGTGCTCCACATTCCCAACCCTCCAAACTGGAACCTCACCATCAGATAGAGTTTAACGTCATTCCCAGGACATGTAGACCCGCAGCACCGCCTTCTAGCACCCATATGATAAAAAGGGGTTGGGGTTGCCATAAGGCAATAGGGTTGGGAAATCATATAGGTGCTAGGGCTTGACGTGACCACCGATTGATCGGAGGGGCCTCTCCGACCGCCCATCAAGCCCTAGATTAACTTCTAATTTTAAAAATCTTTAATTTATTTGTAAATAATTATTTTTTCAAAGAATGAGTATGAATAAACACAGATGATATGGAGTTATATTCTATCTTCTATATTGGCACTAGCATTCGCCTTCAGCCTCTCAAGTCGCTCGAGAATCGCATCAACTGAACTTCCAAGGAACTCTTGTGGAATAACATGAATTAATTTTCGTATTCGTCCTTTAATTTCTTCAAAATCGTGGTTTGCAGATTAGACATGCTCCTGCAACTAAGCCAAAGAAAAAAGTCGCTGGATGTTAAATCAGTACTTCTGGCTGTACACTATCCATGCATCGTCAAGGTACATAGTAATTCAGTTATTCACGAACAACAATAGCAAAATGTGAAGAAGAGTACCATCTTGCATAAAAATGAATTCTCAATATTCACCCAAGTATTGACAACTGGCCAGACTTTATAATTATAAATAATAATAATTATATTATATATATAATATATATATATATATATATCCGTTTAGGTTTTAATGCATTTCATATCTTACACACACAGACACACACACACACATAAACACAACACATATATATATATAAAATATATATATATATATATATATATATATATATATATATATATATATATATAATGGAGATTCGCCTCTGTTTTTTGATGTAACAAAAACTACGTCACTTCTTACGTAATATTACCCAACATCATAACATGAATAAATACACTCAAATTTGAACATGCAACATTAGAACAGTCCTCATTGTTTTTTAAAACAAGTTTTAATAAATACATGACCGGTATTATATATCTATATATAGTTTGTTTTATTTAATACATATTTAAAGTTTACATTTCAAATTGTTTTATTTTTAATCCTGTAATGAATTTTATGGTTTCTCTTACGTAGGGTACAAACTCGCAGACATGAATTTTTAACTCCCACCCCTAAGGCAATATGTTTCAAAAATCTATTTTTACATCGCCCAGAGGTGTTATTTATTTGCTAGTATATATAAATTGGTTTGCCCGACATTGTTACACAAAATATTTAAATATAGAGTTATGTATTTAGATAAATCTAGTCTTATGTAGGCGTCGTTTTCTGGGTGTGTTTGGGTTTTATAAAGATAAATTGATTTTTCTATTCTTTTTTTATGTGTGTATGTTTTGTTTTACCGTGATGCTGGCATTAAAAAGAATGTTTTTCGTCCTGAACTTAAGTCTCTATTCAGAACAAGAGGATTCTGAGACAAGTTGATAGACAATGGCGGCCATAATGGCGGCGGGCGGGAAAGTCGTTTCTCCTGTCGAACCGAAACATCTAATTCCAATTACTGGTGCTTTCATTCTCTCACTTTTCCTCTCTTTCTTCTTTCTTTCTCTCTCTCTCTTTCTCTCTATCTGTCTCAATCTCACTCTCTCAGTCAGTCTCTCTATCTCTCTCAATCTCACTCTCTCAGTCTCTCTCTCAGTCAGCCTCTCTCTCTCTCACTCTCTCCTCTCTCTCACTCTCTCTCTCTCTCTCTCTCTCTCTCTCTCTCTCAGTATCTACCTATATATCTCTTTCTCAATCTCACGCTTTATGTCAGTCACTCTCTTTCTCTCTCTGCTCCTCCACCTCTCTCTCTCTCCTCTCTCTCTCTTTCTTTCTTTCTTTCACACACAACACACACACCACACACACACACACGGTCTCACTCTCACTCCCATTCTCTCTGCCGCGATATTTTTTTTGTTGATTTCATTATTTTCGAACCCTCATCCCTTCTCTCCCTACTCTTTCTATCTACCCCCTCTCTCTCTCTCTCTCTCTCTCACTCTCTCTCTCTCCCTCTCTCTCTCTCCGTGTCTCCTTAGTCTGTCTCCCTTCTTACTCTCTCTCTATATATCTCTCTCTAATAAACACTCTCTCTAATATACACTCACTCACTATCCCTCTATCTTTCTCTCTCTCCCTCTCCTCCTCCTCTCTCTCACTCACTGCTTACACTCTCCCTATTTCTCTCTTTCTTTATCGTTCTCTTTTCTGGACCATTTTTCGAATCCGAACCCCTTTTCTCCCTATTCATTCACTCTCTCTCCTAATCTCTCTCTCCTCTCTCTCTCTCTTCTTACTCTCTCTCTCTCTCTTCTTACTCTCTCTCTCTCTCTCTTCTACTCTCTACCTCCCCTCCCTCTCACTGACACCCTCGCTCCAGGACATTTTCTGTGATCATATTATTTTTGAGTCCGCACCACTTCTCTTGACTATTCTTTATCTCTCTTTCTCTTTCTCCTTCACTCTATCTCTCTCCCTCCTTACTTTTCTTTCTCCTTACTCTGTCTCTCCGTACTCTCTCTCCCTCCTTACTCTCTCTCTCACACACACACACACTCGCTTTCACCTCTCTTTCTCACTTTTCTCTCTACTCATTCTCTCTCTCTCTCTCTCTCTCTCTTACTCTCTCTCCTTATTCTCTCTCTCCACACGCACTCGCTTTCACTCTCGTTCTCACTTTTCTTCCTACTCATCTCTCTCTCTCTCTCTCTCTCTCTCTCTCCTTACTCTCTCTCCTTATTCTCTCTCTCACACACACTCGCTTTCACTCTCGTTCTCACTTTTCTCCCTACTCATTCTCTCCCCCCCCTCTCTCTCTCTCTCTCTCTCTCTCCTTACTCTCTCTCACTTATCTCTCTCTCACACACACTCGCTTTCACCTTCGTTCTCACTTTTCTCCCTACTCATCTCTCTCTCTCCTCTTTTCTCTCTCTCTTTCTTCTCTCTCTCTCTTCTCTCTCTCTCTCTCTCTCTCTCTCCTCTCTTTCTGGACCACTTTCGTTGCACTCATATTTCCAACCTAGCCCCCACCCAGCCTCTGTTGCCCCCTCCCACCACTGCTTGCATTTTGTATTAATTTTTTGTTTTTGATCTTTTTCTTTTACGCTAATGTTCTGTCTCTCAGAATGTTTCATATTTAGTTTAGTTTTTTTTTTTTTTTTAGGGGGGATGAATTGGGTGAATGAAGAAGAAGGGGAGGGATGGGGAATAGGATAGGAGGGAGCGAAGAAGAAGGACAGAAGATAAAGAAGAAGAAGGTAAAAGGAGATAGTGATATACAGAGAATAGAAAGAGGGTACAGAGAGAGACAAAGTAGACAGACAGACAGAGAGTTAAAAGGAGAAAATAAAAAGGGATAGAGATTGACAGAGAGTGAGGGAGTAAAGTAGAAAGTAAAAAAAGGGAGGATAGAATAAAGAAGGGGGTGAATTGAGGTGAATGAAGAAAGTAGAAGGAGAAGGAGTAAAAGAAGCTATTAAACGAAGAAAAGAAGTAAGAAGAAGAAGAAGAAGAAAAGAGAAGAAAGAAGAAGAAGAAGAAGAAAAGAAGAAGAAGAAGAAGAAGAAAGAAAGCAGAAGAAGAAGAAGAAGAAAGATACAGAAGAAGAAGAAGAAGAAGAAGAAGAAGGCAGAGAAGAAGAGAAGAAGAAGAAAGAAGAAGAAGAAGAAGAAGAAGAAGAAAAGAAGAGAAGAAGACAGAGAGAAGAAGAAGAAGAAGAAGAAGAAGAAGAAGAAGAAAAAAACAAAAAAGAAAAGAAGAAGAAGAAAGAAGAAAGAAGGAAGAAGGAAGAAGAAAGAAAAAGAGAAAGGAAGAGAGAAGAAGAAGAAGAGAAAGAAGGAGAAGAAGAGAAAGAAGAAGAAGAGAAGAGAGAGAAGAAAGAGAACAGAAAAAGAAGAAAGAAAAGAGAAAGAGGAAGAAGAAGAAGAGAAGAAGAAGAAGTAGGGAGAGAAGAAGAAGAAGAAGAGAAGAAGAAGAAGGCAGAAGGCAAGAAGAAGAAGAAGAAGAAGAAGAAGAAGAAGAAGAAGAAGAAGAAGAAGAAGAAGTGTTCCTTTTTCATTCGCTTTTAATACATCTACTCCTCTTACTTATTAACCACTTTCTCTTTTATCCCCCTGTCTCTGTTTCTGTCACTGTGTCTGTCTGTCTCTCTGTCTGTCTGTCTGTCTGTCTCTCTCTAACTCTCTCTCTCTCTTTCTCTCTCTCTCTCCTCTCTCTCTCTCTCTGACCACGCTTTTGTTTATGCTACTGTATCAAATCAAATTTCTTCTCTCTTCTTCTCTCTCTCCTCTCTCTCTCTCTCTCTCTCTCTTTCCTTTCTTTAATCTTTAATTTTTCTCAGAAATTGTTAATCCTTTTTTTTTAAATTCCAATTTCAAACTTTAACCTATGCTTAAACTAAAACGGGTCTTCCTTCTCTCAATCTTTCTCTCTACATATTCTCTCTCATTCTCTCTCTCTCTCTCTCTCTCTCTCTCTGTCTCTCTGTGTCTCTCTCTATCTTCTTTTCACACACACACACACACGTATAGGGACATACACTCACGCACACAATACGACACATCCACACTCTCGCTTTCTTTTTCTCTCTCTCTTTTCTCTCTTTCTCTCTCTCTCTTTCTCTCACACACACTCACATACGCACACACTTCCTCGCTCTCTCTTTTCTTTCTTTCACTGTCTCTTTCTCTCTCTCTCACTCACACACTCACACATGCGCATACACACACACTTTCTCTCGCTCTTTCTCTTTCTTTTTATCTCTCTTTTTCACTCTCTCTCTCTCTCTTTCTCTTCTCTCTCACTCTTCGTTCTCTTCTCTCTCTTTCTCATATATCTTTTTTAATTTGACATACGCACCACATAACGCGCATATACAACACTGGCTTGTCTCTCTATCTCTCTCTCTCTCTCTCTCTCTCTCTCGCGCGCGCGCTCTCTTTCTCTTTCTCTCTCTCGCTCTTCCGTTCTGTTTATACACACATACTTTCTCTCTTTCTCTTTCTTTCAATTCTCATTGTATCTCACACATACGCACACGTGCGCATATACACACGCTCTCTCTCTCCTCCCCCTCTCTCCTCTCTCTTCTATATTATATATATATATATATGTTGTGTGTGTGTGTGTGTGTGTGTAGGTGTATATATATATAATATATATATATATTATATATATATATATATATATATATATAATATATTATATCATATCATATCATATCTTTTGAATGTTGTTTTCGCGTATCACGACATTGTTTTCCAATGAAATAATTTATTTCCAAAAACAGCAAAAAAAACTCGTTCCATTTTTAGGAATTGCTTGAGCCGTAAATAATATTCTTTCTACCTAAGATTTTGTTGAGTGGAAACGGATTTGCATATTATTTTATTATTATTATTATTATTTGAGTTTTCACATCAGTGTTAGCTGATTATTCGAGTTTTTAACGTCAATAGCGCTGGTGGTCTTTCACTGGGTTCTGGTGACAGCAAGTCTCCTCAGTTCTCCAATATGAAGAAATGCTTCATATGAAAGCAAATTAATAGCCAAGATGCCCGACCAGCAGAGAAGAGACACAAGAAGATAAAAGAAAAATACAATATGGATAAGAAGAACGAATGGCTTATACAATAGTCGTCGTTTCATTAGATATCTATTATTAGTTATCTATAAACTTGACAACTATATTGGGTTTTAATACATCACCATCCTTGTAGAAGAACAGTAGTGATATCCTTTGACCACAGCTAAAAAAAAAACAAATTTATTCTAAACACACTTTTCAACTCATTTTTATCTATTTAACCTATAGATGGTATATTAATATATTTATATTATATATATCTATATCTATATTTATATCTATATATATAATATAATATATATATTATAATATATATATATATATATATAGGTTAAACACAACATTATTGTTACCGTATTATTATTTTTTTCTTTACACCTGCATTGTATAGCCTTCTAAATCAACCTCCTAACCAATTATAATATTATATATATATATATATATATATATATATATATATATATATATGAGGTATGAAATAGAAAAAACAATATTAATATTATGCTAAAAAAATATCTGTTTCAACATGTGGGGTTTATAAAGTGTAATTCAATTAAAATCATTTTAAAATAAAATGAAACAAATACAGAAGACACTTTAAAAACACTGGTCTTCATTAATTTAAAATGATTCCAATTG
This sequence comes from Doryteuthis pealeii, assembly GCA_023376005.1. Classification (NCBI taxonomy): domain Eukaryota; kingdom Metazoa; phylum Mollusca; class Cephalopoda; order Myopsida; family Loliginidae; genus Doryteuthis; species Doryteuthis pealeii. The sequence continues at coordinate 62,361,355 of CM042167.1, read as the reverse complement.
AATTACAACCCCACAGTGTGAAATAGACGTCTGTTAGTAGATTATTTATATTGTTTTCTATTTCTATGTCAGAGTGTTTCACACAATGTACAACCCACACAGTGATTTGTTTATAGTGTGAAGGCTTGTGTTGGACCATCCACACTTTTTGGCACGTCGATAGGAAGAATTGGTGCATCAAGGGTGCCACAACCCAATCAACGGACCGACCTCAGGAATTTTGAATCTGAGTTATCCCTCTCCTAGACTGGTTACCTACCCAAGCTGAAGAGCCTAGTCTGTCCTACTATTTAACCCATAGCTGGAGGAATTTTGAATTCAGAGTTATCCCTCTTCTAGACTGGTTTACCTACCCAAGGGCTGAAGGGCCCAGTCTGCCTGCTATTTAACCCAGAGCTGGAGGGAATTTTGAATTCAGAGTTATCCCTCTCCTAGACTGTTTACCTACCAAGGCTGAAGGGCCCAGTCTGCTCTGCTATTTAACCCAGAGCTGGAGGGAATTTGTAATCAGAGTTTATCCTGCTTCTAGACGGTTACCTACCCAAGGCTGAAGGCCCAGTCTGCTCTGCTATTAACGCCAGAGCTGGAGGAATTTTGAATTCAGAGTTATCCCTCTCCTAGACTGGTTACCCACCCAAGACTGAAGGTCCCAGTCTGCCCTACTATTTAAACAATAGCTGGAGGGAATTTTGAATTCAGAGTTATCCTCTGCTAGACTGGTTACCTACCCAAGACTGAAGGGTCCAGTCTGCCCTACTATTTAAACCATAGCTGAGGAATTCAGAGTTATCCCTCTGCTAGACTGGTTACCTAATCAAGGCTGAAGGGCACAGTCTGTCCTACTATTTAACCCAGAGCTGGGAGGGAATTTTGAATTCAGAGTTAACCCTCTCTTAGACTGGTTACCTACCCATAATATATATATGTGTGTGTGTGTGTGTGATATGTTTCTCTCTCTCTCTCTCTCTCTCTTATAATATAAATATATATAATATATATATATATATATATATATATATATATGAGGAAGAGGAATAAAGAAAAGGAAGCAATAAAATGGATAATAAAAGATGAATTTAATCAATATCATTACACATGTGTTTCGGAAAATATTTCGCACACAGAGAAGATTCGACCTTCATCAGAGTGAAATTTATTTTATATTTTATTTTGAAAAATTAAATATATTCATTCAAAATAAAATTTCACTCTGGATAAGTCGAATCTTTTGTGTGCGAAATATTTTCCCACAGATGAACTGACCGAAACACATGTCTAAGTGATATTGATTAAATTCATCTTTATTATCCATTCTATTCTTTTCTTTCTTTATTCATTCTTCCTCATATTGTCGGATTCTTTTCCAATTTCCATTTTTTTACACACACACACCCACCACACACACCACACACACACACACACATATATATATATAATATATATATATATATATATATATATATATATAGATGAGAGGTATCCAAAACTGTAGTAAGGATGATTCTATAATCTGATTTCTAAGATATACTGATTATTATTGTATGATGCAGTATGTATAAATACAGCGTATCTTTAAATCACTGAAAGAGAGCTCAATGTATAATAAACTTTTTAGATATAATACAGAGCAATATTTATCATAGAAGGAAGAAGAAACTCAACACCGTACTCCATAATAAATTTATTTCAACCAAAATTGGGCTTATATAAATCTAAGTTGATTTAATATAGCTCCCAAAATTTAGTCTCATCAGATGTGAATTGAACCCATCTGATGAGATCTGAATTTGGGAGCTTATTAAATCAACTTAGATTTATATAAGGCCCCAATTTGGTCGAAATAAATTTATTATGAATTACGGTGTTGAGTCTTCCTTCCTTTATATATATATATATATATATATAATATATATATATATATATATATATATATACGGAAAGTAATAAACGATGCAATAAGCCTAGATGCCAAGTTTGCAGCCACATACATACGGAAACCAAATAAAAAATACCCTACAAAACATAACAATCCATCCGCCACACCTAACATGCGATAGCGCTAACATTATATACTATTATACTGACACAATGTAGAAATAGGGATATGTGGAGAAAACATCAACACCCTTTAGACTAAGACTAAATAACCACAAATCCACTATAAATCTCAAATCCCCGCATAGTCACAATAGCACTTCATTTTAACACCTTATCACACAACCTTACACACCTCAAATGCATCTTATTAGAACACGCATTTCAACAACGCCAATCTAGAAAACAATCAGAATCTAAATGGATTCTAAAATTACAAACGCACTGAAGGGATTAAACGCAGATTTCGGAATTCTACTTATTACAAATATTTTACAAAACCTGCACTGTCGATAACAACAGAGACAAAGAAATCGTTGAACAGTAACATTTGACAAAGGGTATCTAACGAACCTGAAAATTATGTAAAAAATAATTAAAAAGTAAGTGAATCCAATACTCCATAATATCGAGTTCATTCATATTATTATTTTTAATGCTTCACAATAACGCCTAAATTTAAAAAAAAAAACATTAAAATATATATATATTATATATATATTATATATATATATATATATATATATAAAGCTGAGAGGAGCAAAGCAGTAGGATCGTAAATATGTTCTTTAATGCCTGTGCAAGAACAAAGTCAATGAACAGATGATTTATCCCAAAGTATTATGAGTTTCAGATTACTATGAACCAGTTATATTAGACCTTTCTCGAGTTGCGTTTTGGATAGCACAAAACATTAAACATAATATATGTTTGATTGCCAACGGCACTATTGGTTTGCAGTTTCTCTGTTTTTATTCATATATCAAATTTGCTGTTGTAGACTGGATTTACAGGGTGTCAACCCTTGTTGGGTTATTTTATGCCCAGAACTATTTGCTTTGTTTGTTTTGTTTGTTTGTTTTGTTTACGGTATATCAACCTCAGTGGGTCATTTAATGCCGATAAAAGTTTTGAAATAATCAATTCTTTAATGATAATACAATTCTTTTATAAATACATTTTTCTATTTAACCCATCGATGGGACCCTTAACAGTACTACCACTCCGGGCCAAGGGGACCAGGGAGCAATGGTGATGAAGGGGTACTCCCACATTTCCCCCAAGCCTCCAAAACTGGAAACCTCACCATTCAGCATAGAGTTTAACGGTTCATGTCCCATGACATGTAGACCCGCAGCCACCGCCTTCTAGCACCATATATAAAAAGCGGTTGGGCTTGCCATAAGAGCAAAGGATGTGGAAAAGTCATATAGGTGCTAGGGCTTGCGCGCACCACCCGATTGATCGGAGGGGTCTTGGGGCCTCTCCGACCACCCGTCTAGCCCAAGATAGGGCCAAAGTGGAGTATTGCATGTCATGAACTGCTCATCCACCTGGGCTCTATCCTTAAGCATCACGGGTTGCCACCCACGGCCAACAGGTGACCCAATTTGGGGGAGTCTTACCCCTCTGCAGAGGTGCAGTCGGTGCATTCTAACGCCCTAGCCGACAGGGCGGAGAACTATTTGCCTAATCTTTAATGTTATCTACACAACATTTCGGCCCACCGTCCTTTTACACGTGTTTCTTGTCAAACTTAGGATCCTCCTCGAACTCGGAAACCTTCTTGTCGAATTCGAGTGATTCAGTTCTTGTTGGACACATGGCACAAGAGATATAAGGGTTGAGTTAATACAGTTGTAAGTGAGAATTAGGGACTGGCAGAAAAAATCGGATACTACGAGTTTTAAAAGCGAATTAAGAATAATTAAATATATTATTTAAGGTTAAACTTTGTCTAAATCGATAAGTAGTAGCATAATAACCACCATTAAAAAAAGAAAAATATAATTACATATGCAGTTTATTTTTAAAAGATATAAAACTATTTGTTTAGGTAAATTTCGACGCTATCCGCCATTTTGGCTGTTTTTCAATGGTTTTAGGCGCTTGTTTACAATTTTAACGTAACATTTGGGATGGAAAAAAATTTACCAAAAATCAGGTAATTATCCGATTTTAATGAAATTTTCAGTATTGATTTAACAATTAATGAATTTTACAATGCATTAGTTATCTTATTTTAAAAATTTTAATTTAATATTTTGCTATGAAAAATTAATATATAAAATTCATTTAAAATATGAAAATTCTGATGTTCAGTTTAAAATGTTATATTCTTAGATTCTAAAAATTAATATCTACTTAATGCAAACCTTATTTTAGATACATAAAGTAATAAGTTTTGAAGAAAAACTCGATTGAAAATGTACCCCCTCCCCCTTTTAAGCAGAAAAACATCGATGTATATTTTTTTCTTTTATAAAATAATAGCCAATTAAATAATTATCGAAATGAGTAAAAAAGAAATCTCCAAAAAATTAATTATTTATTATTTCTATACATTTTATTTTTCGATTTTCGGTACTTATTTTCTCATAGAAGCGCAACCGTAAATTCTTTTTTGTTTCTATTCATAACTTCGGTCTTTTATCTCTTTATTTATACTGTAATTAGTATAACATATGACCAACTCGAAACAATTTTACGGCCCCAGCTTAAGGGGGGTAAAAATTAAGTGACCTGAAAAAAATGAGAAAGTTTTGAAATAAAATAAATAATGCATTATAAAGATCATTCATTGATACATAAACACTAAAAATTTCATTAAAATCCGATAATTTCCTGATTTTTGGTAAATAGTAAATTTTCAGTAGGGGGCTAAAGTCATGTTGTCAAAAACGCATTTTAGGCTCCGTTTGCCATTCCCTAGTGAGAATCATATTAAGGTTGCAGGTTCCATCCTGGCCAAGGGCGTTAATAACAGTCATGGCGGAATGAGAACAGTCAACCCACGTGGACTGAATAAAGTGTTCGGTTCAAAATTCCCGATTTCGATATGAAGGCTCTCGGGTTCAACAAGACGGTTGCCAAATTTGAAGAGAAGGTTTTCGACTTCAACAAGAAACGCCTGAAGAAGGCTGGAGGGCTTATCGGTCAAACATTGTGTAGAAAACAATAAAGATGAGACAAATTACCTCATCTAAAAAATCCAGAGAAATCAAAAAAACGTTTTTTTTCAAGAAACAGTGGATGAGACACCGGCCGAAACGTTGTGTAGAGATAATAACAAAGTTGAGTACAATAGTCTAAATAATCCAAATAATAGAAATGTTATTACAATAGGAACCCCATGGATTCACACCTTCATGTAAAATTGAAACAAGAAATTATGTTCATTACTTTTTTTGCTCTGTGCTCTGAAGAAAGAGACACGGTGTTGTGACTGGGTTTATCAATAAACAACATTGAATCTAGAAAAGGTTAACAAATAGTGTTATTTCGTTTTGGTACTATTACGTTATTAGAGGGGCTTTGGATAATTCAGGTTAAAAAAAAGGATCAGTTTTGGTAAAATTAAAATATGAGGGAAGAAGAAGGAAAATAAATACTTTGAAAAAATATTTTGAAAGAAAGAATTGATTTGGTATGCTTTTGAAACGTTTGTTGAAATTCCATCAGAGAATTGCCGGGGTTGAATATTTTCAGGAGAATTATAAACACTGGTATGATATAACCCAAAAAGGGTTGACATTCCGTAAAATCCAACCAACCAACTAACCAACCAATATATTGACTATTACGTTTTTTTCTATTTGAGTTTATACATAATTGGTTATGAGACTTCTAGATAATAACAAAGATGAGTACAATTAGTCTAAATAATCCAAATAATAGAAATACGATTTCGGTATGATATAACCCAACAAGGGTTAACATTCCGTAAAACCCAACCCAGCAACCAACTAACCAACCAATATATTGACTATTACGTTTTTTTTTCTATTTGAGTTTATACATCATTGGTTATGAGACTTCGTTTTTTTTTCTTCCTAGACTTGGTAGAATTCTTTATTTGATTTTGACTTCGCAGAAATGTCCAGGTCATTTTGTTTCCAATTTGCTTTATTTGTCTTCTGAATTATCCATGGTCTCCTTTCACTTATGACGTCCATAGTTTGTTTTTTGTTTTTTAGTTTTTTATCTTTATTTTATTCTGCTGTTTCCCTGGTCACTAATTCTGTGATTACTTATTTGGCGCGCATTTCGCTGTTTCGAGTCGCCATCATTATTCATTCTCGCTTCGATTAAGCGCGCTACACTGGTTCCCTCATCTGAACTGTGAATGTCTGAGATGAGATGACCGATTTCTTCTTTTTTGTTTCTTATAGAAATGTCTACAAAAACATCGTCGCGTAATATCGCGACATTAACACGTCATTTAACTACGTATCTATCGTTTGTTCGTGTCACGAATTCAGTTATAAATATATACTCGGTGTTTGGTGCACTTTTGAAACTAGACACGATAATCGTCTCTTTGTACTGTTAGCTAAGGTTGTAGAATACACCGATTGCACGGGTAAAAAAAAAATCCACTCATGGGGCAACCGGATGCTTAAAGACGGAATCCTGGTGGCTGGGCAGTCCATGACATGCAGCATTCTACTTTGACGCTTATTTAAGTTTGACGGGTAATCGGAGAGGCCACTTCGATCAATCGGCTTGTCACGTCAAATCATAGCACCTATATGATTGTCCCAACCGTATTGCCCTTATGGTAAGCCGCCAATCCTAATTATTATATATGTGCTAGAAAGCGGTGTCTGAGGGTCTTAATGTCCTGGGTATGCCGTTAAACTGCATCTAGTTGAGAAATTTTGTTGTATGGTCAAAATTAATTTTTTGGCATAATTCCCAGTGGATCACCTTCCCAACCCAGTCGTGTCTAGTTTTGTATTCCCTTTGTGCTAGTTTGCAACATTCGCAGAGTACATGGTTTACAGTCTCATCTCTATTACCGCAAAGTCTACATTTACTATTTTGTTGGGTCTTATCAATTTTCGCTTTGATATAGTTTGTCCTTATGGCATTATTTTGTGCAGCAATTGTAAGTGATTCAGTTTCTCTTTTGAGGTTTCCCTTTCTTAACCATGTCCAAGTCTTTTCATGTGCAACCTCAATTCTGGAGCTCTAGAAAGTGTGGAGTGCCCCTTTATCCCCGTTTTTCAAGTACACCCTGACCCGGAGTGGTAAGTCAGTATCAAAAATGTGCTTTAAAAATTAGTTCGAAAAATATTGAGTAACCAACAGGAATGAATAAGATAAAATGTATTAATTGGATCATTGTCATCATCTTTATTGTTATCTGTACAACGTTTCGGTCGATATGCTCTCCGGCCTTCTTCGGGTATTTCTTGTCAGATACGGGAACCTTCTTTTCCAACGAGGGGGACCTTTTTAACGTAATCAACAGACAAACTTTTAACACGACCTTTTATTCAATCCACGGGGGTACCCTGTTCTCATTCGCTAACCATAGATGGGTACAGGTGTTAAGCTTTGTTGAGTATTATTCTGTTACTGTTGCCCTTGACCAGGATTGAACCTGCTGCCTAGAGATAACTGTCACTTAGAACTGTCTTAAACCAAAGCCTTTATCCACTACGCTATTTGTCCAATTGGACAATTCAGTGTGAATTTTGGGAACTTATAAACCTAATGTGTAGGAAGCGCGTGGTGTAATGGTTAAAGTCATGGGAAATGGACTCGTCGCCCCGAGTTCAAATCCTGGACGTGGTAATTGCATTTCACTTAGCGCTAATACCCTTGGGAAAGGTATGAATCCTACTCTCCCTCCAGCTATGGGTAAAATAGTAGGGCAGACTGGACTCTTTAACCTTGGTTAGGCAACCGGTTTAGGAGAAGGAAAACTCTGAATACAAACCTGCTGAACTCCGCTTAAGAAATTGACCTTGTGTCGCATCCTGCTCGTGCGGAGGGGTTGGTAAATATATATATATATACCTAATGTCTTGTTTTATCTAGAATATCTACCTTTTTACTTATGTATGATTTTTCCCTTGACTCATATTTTGTTTTTTCCGAAGGTTCATGCAATAATGAAGTTCGGCTTTTACATGAGTAGACATGACATATTTTATTGGATATTTTCAAGTGGACAATTCAGTGTGAATTTTGGGAACTTATAAACCTAATGTCTTGTTTTACCTAGAATATCTACTTTTTGTACAAACTTATATATGATTTTTTACCTTGATTCATATTGTGTTTATTGGTTTTTTTTCATAAGATGTCTTCAGCATAAAATAGCACAAGGGTTAATGCCGTAAATTCCACCTAACTATGCAGCCATAACAATCTCTGGGATTTGGGAAAACGAAATATCAACACTTGAGAAATATATTTATTTATGTTTCAGCGCAAAAAAAAAAACACCTAAATACTAAATCGGAAATATTCAGAGCTTGTTCAAATAGAAATAAATTTGTATTAAATTCTTGGACTGTAAAAATAACAACACAAAATCAACCTGCTTAAAAGGAAAACATATTTTAAAGTGTTATTTTTACATTACACACACACTAGGGTGACAGGCGATCAAATAAATCGAGAACGCTATTCATAACGCATATTTATTTGGATGTCATTTACAAGGCGATTTATTTGACGATAAGCATATAATGCATAGAAAGCAGGTATATGAATATACATTATATATATGTGTATAAGAATATACATTATATATATAGGTATAATGAATATACATTATTATATATATAATTAAATTCATTTATCATAACTAATTAATTTTCAAAATTAGGTATTACTTCAATTAAGCACATATCCTCCAAAGATTGTCGGCTAAAAGCCATATCAAATAAACACATTGTTTATTTACGTACTCTCTCTCTCTCTTACACACACACACACACACACACACACACACACACACACACACACACACATATATATATATATATATATTTATTTAAATGAAGTCAACGGTGCTTTCCAATTCACAGTGGATCACCTTTCCAACCCAGTCATACCTAGCATTGTATACTCGTTGGGCTCTTTGATACAATTGTTTGATATAGTATTGATCGTCTCATCTCTGTCTCCACATTCTTCTTCTTCTTCTTCTTCTTCTTCTTCTTCTTCTTCTTCTTCTTCTTCTTCTTCTTCTTCTTCTTCTTCTTCGTGTTATTATTATTATTATTATTATTATTATTATTATTATTATTATATATTTGAAAAATATTGTATATATATATATATAAATATATATATATATATTATACACACATAGGTATAAAAAATGGAAAAATAAAAAAATAAAATATTATTTTCTGAAAAAATCCGTTGCAGGCCTACCATGAACGGGTTATAACTTGTTATGTTTGCAAAAAGAGAAATTGTCTATTGTTGAATTTGAAATATGTTTCTTTTTGCAAAAAACTGTTACACTAAGATATACATTATTGTCACTGACCTAGAAACGCGTGGCGGATGTGCTTATAATGAAACGACCGCATGAATTTTTGGAACATCAATGTTTTCGTTTTGAATTCAAATTATTTTCAGCTCCTCTCTCGATGAGTCCGGAGTAAAAACAAGCTCTGAAGACGATTTTTATAAATCGAAATATTGTTCAATATTAGCTATGAATATGATATAAAATATTTTCACTTTAACAGCATATTGTGTGTTTTCATATCCTTTTCTCTCTCTCTCTCTCTCTCTCTCTCTCTCTATATATATATATATATATATATATATATATATATATATAATATATATATATATATATATATAATTGCACACACACACACATATATATTTATTTATATACATATATAAACCTTTGTATTAGAGTACATGTTTAAGTGCATGTGAGTATGTGTGTCTGTTCTCCTATATATAACGGAAATGGCGACCGGAAGTGCGACTGTCTGGATACTGTTTGCAACCATTAGGCGTTATAAAAAGACAATTTAAGAAGCCAGTATCTTCGCCTACGATGTTTTAATTACCTTAAAGTTCCATTATCCAATTTTTTATTACTTTCTATACACAACTAAGTACTGTCGCCCTTTTCATAGAGGCCACATAAACTATAATCGAATTACATTCGGTCAGGTTTCTTACATTCAATTAATCCGAATAGACACTTATGTATAAGCCAGATAGATAATTCCGGTACTCGCGAGATCAGGGGAACTACTTAGTAACAGCAGATACTCTAAATAATCTTTAGACAAATATTAGTTGTCTGGCTGATTGGGTTTTAGGGTACATATTTACCAACCCCTTAAAATGAGCAGTATGTGACACGAGGTCAATTTTTTAGGCGGAGTTTAAAACGCTTGAATTAAGGGTTTTTCCTTCTCCTAGACTGATTGCTGGGTAACCCTATTGCCCTTATGGCAAGCCCCACCCCTTTTTATCAAATGGATGCTAGAAGGCGGTGGCTGCGGGTCTACATGTACTGGGAATGACGTTAAACTCTATCTGATGTTGAGGTTCCAGTTTTGGAGGTTTGGGGAATGTGGAGCGCCCCTTCATCACCATTGCTCCCTGGTCCACTCTGACCCGGAGTGGTAGTACCTGTTAGGGTCCCATCTATGGGTTAAATAGAAAAATGTATTTATAAAAAAATTGTATTATCCATTAAGAATTGATTTATTTCAAACTTTATCGGCATTAAATGACCCACTGAGGTTGATATGCCGTAAAACAAAACAAAACAAACAAGCAAATGATTGCTGGGTATTGAGTTCGGTTTTTTAACTCAATATTTTGTTACATTTTTAGAATTCATTTTTGTATTCAACCCTAACCGGTACTTCCACTCCGGTTCAGGGTTGACCTGGGAGAAATGGTGATAAGGGGGTAGTCTATTTTCCCCAGACCCCCAGAACTGGAACTTTACAGTCAGCTGCAGTTTAACTTCAAAATCAGGACACTAAGACCTTCAGCCACATATATTATAAAAAAGGGTTTGGTGTCTGCCATAAGTGTGATAGGGTTGGGTCAATCCTATAGGCGCTAGGGCTTAACATAACTAGCCGATTGATTGGAAGGAGCCTCTCCGACCGCCCGTCTAGCTTAAGTAAGGGCCAAATTAGATCGTTGCATAACCAGCCAGAAGGATTCCGTCCTTAAGTATCATGGCTGCAACAGGTCTTATAATAAGAGTGGGTTGAATTATACACTCTCTGCAAGATTTTGAAATTAGTAGACAAGTTTTCATAACTGGGTAGTCAGATTTCCTCTACAGAAAATGATGCCAATGTACGCATAGAAAAGGCATGGTCTGCAATTTGAAACCTGACTGAGGTAAAGCGAAAATTATTTCAACAAGATTGAGGCATCTCCATACTGGATGGCAGTTGTAGCCGTATCAGTGCTATTGTATAGCTGTCCCAGTGGATCCTAACAAAGCGCTTAAAGAAAAAAATAGGATTTTGGCGCACTGTGTTGAACACATATTTGAAGTAGCATCCCGCTAGAAAACAGTTTCAGCGTTACCTGCGTCCAATTACACAAACCATTCAAGTGAGACGAACAAGACATGCTGGACACTGTTGCTGAAGCAATGACGAACTCATAAGTGACGTTCTCCCATGTACGCCTGCATTTGGATACTCCAGTGTAGGGTGAATAGCAATAACCTACACCAATCAGCTCTGTGCGGATTCTGCATGTCACGCGGAAGACCTGCCAGGGTCGATGACCAACAGGGACGGATGACGGAGAAAAAAGTAATTCAAATCGCAACTTCATGCTGATGGTGATCATGATGGCAATTTGTTGGTTGGTTGGTTGGATTTTACGGCAAGTCAACCCTTGTTGGGTTATTTCATGCCGAAGATTTATTCTTAATGGATACTCAATTTTTTTTGTTCAAACTCAATTTATCTTTTAAACACATTTTTTAAAAACTCATTTTTTTTCTATTTAACCCATAGTTGGACCGTAAGAGGTACTACAATTCCGGATCAGGGTGGACCTGGGAGTAATGGCGATGAAGTTGTACGCCATAATTCCCAGAGCTCAAAAATTTACACGACCAAAAGATGATGATGATGATGATGATGATGATGATGAAATACCAAAGCAGAGAGGGTAGTGATCTGAAATTTTTTCATATATTCACCTTTCTTTTTAGATCAGTCAACCTTTACAAGAGCAATGTGAATGCGACAGAAGGAAAATAAAACAAAGATGGCTGCTCTACCGGAAACGACTGAATGATGACGTCATCCAGTCTCATTATTTCTATATTTCCACGTGACATTTCTATCTTTCTTCCTTTTTTTCCTGTGCTTTTTTTTCTTTCGTTTTCACTATTACTAATTTGTTCCTCAATTCTTTTAAGTCTTTCATTCTTTCCGATTTTCTTTCATTATTTCTTTCATTCTTTCATTCTTTCTTTCTTTCTTTCTAAAATCGATCGCTGTTTCTTTACTTCTTTTTCACTCAATTCTGTATTTTATTCTTTCTTTCTTTCATTCATTCACACTTTCTTTCTTTCATTCATTCATTCATTCTTTTTTCTTTCAATCATT
>CM042167.1:62336385-62343885 GCA_023376005.1 Doryteuthis pealeii | reverse complement strand
AAACACAACGATGATTTGTAAAGCATATGAAGAAAAGAGTCTCAAACACTTCATCTTGAGACGAGGATCGGGAATTGAATTTGACCTCGGCCCAGGACATTTTTCCGATTGAACGTAAGATCAGCGGTAGAATCTGTTTGTTCACAGCCGGACTTGCTACTCATATAAGATAGTGTGAGGACAAGCAATCACAGGTTGATTTTTACACAGGTCTTTCCGCAGCAACACGGAAAATAATTCAATAGGACAAAAAATATGACGACCAACAAATCATTCAAGCAATGATAGGTTATCTCCCTTGAAAATACGCATTGAAAATGTTGGTGGTACTTTAAAATCACCCCTTCCATCACTGTGTGTGTTTGTGTGTTAGTTTTGTGGGCGTGTGTGTGTGTGCGTGCGTGTGTGTGTGTGTCTGTCTGTCTGTTTCTCTCTCTATCTCTGTCTCTGTCTCTCTCTCACTCACTCTCTCTCTCTATTCGTGCCATAAGTCACCCAAAAAGTGCGATATACATACCAGTTTAAAATGAACGAGAAATTCTGGGGAAGCCAGCTAGTGTAGTGGCTAGAATGTCCGCCTGTCAGCCTGACAAGTAGGGTTCGAATCACGCACAAAGTACTGCCCTGTCTAGAGCTCTGCTGGTGAGGCCTAATGGTCTGAAATGTACATACTGAGATCGACTTTTTCTCGATTTGTTTACGCTTTACATTAAAACCGATATGTCTGTGTGTATATGTGAAGGATATTAGGAACATTATATTTGTCTTAGAGACGTGTTCTAAGACAATCCGACAAACTTCTTAGAATCATGCTTCGAAGACAACCAAAAAAGAATTCACGTGATCCATCATGTATAGCTACAAAGAAAACATCCGTGGACTCTCCAATAACACTATATATATATATATATATATATATGTTTCCTTTATTTTTTATCCTTTCAACACACACACACACACACACACACACAGAGTCACACACACACACACACACACACACATATATATATATATATATATTATAAAGGAAATGACTTACCGGCCAAGGTTATTTTCGTACACACTGTAATACTATATATATATATATATATATATATTATATATATATATATATATATATATCTGTACGTAAACGGCACAAGAAAAGAAACATTTTATTATACCAATATGGTTAAGATGCTTTTGCTCAACACTAAATTGAAAGTGGATGATGAATTTTGTGCGACCCGCATCCCTTCAGAACATTTTTCTTTTGCATTTTTAATAATCGAATTCGTGTATATATATATGTGTGTGTGTGTGTGTGTATGTATATATATATATATATATATATATATATAATATATATTATGGTTTTGATAAAACCATCACAGACCTCCAACCCCATTTCATCACTTGTAACTCTTCACGCATTTTTCCGGTTCTTACACACAGTTAACCGATTACATCTTCTCTCCTTTATAGATTCAAAATATTTTCCTACCCAACCAAAAAATAAATAAATAAATAAATAAATAAAAATAAGCAGAAAAAAAAGTAATAAAAAAATATCTTTGTAAAAAAAAAAAATGTTTTCTTCCATATCTCGGATAGAAATGAAAGCCGAAAAGGAAAGGAATTTTAAAAAGAAAATTTTTTTTTCTTTCTTCACGCTTAAGAACGGAACAATGTCAGAGCGTGTTGGCCAGTCAATAAAAATCACGCTTCGTGGAGGTTACTGTGGATATGAAGAGACCTTACCAAAATTCCACCCTTCCACCACCTTTATCTATTTATTATTTTTTGCTTCCACCATTTTTCTGTGTTGTTTCAGTATTAAAAAAGAAATTATCCTTCGTAATGAATAATGCATGGAAAGATTATATGAATTTTCCACTGGAGTTAATTTACATTGGGTACCTTTTTGTCTTTTGTTTAATATTTTGGGGAGGGGATTTTTTATATTCCTTTTTTTTTTCCACTAAAAATTTCTAATGTGCATTTATGACTGGAAAAGCTGTCAGAAAAGGCTTCTCTCTTTGCTGCACATATTTGAATTTACATGGAACAACATGCACGTTGGCCCCTAAGACAACAAGGAAAAATAAAGGCATACATAGAGGCGCAAACACTGACGCCTACCACTGTATATATATTATATATATATATATATATATATATATATATATAGAGAGAGAGAGAGAGATGGGGAGGGGGAGAGGGGAGGAGAAGAGAGATAGATAGATGGATGTACATATGTAAAGTAAAAAAAAGTAAAGTCGACGGGGCGCCTAAAGTCGGTATCAGCCAGGGAGTCTATCCCCTTTTCACTAGCGCTAGACCAAGGAGATTGTTTTAGCATCTGAGGTGGGGCGCCACACCTACCATCAGCTCCTTACTTTACCGCACAGATCCCTGTGCTACTCATACGCTGAGTTGGCGGGGACCGGTATCGAACTAGGAACCTTGTGGTTTCTAGCCGAACGCTCTACCGGCTGAGCTAACCCGGCCCCTAAATATTTATTATAGTAAATTATACAATCAATGGCTTTTGCTTCTACCAGTTTTAAGTACACACACATACACACACACACACACAGAGAGAGACAGAGAGACAGAGACAGAGACAGAGAGAGACAGAGACAGAGAGACAGACAGAGACAGACAGAGACAGAGACAGAGATAGATAGAGAGAGAGTTACACATACACACACACACACACATATATATATATATATATATTTGTAAGCTATACAAAAAAAGCTTTTGTTATCACTGGTTTCAAATATATATATATATATATATATATATATATATAATATATATATATATATTTGTGTGTGAGTGTGTGGTGTGTTTAAATAATTTGATCATACATATTTATCAATCTATCTCTCTCTATATGTGTGTGTGTGTTTGTGTGTGTGTATGTATGTTTATATATATATATAGATAAATATATATATCCCTCTCCCACTTTCTCTCTTTCTCAATATATATATATATATATATATATATATATATATATTATATATATATGTGTGTGTGTGTGTGTGTGTGTGTGTGTGTGCGTGTGATAGTATGTGTGTGTCTGTGTGCCTGTGAGTGTGTGTGTGTCAGTATGCATGTAGTGAAGGGGCCTTAGGTGAAAACAAAAATCCTTAAAAATCAATGCATATATGAAACCATTTAGCAATTTATTCAGGCACCCATTTATTTTCGCACATATAATTTACATAATGTTCTCTTATATATATATATATATATATATAATATATATATATATATATATATTCAAATATGTTAACATTTATCTCATAGACAATTACTTAGTTGCTGAGAATCTGTCATGAATGGATGTAGGTCTTTTGATCATTATTATTTTCACTCTTTTTGAGTTTTTTCACATCATTGTTAGCTGATGACCTTTCACTGGAGTCTTAGTGACAACAAGAGTCCTTAGGTATTCGGGACTCTTCTGGGTATTCTGGCAGGTTGCGGCAATGCAGTATTCTAGAGGGTCTCAATTTCTCCTCTGATTTCCAGATTTTCCTGCCTTTTTCCAAGTTTGTTGGGACCGTTCCAAGTACACCAACTACAATTGGTATCACTTTGACTTTCATATTCATTAGCTTTTCAGTTCTCTTGCAAGGTCCAGTTATTTGTCCATCTTTTCATTTTCCTTCATTTTGGTCCTGTGATCTGCTGGAACTGCAAAATCCACCAGTTAAAAAGTTCTTCCTTTTTTGATAATCAATACTAGGTCTAGTCTTCTTGCTGGGATAAAGTTATCCGTTTTTATCTTAAAGTCTCAGGGTTAGGTTTAGGGTTCCTTGTGAGATTTTCCTATTAGTGTTAGCTCCTGGGAATTATGCAAGAAACTAATTTTTGTTTACAAATAAAGATGTTATATGCATAAACCAGAATCGGTTATTGAGAATGAAACACAAAAAGTTATCTGGGATTTGGAGTAAATTCGAATCACCTTATCCCAGCCCGAAGACCAGACCTGGTATTAATTAACAAGAAAACTAGAAATGAAACACAAAAAGTTTTCTGGGAAATATTGTTTTAGTTTTCGAACAAATCGGTTCTCAAACATAATTTTGGAACGAACGAACAGTGTGTGGGAATAAATAAATAGTTATTTTAGTTAGATGCGATGCAGATTTCAGAGTGGGTTGACCATAGGTCTTTGCTATGATGTCTTTTTTCACCGCGGCAGAATCAAATGGGTAGGGGTTGTGAATAAAGCTTTATTATCATAAAACAATATATTGTTGTATTATTAAAACAATGTCCAGCCCAGCACGAAGAAGAATTAACAGAAAGAAGAAAACCAACCCTTAATAGAAGCCCACGAGATCAACAGAGACACCTACCCTCAGCTCCTTACTTTACTGCACAGATCCCGGTGCTAATCATATGCTGAGTTGAAGAGGGCCGGTATCGAACTAGGAACCTTGTGGCTTCTAGCCGAACACTCTACCGACTGAGCTAAGCCGACCCTTTGGATAATCTGACCAAACAAAACAAATGTTTTTTCCCGTCAATAGTAACTGGTAGTTTTCGCTAAAGTTTGAGTGACAGCAGGTCTCTTCAGTTCTTCAGGACTCTCCTCAGTATTCTAGCTGATCTCAGAAGTACTGTCTTAATTCTTCTTGTTCTCTAAAAAAACATGAACATTTTCATGGATTAACTTTAAAAGATGATACAAACATTATAATTCGTAATCTGGTTGGTGTTCTGGGTGAATTTTTATAGTAATAAAACAGAATATTATTATTTTATATTTATCATATATTTTATTTTAAAAGCACAATGTGAACTATGATCGAGAACCGAAGTTCTACTATACATAATTCTGTTTCGTTTACATTTGACCGACTTGAATACCAACATCGTAAATTATCTTGTTGCGTGTTTCGAAATCCAGAATATTCTGGTGTTACCGAGGGACGTTGTGAATTTTCAAAATGATTCTTTTCGTTGCGTGCTGATGACGTTTTACGTAAACGGCTTAAAAACTGCCGTGCAAAGCATAAAGGAGGAAATGAAAAAGAAAAGGGTCCTTTATGCGTCACGTGATTGGGACATCACCGAGGGTCGAGATCTTCTTCTTCTTCTTCTTCTTCTTCTTCTTCTTCTTCTTCTTCTTTCTTCTTCTTCTTCTTCTTCTTCTTCTTCTTCAAGTTTTACAAAATCCCAAATAAAAATGCGCGACATACTTTGTTTAAACAGTATCTTCGTTATGGCATCGTCAAAGTTCAACATCAGTAGATTATCGGTAACCGGTATGCTTCGTGTAGTTAGGGTTTTCCAGCCTTCCAACGTGTCAAAAAGTCCCACTATTGTGTGGAGCCCTGTGTGATAATACCTGGTCTCTGCAACTTCGTAGCATGCCAATGACCCCCACGTTGTAATGTTCAGAGATGGCCGAGTTAGAGACAGGTTCAGTTGGATGAAAAACACAACACAAAGTTTGATAAAGGGACGCTAAGGGAGGAGGAAGTTGTGACACTTTGTGCAGTTTGTGGTGAATCAGCCGAGACGTAGGTCTATGTTGTCAGCTGGCAAGAAAGTTGTCTTAAGTATAAGTCGATTGCTGTCTTCACTGATGTGACTGTTTTCTATCTATTCCGTGATGGCTCCTGATTACCCTAACCCTAACCCTAAACCCTAACCCTAACCCTAACGCTGCCAACCCTAACCCTAACCCTAATCCTAATCTCGATTACGACAAGAAGGTTCCCGAGTTCGAAAAGAAAAGAAGATTCCCGAGTCGGACAAGAAATGCCTGAAGAAGGCTGGAGGGCACATCGGCCGAAACGTTGTACAAATAACAATGAAGACGAGGACAATAGTCCAAATGAAGCAGATAATACTAATCATCATGCCTCATCTCAAACATTCAGGAAAAAAAAAGATGGACGTTATATCAAGTGTCGAAAATTTGCACTTGGAAAGATATTTCGCCTTCGCCTTAAAGAGGCAGATTATTTGCTAAGCAAATTGTTGACAATCTGATAGCAACAAAAAGAAAGTACAAGTGCAGAATAACGCGCTAGTGATTATATCATTAGAATCGTATTACGTATAAATAGCATTGGATTACGGAAACTTTTCAAGTAGCGTAACTCTATAACCTAACTATAACCCTATCCCTTAATCATAACCCTAACACTGACCTAAACAATTACACCTACCCTAAACTTTACCCTTACCCTAATCCTAGCGTATCAAATGTTTCGGGCATTTCCGTGAAATGTGATGCTTTTTATATGTAATCTAATGATATTATCTCTTGCGCGCTATTCTGCAAAAAAAGAGTTACAAATGCAGAATAGCGTGCTATACAAACTATCATAAGAATCGTATTTTACGTATAAATAGCATTAGATTAGGAACACTCCCGAAGTAGCCTAAACCTAAATCTAATCCTAACTCTAACCCTTAACCCTTTGTTGCAGATTTTAAGATATAAGGCGTGTGATAGAAGCCTACTCCTAAATATAGACTCGTTGACTACCACGTGACCTGGGGAAGATTTCTATTGTCCAATCACTGGCACTGCTGCTGCTGCTTCTGCTGTATTAATAGAGACCCCATTCTGAGCTTATGTCATTGACACTTGGATTCTCTTGGACGACGGACTTACAAAGAATACTGTAACACCGGATTCTTATTGGCTTGCTTACTTACTTATTACATCTGGAACTAAGGATGCCGACCAGATACTTAACAATGCTAATCCTAATATTGATCCTAACCCTTACCCTAACCCAAAACCTAGCATCTCAAAGATTTAGGGTATTTCCTTCAAATGTAATGAAATGTAATATTTCTATACGTAATCTAATGATATTATCTCTTGCGCGCTATTCTGGATTATTACCAAAAGAAGAATTTTATATGTACAGTAAACGAAAAAGGTTTTAACCTTGAAAGATAACAGTATCCTCTCTTCTTTTTCAACACCATTAAATAACCCATGAAGTTTGATATGCCCTTAAACAAACTAGCAAATATATGCACCTTTCGTGTGCAAGTATTTAAGTTTTAATGAAATAAGATATTATAAAAATTAGAAAGGCTAATGGAACTAAATAAAAATGCAGATAAAAAGATTTTTAACAGAGGGGGGGTGTAATCGAAAAATAGAACGACTGAAACTTACTCTTCCATCACTCCGTCTTTTATTGCTAATTTTCCTAATTTAACTATTTAGTTAAAATAGGAAGTAAAGAATAACATTTACACATTACCATTATTTCTTTTTGTTGATGGATTCCAATAAGATTTATCCCTGAGATTTTGCTCATATTCATTAAGATAAAATTGAGGTTTAAATAAAAATAACATCATGGAGAATGGACGGAAATAACTAAGGGAAATGTGACTTGAGTAGTGATATAGTTTCAATTCATTGGCAATTCAGTCTCGAAAGACTATGATAAAAGTTTTTGTGTGCCCCTGAAGTTGCAGTGCCTCCTGTGACTATGAAGTCCTATGTTTGAGAAA